>JAXIVH010000036.1:3173130-3423130 GCA_036785325.1 Urophycis tenuis | reverse complement strand
AAGGCCCCGGACCATGTGCTCTCCAGGCTGTCGAAGGCCCCGGACCATGTGCTCTCCAGGCTGTCGAAGGCCCCGGACCATGTGCTCTCCAGGCTGTCGAGGGCCCCGGACCATGTGCTCTCCAGGTTGTCGAAGGCCCCGGACCATGTGCTCTCCAGGCTGTCGAAGGCCCCGGACCATGTGCTCTCCAGGCTGTCGAGGGCCCCGGACCATGTGCTCTCCAGGCTGTCGAAGGCCCCGGACCATGTGCTCTCCAAGCTGTCGAAGGCCCCGGACCATGTGCTCTCCAGGCTGTCGAGGGCCCCGGACCATGTGCTCTCCAGGCTGTCGAGGGCCCCGGACCATGTGCTCTCCAGGCTAGGCCACAGCCGTCGACAGAAGACCTCAAGCCAACGTGGTCTCCGACTTTCAAGACTTCACGCCAAAGCTAAGTCACATAACGGTATTTGTTGAGGTACATTTTGAAACGCATTAACCATGCATAACCGACACTTACAAAGGGAAATTTGCCTATTTTCAAGCATGTTTTTCTGGACAAACATGACTCTTAAAAATTGATCATGTTTGTCTGGAACACTTTCCGAACATTGGATAGTAATTCCTCCGATGAAAAAATACGCCTTCCACTTAAGTTGTATTTGTCGTGAATTAGTGATGGTTAAGTTGTACTAAAATTGCCTGAACGTCCATCTCTTGGATGCACTTTGCATTTCACCAAGATGGCGGCACTTCTAAATGTGTCTACGAATGTCAATATCTCTTTGTTGATTTATATATTTAGGGACCGAGCCTGTGAAACAGGACGAAGGTCCCTTTTGAAATTGATTCGTTTTTTATTATTATTATTATTATTATTATTATTATTATTATTATTATTTCAGGGATCTTTGACGTTGATTTGCACTATCTGAACATATACGAAAAGTCCATTTTTTTTTGTCAAAGTTGTCAGGCCTGGTGAAAATTTTTATATTTATATATTGCTATCGAATGAAGTGAATGCACACGTCATATCTCCAAAAGCTGTGGAATGTACAGTGTTTGATACTGCCACAGCTAACTTTAGCAGGCCTTCAACGCCTCTTCTCCTTGAGTAGGACCAGGTAAGCCTTCAGTGCTGTCACCAGTGTTGGTAGTTCCTCAAAAAAAGTAATTGGTTACTAGTTACTTCTGAAAATTGTAATGGGATTACTTGACTAGTTGCTGCATTTGAAAAGTAACTTCACTACTAGTCACTTTACTTTCCAGTCTTTTAATGCAAATGTCCCCATTTACCATGTATATACATGGACAAACATCATGGCCCTTTCATCACTTTATTTTCAAGGTAATCTCTTAGCCTTTCCACATTGTGTATATTGTATAAATGTAAACAAAATGGCATATACATCTGAGCCATTGACATGAAAGAACAGTCTCACTTTACTTTAGTGACTACCTCACTTTAAAATCAACACAGGATACAAGAGGCTGTGAATGGTGGCGCCATTCAGGTGGGTCAATCAGCAGTAACACATTAAGTTTCTAAAACAGGCTTTGGGAAAGAAGACCCCACTGAACCAAATGTGGGCTTCTGGGAACAAAACCAGCCTGTTATAGGAATTATAGCAAAACATTTTCGTGGTTTAAGAACAATACTTTATCCCATAAAATGGAAACAGAAATGCACTTAAACCCAAATAGAAACAGAAAATGCAATTAAGCTGAAATTCTCTTCTCATCTTTCAAATAGCAGTTGTGTTGCTTGCTTGTCTTTTGAATCTTTTATTCGACAGCCTGCTCCTCCTTGGGGTCAGAACAATGCTGCCCCGGCTGAAAAGCCTTTCGACAGGTGCACTTGATGGTATTGGAGTGTTGTAATATATCTGTAATCTTGGGTAACCTAGAGAGAACCTCCCAGTCAGATTCAGGCAGTACTCCATGACTTCTCTCTGCTGTGAAGAAAAACTCTTCAAATTCAAAAAAGTTAGTGTGACTCATGGTGGCAGGGCTCTGAACTGCTGGTCTCATCTGTGGCTCATCAGGAATCGAGGCACGGCACTCGGAAATTAGCAGGGTTTTAACGGCTTTTCTTCATCTTGAGCCAGTGGACCTTGAATGACCTTGTGGCAACAGCCATGAGAGCATTCTTGCTGCCGGATGAAACTCTGCCTTTGATCGCCTGTGATATGAAACTGTATAGGCTAGCCCTAAAGCCTCATAAATTTCGGGCTATATCAGCTATACAAATGCTATACACTGTAGACTATTTTGTTGGGGTATTCATTTTATTATGAATGTCCAATAGCACCAGCCATGCCAGCCGTCCTGAGAAAGGCCAGAAAGGTCTCATGTTGAAGTTGCAAGCAACTTCAACATGAGAATCTCCAAGGTTGGCAGGAGGGTGACATAGTAGCAATTATCTTTTCCTTGTAGTAAAGCTAATGCAGCAGCAATAGTGTTAGAAACGGTATCAGTTCCTGAAGGAATATAGTACTCGCTCAGTGATGCCTTCAACACTCACTCTAGAGCAATTGGTGTTTAAATCTGATTGGGATCTCTATAATGAGACGGGGCTTCATGAATCAAGTTCCAGTGTGTAGCAGTGGGTATTTGAGTGAGCTTTCTTTTGATTACATCCTCAACCTGGTCTGAAGCCACAGTAGAATGACTAGTTTTTGTCCAGAGAACTGTGCACTTGGTGAGAGCACTTCTTTAAACTGCTTAAGTCATTGCTACTTATCAGCCATTTCTCAATTACTTTTTTTGAGATCAGGTTCAGTGTATGCGATGCACAGTGCAGGTGAGGCGGCAATGACAATTTCTCGTCTGATTCTGTAGTGCGTCAGAAACATCAGTAAGTGACTTCCTCCTCATCGGATAGCTAGTCAGTCAGCCCCAACATCAGGCTGGGATTCAAACATTCTGAAGGCTTTTCCAAAATTGCTGCCATTATCTGTGATCTGTGACTTTGTGATAGAACAGATTTATTCATCTTATGACTATTTCATTAGCTATGACATCGTATGTATGTCTTCCTCACTCTCTTGCAGGCTAGAGCAGCCTTCTGATGTAGCTGTTGAAACATAATCCAAGGGCCCGAATGTTTTTTTTAAGATTGGATTCCATGTCGGAATAACATTTTTCCAAGTAATGGGAAAATGTTTTCCTGTCTGACGTTGGTGAGTGGTAGCAGGGGCTAAAGCAAAAAGAAAATGTCTGGTGTGTGGTTATCCTGTGGCGTGGATACATACGCAGGGTGTAAAAAACAAACGTATGGAAATGATTGCAGATTATGGTGGGCCTTTTGAAACTGCAATAACAAGAAAGGTCAGTAGGTGGCAATCGTACTCCACCTCACTACAATATGGTAGTGACACATGTAGCATTTAGGCTACTTTTGATAGCAAGTTTTGCTAGCAAGCTTTGTCCTTGACAAGATGACCTACAATCACAAGGTGACAAATGTTTTATGGGTATGTGAAATTCAGTCCGGCATTGGAAGAATAAGATTTGATTCGCAACCATTCAGTTGAGCGTATATGGAAAAGGACATCGATTCACCATTTGCACCATTTATTTTGAAAAACAATTTGTAAACAGTTAAAGTGCAACAGTGAACTGTAGATAATACTTTAATTTACAGGTGTCAAACTCAGGTGAAATAATATTTGGCCCACAAAATAATATCAAATGTGCATTAAAGCTGGCCCGCCAGTATATAGCACACACTGCTAATACTACAAATCCCAGAATGCATTGTTAGTACATTGGCGCGTCAGCTGAGACCGCCAAGCACCCCCCCCCCCCCCCCCCTCTGTTGACAATTATTAGCATCCGTACTACCAGTCACCGTTACCAGACAAACGTCATCCACCCCTCCTTAAAAATGGCCAAACGAAAGAAGGAAAACAGGAGCTTTCAAGACGGGTGGGAGGCAGAAGGCTGTTTTATTTCTAATTTAATTTCTCATGTTTATAATATTTAGCTTCGCTTGTTCCATATTCAATGTTTATGCAAAACTAAAGTTTGTTTCCATATGAAAAGCTTCAACATTATATCTGGAGAGAAGGGAAAACATGCACAGTTGCAGTAAAATGTTCAATAAATATTGAGTTTGGCTCGCGACTTTGTCCCAGTTTTTAATGTTGTCCCACTCTAAATTTGTGTTTCACACCCCTGCTTTAATTCAATGTCCTCCCCATGAATCACACACAACTTCCCACACCGTGGAGTTAAAACAGTCCTTCAGAGCTTCTTCAGACTTCAGACCAGATCTTTTCACTGCGGGAGACCACTGGTTGCCTGTTAACCAAGGGCTTGTACACAGGCAGAACCAGGTTGTGGTCTGATCTTCCCAGGGGAGGGAGGGGTGATGAGTTATATGCCTCCTTGCTGTTGACATAAAACAAGTCCAGTGTTTTGTCACTGGTGTAGCAGGTGATTAACTGGGTGAATGTGGGCAGGGTGGAGGATAGAGGCATGTTTGAACTCCCCTGGCATGTGGGTGCTGTGTCTGCAGCCGACTTGCAACTGAGTGGAGCTCATTACAAGCTGCTTCAGCGCAAGCAGAGGTGGGGGATGTATACAGCAACTACGATCAAGTGTGTGAACTCCCTCGGCAGGTCATGCAGTCTCATGCTTGATTTGATTTATTTATGGATTAAGACAATAAAAATACAGTAAATCCAAAGGATGACATGCAAAAGTACAAAACTTATTTCCAGCACGGTCCTTGGTGTTACACACGTGAAACAAATAGAAAAGGAGCAGACAAGACTCAGACTGGGGGGTGGGGGACATAACATCAAACAAAGAAATAAGAAAACTGCAGAAAGAAACAAATGATCAATACATATCCACCTTATTCCATAAAATCTGCTTTACCTGTCTTTTAAACATCCCTCTTGATGCTAGGAGTTGTGTACCAGTAGGCAACCTATTCCAAGCCATGATACCAGAATAAAAGAATTTTTACCTGCATTATTAACTCTGGGTACTATGCAGGAGCGGATGCTAGCCCTGGTGTTATGACAATGCTGTGAGTGGACCATGGTAACATTAGAGCCTAAATATTTGGGGGCCTGTCCATTTACAATGTTAAACATATGGTTCAACTTGAGTTGTTCAACTCTAAGATGAACAGGTAGTAGACCAGCTTTTTTAAACTCCTCCCTACCAATATGAGTACGGGGGGGGGTGCTTTTAAGAGGTACCGAATGACATTGTTTTGCAGCACTTTGGATTTGTTCTGGAGTTTCACAGTCAAACCAGAGAACCACGCAGAGTAGGCAAAATCCACATGACATTGAATCAGAGTTTGTACCAATAACTTCTTTACAGAAAAATCTAAGAGCTTTGTCTTGTGATATACGAACTTCAATTTACAGGCACATTTGTCTAAGACTTTTTCAGCAATAGATTCACCACTAAGTGATTGATCCAATGTTAGACCCAGATATGTAACATTTGATTTAGACACAATTTCAGACCCATTACACATCATTTTTAAAGTATTTGATTTTGCCAAGTTCCTTTTCGTACCAAACAAGATGGATTCAGTCTTGCCCAGATGCATAGAGAGCTTATTGTCTACCAGCCACTGGTTGACAGATGCTAATCGCTAAAAACTCAATGGCCCTCATTTATCAAACGAGCGTACGACAGAAAACGGGCTTAAAATGGACGTACGCTCATTTCAACGTTGAGCTTGGCATTTATCAATTTGAACGTGAGCGCAGGCTGCGATGAAATCTCACGTCAAGTCTGAGCTCGTGTACGCAACTTTTTCGAGTGCG
This sequence comes from Urophycis tenuis, assembly GCA_036785325.1. Lineage (NCBI taxonomy): Eukaryota > Metazoa > Chordata > Actinopteri > Gadiformes > Phycidae > Urophycis > Urophycis tenuis. The sequence goes on along the minus strand of JAXIVH010000036.1, from coordinate 3,417,353 downwards.
ACCAGTGGCGAGACATGGTATATCGGCAAGAGTCAGACAACTTTTTTTGGAGCAACATACGGGTATTTCACTGAATAGTGCGGCACAAGTAGCCCATGTTGCAAATCTATATTAATTACAAAATACATTGGAATAGACCAGATAGCAGTTGAAACATTTACAATCAAGTCAGGCCGAATTAAAAACGGTATTAGTATGAAAAAAATTAGAATGTCATAGGTGAAATGTTTATTCAGTTGTCTATACAGGTTTGCCAAATAGGTGATTGAGTCTCAGCGATGGCAGATCTGGCTCTGTTAGAGGACCTTAATGCGCGTCTAAGACGCAAGAGGGTTTTTCGAGACCGCACCGATTTTTTTCATGGAGAGTGATGAATGGCTCTTGAGTCGTTTTCGTCTCCCAAGGCATCTCCTGATGTAATGCGTTGGAGCCACAGTTAAGGCGAGAAACCAGGCGATCAAACGCAATACCTTTGAAAGTGCAGGTGTGCTCCACCTTGGGGTCTTTGGCAGCGGGACCTTTCAGCGGGAGATCGGGGACAGGTCTGGTATTACCCAGCCAAGTATTAGTCGAACCTTGCCAGCAGTTTTGGCAGGTATAATATCGCTCTACGAACGCTATATTCAATTCCCATATACTAACCATCAGCAAACTGGAATCAAAAGGGAATTTTATGCAATTGCTGGGTTTCCAAATGTAATTGGCGCGGTTGATTGTACCAGTGTTTCCCCTATATGCATTGTCAGCGCCACTGAAAAAAAAAAAAATTGCATTTTTTTTTTTTTTAGATATGTATACTGTCTGTAGTTTTACCCCTATGCTGTTTACTTCATGTCGTTAGTGAACTAGTCCACTGTGCTTGGAGTAACGTCACATTCATTAGACCATTGGTTCCCAAACGGTGTGCCGTGGGATTTTGTGACGACCATACATTATTATTGCAATATACAACTACACAAAATAAATATTTTTTAATTTAGTTTATCAGTACTTTGTATGGACTCATCGTCTCAATTTTCATCATCATCGCGATGTGAGCGTTCATGATAAACACATTGCAAAAGTTGGTCTGTAATGCGATAAGTTCGCCACGCACACTCGGGCCATCCTTATCCTTAAATCATCCTTAAATATTGTGGTTTGCAGTAACCCGACCCACCCTGTCAATTTAGGACCCACCCAAATATTTATTTTTCCCTTTTAGTCCGACCGACTTACCGGTTGTAAACTTGCGTTAAGACGAACCGTTTTTTTTTTTTAACTCTTCAAATAACTAATGCAACTACAATAAAACCCTATTAATTATATTTTTAGAAAGTATCGCGAATATAAATTGCCTACATACACACGTAGGCTACGTCCTTTCTTTTATATTCGCTTCATTTCATCAATGGTTCGCGCTTGTCTGTTATGATGGCTGCGGCTGCAGTAAAGAAAATGTTCGCAGTCACCGTTCAAAGTTATAGAAGGCTAAATTATTACTTTGGGTTCATGCACGGTAGCAATAGGTCCTACATGAAAAAATGCATTGAAATATCTCGACACCGCTATAAAGTGACGTGTCGACTGATGTCAAGGAGACCACTAAACTTTTACGGGATGGAGACGCGGTCAGTGATGTCACGATATGCAAATTTGTTTAAATTCATATCGACGTATTCACCATGACCAAAATTTTACTCTTTTCTTTATTATCGCAAGTCATATCGTCATTGCAATATTGAACAGTGTGATCGCACATCGCACATTTTGCTGATATTGTGCAGGCCTAGACTCAATTCATAATAGAGGCAAACTATATACCTGAAAACATTTCTTTAATTCTTGCCTCGTTTTTAATGTTGTGACCTGTCTGGTTTAAATGGGTGTGTTACTGCTTTGATGAAGCCTAATTTGCTAAAGTTTCAAATACATTTTTGAAATATTTTATTAACCCATTTAGGCCGGGAAAGCATTGCCGCATTTCTACCTTTAAAGCCGGGGGCGCTGTTGCGTTATTCTACCATTAAGGCCGGGAAAGCGTTTACGTCGTTTTTCCTGTATTAAGGGTTGTTTTTCGTGTCATTGTTGAATGCCGCATTGACTAGTATTGCGTTTCACTAGGAAAGAATGCCGCATTGTTTACATAGAACTATACGTCCGAACCTAATTACGTTTCACGTGGTAAAAAAGATGTGTGACCCACCGCTCCACACTGACCCACTGGCATGGTGGAAAGTAGGGCTGGTAACATTCCCCAGAAATTGAATTCGAATATCAGTTTAAAAAATGGTCCGAATATCGAATATATTCGAATATTATTATTAATTCATTAATTATTTTTCCCCGCGGAGAATAGGACTTGTTCTTGTAACAGTACCCCATTATATCCAACAGAGGCGCTGCACTCTCCCAAATGTCAAGAAAAACGACCAGTTACAGTCAAACGCTGATTTATTCCACAGACAAAATCCACGCGTCATGTTCAACATGTTACATTCACTGAACAGGAGTTTGAATTGGACTACAGCTCACAGCTACAGAAATGAAATTAGCCTAGTAGGCCTAGAGCATAAACGAACATTAACAGCAGCCAATTGTAAACAGTCAACATATTGTTCATTTATGCAAATTACAAAACAAACTATTGCAAAAAAACAGAATCACCCTTCACAGTTCGGCTATTAGAATGGCGTGTAATATGCCGACATATTTAATAATAATATTTGACCAACGTCATTTTTCACATGTTAAATAAAATCAGCCATAACTGAAAGAAACAAGCAGGCCACAAATTAACTCAAAACACGACTGGTGGACTAGGCATAGGCCTATAGATTGTTCGCCAAAAATACCAGACGGTCTACTTGTTGAGCGGCAAGTGCTGAGCGTTTTTTATTGACAATGTTGCCGGCTGAGGAAAAGACGCGCTCTGATCTAACCGATGTACCGGGTACCGTGAGGTATTTTTTCGCCACCTGTGCGATGTACGGATACCTCGCACTGCCTGTAGTTTTCCACCACAGGAGAGGGTCTGCGTCGGGAGGCAGCTGTGGCTCTCTTTCGTACTTGACTAGCTCCCCATGCAGATCGTATTCAGCAGCTCTTGTCTGCGGTTGGTAGAGATGGGAAAATAGATCACCCATTGCAGAAAGGGAACTTTTGCCGGGGGCTTCAAGTGGGGTGGGCAATTCTGACCCTACTCCTGACTTCTCTGCTGCTGCTATAGCTGTAACCTCGTCAAGCACTTTGGCATGGACTTCGTGTTGCCTTCCATGATCTAGATGACCCAGGCAGTGGAAGCGAGGGTCAAGATAACTGGCAGTGTTCAGAAACATGAAGACGTCACCGTCTTCTGGGTAGCGCTTATTTAGATCAGCCGTTATCTTTGCCTTCATTTCTCTTACAGCTGCAGTGTCGCCGTCTGTCTCCTGTCTCAGATGAGACAGAAGAACGTGCTTCATTGGGAGAACAGCTGACGCTGTTGGGTATTTATCGGTCGATAAAGCCACTGTGGAGACTTTGAATGGCCTGAGAATGTCCTTGACCTGCAGTAGGACAAATGAATAAAATAAAAAAAAATCATGAAGTGCTGTGACTATTTGCCTTTGACATAAACGTCAACTTGAGACATAGGCCTATTTAGTAATTACATATAAATTAAATACATTTGGCTCACCTTTTCCAACTGAGTCCATTCACTCGTGGACAGCTCAAGGTTGGACAGCTTTTTGTCAAAGATGACAGCGGCCACTGGTGCTTGTTGCTCCAGAGCCCGACAAATCATGTCGTAGGTAGAGTTCCATCTAGTCGCACAGTCGTTGATCAGTTTGTCCCTTTTCGGCATTTGCATCTGCTTCTGCTTTTCTTCAAGGAGGTAACTGGCGGTGGTTGAATGGTTGAAGTAGGCAGCAGTACGTTTCAATCTGGCAACACTGTTCTCTATGGATCTCACCCCTAGCCCCTTTCGGACAGCCAGGTTGATGGTATGTGCGAAACACGGCACGTTCATTGTATTCATGTGCTTCTCAACTGCGTTCACATAGTTAGCTGCATTATCCGTTGTCACGGCAACGACAGACTCCAGCTGCACGCCAAACTCCTGCAAACCATCCATAATAGATTTTGATACGTTCTCCGCTGTATGACTTTCTCTGAGCTCCCCTGTTTTAAGCACAAAGTCCTTCATCTCCCAATTATCTGTGATGACATGGGCTGTCACAGTGACAAACGCATCATTGGCGAGGGAAGTCCACCCGTCTGTGGTCAATGCTACGGCTTTGTCCTTGATTGTAATTTTCACGTTACTGGCGGTGGCGTCATAGAGTTTAACAATCCTGTTATTAACAGTTCCACGGGAAGGGACTTGATAGCGTGGATTTATTTCATGGATAAATTCCTGAAAACCTACGCCGTCAACTATACTGATTGGCCGCATGTCTTTGCAAATGAACTGTGTTAACTTTTTAGTGATGGCCTCTTGTTTTGCAGCGGGAAGAGAAGTGTTCGGGCTGTAAAACGACGTTAGCTTGGGTTGTTTGGGAAGCGGGCCGTCTGTTTCGTCTTCACCCACTTTTTCCCATTCGGTCGGATGAAAAACCTTTACATGCGACCTCAAATTTGTGGTAGTGGAGTGATATGCCAGCTCTGCATCGCATAACTTGCAAACAGCCTTGGATTTGTCGACAACTTTACCTCCAACAGACCAGAATCCAAAAAAGCGCCAAACATTACTTCTTAAACTGTCTGGCTTAACAATCACTTTGTCCGTGGTGGAGTTGTAGACTTCACCAGATTCCATTTCCCCGGTTTGTTTTTCGGGCCCGGTTTGTGTTTCATGCATTTTCTGCTCATCGGATTCGCTGCTGTCTAGGCCTACGGTAAGTGAGGGCTCGAGCGCAGTCCATGCTTCGTTGTTGTGACACGTGACTGCAGCAGCTACACACATAGGGACGCAATTGGAGGAGAATCAATGCTCGCGCTGCCCTAAGCAATAAAATATATTTTGTAAATTATTCGATTATTCATTTTCACGTTCGAATGTACATATTTTTTCAATATTCGAGGAATATTCGAAATTCGAATATTAATTTAACAGCCCTAGTGGAAAGCAAATCAAAAAAGATACCCCCGCCTGGCAAAGTTGGCGAGCGCCTACTTGTGTGCCTGCAACGTCCGTGCCGTCGGAGCGCGTGTTCTCCGCTGCCGGCTTAATAGTTAATAGGCTGCGCACACGTATCCACCCCGAACACGTTGACATGTTGATTTTTCTGAATAAAAATATGCAATAGGTTTACTTCGCTATTTCTGTTAAATCCATTCGATCTCGTTGCTGAAACTGTTTCACCCGGTTCCGCCTAACAGGCAGTTAAATGAAAAACAGCGCAGCGGTTTTTGTAAAACTGTTTGTTTGTTGTCATGCTGTAGCTGAGATAAATCGCTCAGGGAATATGCCCATTCTGTCGTGTGTGTGTGGTGGTTGAAGGAGGGGGATGTTGCACGTGAGCGCGCGCGCGTGTGTGTTTTTTTTTTTTTTTGGGGGGGGGGGGGGTCGATTTTCGTATAAAATTTGAATAGTGTCTAGCGAATTTCGAATAGTGTTTTGGACTGAAAGTCACATCCCTACTGACAAGTTGATTTGATTTGATTACTGTTTTCTAATTGAAAATAGTGCTGTTCCTGCACTTTACTTTTTACATTTTCTATTTTCGTGAAGGTGTATGTAAATAAACTCAATTTCCAAAGAAAGCCACAGGTGTAAGCACTCAAATACTTTTTGAATTTTGTTTCTATCTGTTACAGAGGCTGAGAAATCAATAAATGAGTAGGCGTTGACACAATTGCTGAATTTCCAGAAAAACTTAAGGTTTTAGGGGGTCTTTCTGAAATCGGCCATAGGTTTTACAGGCATTCTTTTTCAGGCGTTTTAGGCCTAAATGGGTTAAATATAAAAAAAAATATATATAAATATTTAATGAGTAATATCAAATGAGTAAAAATCTGCATTCATCTATTTTTTCTAAGACTTATGATAAATATCACAGAAATAGCTGAAAATGAACATAAAAGATGACTTAGTTTCTGCCAAGTTCAAGGCATATTTTCACAATGATCTGGTCTCAGCAGATACCTTGACTCTGTTGGTTGTTATTTCATATTTGGAAGCTCAATCTGTAACTTTTTTTCATAAAAATCTCACCAGAAGTAACCATTTAAAGGGTTATTTTTCAAAATTTTATTCCGGGGGGGCATGGACCCCCCTAGTGTTGCTAGGTTACCAACACACAGCACCACTGCTACAAAAAAAATCTAGGGGAAGCACTGATTGTACCCATGTGCATATGAAGCCACCATCTATTAATGATTACGCGTACATCAAACGCAAAAAAGCTACCATTCAAATAAATGTCCAGATTATTTGCGATGCCACAATGAAAATCCTCAACATGGTAGACCGATGGCCTGGGGGTTGTGGGGGTTGCCCCTCCGGTAAGGGAGGGGAGGTGCACGGTCCGTCCGACCGTGGAACCCCCGGCGGTCACGGCCCCGGGATCCAGTCGCAGGACCAACGCCTCTTGTGTGCTGTCGGGGATGCGCGTCCCTCAGTCGTAGGGGGGGGCGTCGATCCCCCTGGTGTGGGAATCTAAGTCCCCCCCCGGATGGTGCAGTGGGGCACCCACCGGTAGGCCCCCGGAACAGACGACGGGGTCCCGGCGGTGATGGCAGACGTCGCATCCCCGGCGGTGATGTACAACTCTCACATAGACCTACTCAGTGTCATACAGAGCAAAATAAACACACTTAAAAGTTGTATCATGCTACTAATCATGCTTTGTTGCACATTTGCAACAAATATTTAAAAGACAGAATTTTAATTATCTCAAGCTACATATTTCGTTCGAAACGTTGTATTTATGATGCATTGTATTTTTCCGATTTATTATTATTTTTTTTTTAAGTGAAAATGTGGAAAATCGAAACATCCCCCGCGTACCACCAGAGAGTGCTCAAGTACCACCGTTTGCGCACGACTGATCTAGGTGACAAAGGCTATCCCCTGACCGAATATCTGATAACTCCTCTGGCTCATCCTAACACGGATCAGGAGCGCAATTTCAACAGCGCTCACATGCGCACAAGGGCAACTGTGGAGCGATGTATAGGCCTACTCAAGGGCAGGTGGATGTCCATCGGGTCAGCGGGGGGAACGTTGCTTTACAGCCCAGAAAAAACCTGTGATATTATTTGCCATTTGCCGACCTGCAGCCAGATGACCCGATGCCCAGAGATCCCTGGCCAAGGCGCCACATGCTGGAGCTCTCAGAAGGGAGGATTTAATTTGGCGCTTCTAACATTTAAAAGTTGAGCAATATGTTTTGTTTTTGGTTAAAAACAAGACAGAGGTCAAAGTACAGCAAACCATTCTATTTAGCTATTTAGACCCTCCAGAAAAACGCGGGCATAAATCCTTGATTATGCGGGCTAAAATCCTTGATCTTGCGGGCTAAAATCCTGGATTTTGCGATTGAATATGCGGGGATTTAAATGATTTTATGCAGTGAAATTGCGAGAAGTTGCGGAAACTTGCGAATTATGCGAAAAGTTGTGAATTATGCAAAGTTGCAAAATATGCTGCTACTGAATGAAAAAGAGCCATTTTAAAGACTTCCTATGATAAACAAGCATACTAGAACCAAGTTACTTCACAGAAGGTTTTTTTATTTTAGCAACTTGAGCAGTTTCAGAAGCAGTCGTAAAAAAAAAAACATGGCTTAAACATTCCTGAGGTAGAACAGACCATCTGTTATACTACTACAAATGTTTCGCGCTGGCAAAGTGGCACGTCACCGACGATTTTCTCCGATGCTCCAACACACAGTTGCACGGGGTGCAGAATAGTTTCCCCCCGCTTTCGTGCAAGACATTGGGGTACTGGTTTGCCCGGTCTTTGGCAGTAATGTGCGTCGGTAGGTGAGATGGATTAGCTTTCTTCATTTTGTCTCTCGTGCGTGTTCCACAGACTGTATGTTTCCATCCACATGTTCACGCTACTGTGTTGTTTACCTTGTGTGTGTCGGCGGCAATGACGTCGCAAGCTGCGAGTCGCATATGAATTACATCACCAGTTTATTTGGTTCGTTTAGACTTTTTTTTCTCTTCCCAACTTTATGCAGAAAAGTGCGGAGATTGTGAAATCAAGCGAGTCCCGCATATTTCGCATATTTTGCGCGGAAAATGCGATTATTGCGGTGAATATGCGGCCTTTTTGAAAAATATTGACCCCCGCATAATCAGCGGTATTTGGCTGATTTTGCAATAAAATCAACGATCGCAAAATCGCGTTTTTCTGGACGGCCTAGCTATTGCATTTTTCAGGTTCTCATTGATTTTCTTCAAAGTTTCATTAATGGCTAACAGAGTGTTATTTATGTCCACCATTGACCTCACTTTGCTTGTCCAGGACCTCTGCAGTCAACACAGATGCGCGCAGACCAGCACTTCGGGCGGACACGCGTTCAGGCTCCCTCGGCAGCGGCCCTTCTGTTTCTTTCTCAGTTTCTTTTTTCTGTATTTGTTTGTATTGGACTGGGCTTGGCTTGGATCCCATCTTGGATGGACCTGCTTGAATTGCATCTTTTAAAAAAAAAGCACTCATGAGATTATTTTTGCCATTACTTTGTAACACGCAAGCTGTAGATATACATTTTTTTCAATAATTGCTACCACTTCCATGACTGGTCTGGAGTGCATCGGTGTCTCCTCCGCCACCACTCACGCCCGAAATGGAGGGAGACCCGATGAGACCAGCGACTCGCTCTTCAAAGGCCGTCAGTTCCAGGCTTGATTTAACATCAATTTTACATTTAATTAATTATTCAATTAGTTATTTACCTCTTCTGTAGCCCTCTTCACTGTTGACTGCAACAGTGATTTGTTTCCATATAGCGTTTTTTTGCTTGCCCTTAATGCCAGCTTTTAGGCTACCAAATAAAATAAGACGGTGCGCATCAACAAGTGACACGAATGTCTCCATTTCTGCTTCTGAAAAATTCCGCTTTGCCGTTGGATGTTTCTCCATGTCGTAAAAGTTAGGGGCGAGACCTCTGAAGATGTGCTTTTATAAGGGCGTGTTACGTTAATTACGATTGATCTCAGCCGCCGTATTTATCAACACCAAGCTCCTTCGTACGCTGGGATTGGTGTGATACGAAAGTTTCGTAAATCTCACGTGGGTCCTATCGTAAGATGAATCATGTGTTCAGATTTGCGCTCATTTCTACGTTCGTTTGATAAATGAGGGCCAATGTCTTTGCAGCAGGCTTGTTCCAAAGATTTCTTAGCTAAACTTACCATGAGCACTTCAAATGCCTCCATGACCCGGCAATGCTGGGGAGTGGGGTGCAGGTTGCTCAGACGCCATTTTGTGAATTGACACATATGCGCCGTTATTTACTACTTAAGCTACTAGATGGTACGTGCCCAGTGAACTTCCAGTCATTGGTCAATGAATATTACAATCTTGACAAAGACGATGTGAATGGTGGTTGGAAGAGAATCGAGAGACGGGTTGTCTTATCTTCTCGACGTAGCCACAGGCTCCATTCACGAGTCCATCGCACGTGTCTAGGTTTTTGCTATAATGTTGCAGGGACACACAAATCTTACACGCGTTGATGGTGACCCATCATGGGCTCCAACCGGCCCGTCTCTGGGTGTTTCGCAAAGTTGCAAGCCTCAATTTTAACCACATCGTGGCACGTCCGGCTGAGGATCGTGGTGTTGTGGTTGTCAACCTGGCGATTTGTGGCAAATATGTGGAGGGTGTCAGACTGCTCGCCGGTTTCACCTTTTCAACGTTGCAATGTCTGAGGCTGGCAGGGGTGTCTTTTTGTGCGTCCTTAGGCAGTTGAGGAGTTCTGCAAATTGGGACTTTTTCTGCTGACATTCTATGTGAGCTGTGCAATTTGGAATTGACTTGTCCACAGATTCACACCCTTAAAGCAAAACACCACCGTTTGTCCATACTGAACTACGTTCTTCCCTGATCTTAGATGAGTTAATGCATACCTCTCACTTTCGCTTTAACTTCGATAGCATGTAGCTTGGCCCAGTATATTCCTTAGCATCCAAACGGGGGTGAAGTTAGAAGCAACCAAGCACTTCCACGTTTTCCCTATTTAAATACTACGAACTTTCTCTGTCAAACTGGGTACTAAGTCATCCCCTCCAGTGGATATTAAATATGGCGTCCCTCAAGGATCAGTTCTTGGCCCCCTGTTATTCTCCCTATACATGCTGCCCCTTGGCTCTATCCTTGAAAAGCACAACTTAAAATACCACTGCTATGCTGATGATACGCAATTGTACTTACCTATCTCCCCTGGTTGCACTTCATCTATTGAAACTGTTTTTAGCTGTTTGGAAGACATTATAGCCTGGATGGCAGCAAATTTCCTCCAGTTGAATGCCAAGAAAACAGATGATTTTATTTTGATCCCCCACCCCTACAAAACACCTGAGCAATGCACTTGGCCCTTGGTCATCAAACCTACAGTGTGAGGTCAGAAACCTAGCCCAGATAGCAAGACGTTATTGAAACCATGTTAAATCAACATTCCACTGGCAACGTTAAGTTGTTGAATCAATGTCGGACTCCGATGTTGTTTCTACATCATGTTTGCACCCAAATTTAATATTGAAACAATGTTGAAATTGCAACCAAAGATCGACAAGAAATCAGTGGTTTTTCAATATCGGAGATATTGAAACAATATTGAAATATCAATATAACTAAAGATCAATGTGATTTCAATGCTTTTTCAATCCATATTAAACTACTAAAATAATTAAATTAAATATAATTTAAGAAATATTCTATATCCTGCTTTATCTACAGCCAGGAGTTGATGGAAAAGTGATTAAACTTTTAAAACTTTTGGCAAAATAATAGTGCAAAACACATGCAATTTAAATATTGACATATTTTATTTAAACAAAACACATCACAAATACTCTTGTAGTGGCCGTCCAGCCCCTCCCAAACGGTCTGGTGCATAGCGCAGCCATTTTTGAGCTGCTTGGGCAAAGGCGTAATGGTCAGCGGTGCCATTCTGTTTGATCGGGGCATCTAAAAAACACAATCGACAAACATTAGGCTTAGTCTATTTCCATCCATCCATCCATCCATATCCTCCGCTTATCCGGGGTCGGGTCGCGGGGGCAGCAGCCTGAGGAGAGAAGCCCAGACTTCCCTCTCCCCAGCCACTTCGTCCAGCTCTTCCGGGGGGATCCTGAGGCGTTCCCAGGCCAGCCGAGAGACATAGTCCCTCCAGCGTGTCCTGGGTCTTCCCCGGGGCCTCCTCCCGGAGGGACGTGCCCGGAACACCTCCCCAGGGAGGCGTCCAGGAGGCATCCTCACTAGATGCCCGAGCCACCGCAACTGGCTCCTCTCGATGCGGAGGAGCAGCGGTTCTACTCTGAGCCCCTCCCGGATGACCGAGCTTCTCACCCTATCTCTAAGGGAGAGCCCGGACACCCTGCGGAGGAAACTCATTTCGGCCGCTTGTATTGTCTATTTCATTGAATTAAATGAATATCCCAACTCACAAGCAAACTTGTTACTATTATCATTATTATTATCCCACAGTAGCTTATGTTTGAGCAAATGTTGGGCTTGAGCATTGGCCTGGGTGTGGAAAACTCATCAGTTCGCACCCTTAAATATACAGTCTGGTTTGTACACATAATTCATCAAGCCTATAAGCTATGAAACGGTCTGCTGCGGACTTCAAATGGCATCAGACATCTAGGCTAAGTAAGATATTTCAGACCACTTGGCTTAAAAGTTGTGGTTTCTATCCTACCCTGACATGACCAACTAAAACGCTGCGTTCTTTTATCGCATAATCGAATCGGTTGAGATGGTCTTTGTCTGATCGGTGGGGGCTTGACCTCTCAGCATAGTGACAGTGCTCTGATTGGATATTTGTCGCTCACACTCATAGATATATATACAGTACAGACCAAAAGTTTGGACACACCTTCTCATTCAAAGAGTTTTCTTTATTTTCATGACTATGAAAATTGTAGATTCACACTGAAGGCATCAAAACTATGAATTAACACATGTGGAATTATATACTTAACAAAAAAGTGTGAAACAACTGAAATGTCTTATATTCTAGGTTCTTCAAAGTAGCCACCTTTTGCTTTGATTACTGCTTCGCACACTCTTGGCATTCTCTTGATGAGCTTCAACAGGTAGTCACCTGAAATGGTCTTCCAACAGTCTTGAAGGAGTTCCCAGAGATGCTTAGCACTTGTTGGCCCTTTTGCCTTCACTCTGCGGTCCAGCTCACCCCAAACCATCTGGGGTTCAGGTCCGGTGACTGTGGAGGCCAGGTCATCTGGCGCAGCACCCCATCACTCTCCTTCTTGGTCAAATAGCCCTTACACAGCCTGGAGGTGTGTTTGGGGTCATTGTCCTGTTGAAAAATAAATGATGGTCCAACTAAACGCAAACCGGATGGAATAGCATGCCGCTGCAAGATGCTGTGGTAGCCATGCTGGTTCAGTATGCCTTCAAATTCGAATAAATCCCCAACAGTGTCACCAGCAAAACACCCCCACACCATCACACCTCCTCCTCCATGCTTCACGGTGGGAACCAGGCATGTAGAGTCCATCCGTTCACCTTTTCTGCGTCGCACAAAGACACGGTGGTTGGAACCAAAGATCTCAAATTTGGACTCATCAGACCAAAGCACAGATTTCCACTGGTCTAATGTCCATTCCTTGTGTTCTTTAGCCCAAACAAGTCTCTTCTGCTTGTTGCCTGTCCTTAGCAGTGGTTTCCTAGCAGCTATTCTACCATGAAGGCCTGATTCACAGTCTCCTCTTAACAGTTGTTCTAAAGATGTGTCTGCTGCTAGAACTCTGTTTGGCATTGACCTGGTCTCTAATCTGAGCTGCTGTTAACCTGCGATTTCTGAGGCTGGTGACTCGGATGAACTTATCCTCCGCAGCAGAGGTGACTCTTGGTCTTCCTTTCTTGGGGCGGTCCTCATGTGAGCCAGTTTCTTTGTAGCGCTTGATGGTTTTTGCGACTGCACTTGGGGACACTTTCAAAGTTTTCCCAATGTGTCGGACTAACTGACCTTCATTTCTTAAAGTAATGATGGCCACTCGTTTTTCTTTACTTAGCTGCTTTTTTCTTGCCATAATACAAATTCTAACAGTCCATTCAGTAGGACTATCAGCTGTGTATCCACCTGACTTCTGCACAACACAACTGATGGTCCCAACCCCATTTATAAGGCAAGAAATCCCACTTATTAAACCTGACAGGGCACACCTGTGAAGTGAAAACCATTTCAGGTGACTACCTCTTGAAGCTAATCAAGAGAATGCAGAGTGTGTGCAAAGCAGTAATCAGAGCAAAAGGTGGCTACTTTGAAGAAACTAGAATATAAGGCGTATTTTCAGTTGTTTTACACTTTTTTGTTAAGTGTTAATTAATAGTTTTGATGCCTTCAGTGTGAATCTAAATGTCAATAGTCATGAAAAGAAAGGAAACTCATTGAATGAGAAGGTGTGTCCAAACTTTTGGTCTGTACTGTATATATATATACATTCTCTCGGCTGGCTCAGTCAAGCGCGGCTAACATGGAGCAGCGGATGACACGACGTGACAATCTCTGAGGCAACATCTGGAAATACGAAAGGGTAAGTTAAAAAATAAATTCACATATCTGATCTAGTGGTCTAGGAATAGTAATGAGCTGAGGATAACTGCATTGATCACACCTGCAGTTCAAGCAAGACATAGGCAAAAGTGAAACCTGAGAATTTGTTAGCGTTGCTGAAGGTAAGCCAAGCATTTGGAGCTGTTTGTGAGTAACTATTTTAATTGATGAACATGCTTTCTTTCTTTCTTCGAAAATGTACAGGTAGTTTATTAAAAAAGGCTGTTTATGCAGACAGACAGTACCTTGACGTATTTTGCGGTCGCTGCCATCTTGAAATGAAGTCACGAGAAGTCGACTGACGAGCACGAACAAATAGGTAGGATAGGGGAACAGATTGCAAAACTAATTCCGTGGAAATGCATGGATTCATGTATGTATTCAATGCAATAGCTGGAATCCATGCATTTCCACAGAATTAGTTTTGCAATCTGGCAACAGCAAAATACCTCAAGGTACTGTCTGCATAAACAGTCTTTTTTAATAAACTACCTGTGCATTTTCAAAGTTTTCAGTGCCTCATTTTAAATGTCAGTGCCCTTGGAATCCTACCAATGAAGTGTGGAGCTACTTTGAGCCTTGTTAATGGTGTAAAAATAGGTATTTCTTTGCATGGCTACGCTATGCCCCATTCACTACCATTGTAAGTTGTTTGGAGCATCGGCTAAAAAGCTCTGTATTTCGGGAATGCTGTGGGCGTACGGAGGTGAGGTATCAGACAAAAGTTAGTATTCGTTACCATGTTTCAATACACCCCAAGTCAATTTCACGCCGGAGTTTCCCTTGAAGTGAAAATACAGTAGGACTCACCAAACATAGTGTGGCAGAGAGACAAGTCTTTGAAAAGGCGCTTCTGCTTGGCTGGGTCTTTGTTCCTTTTGCCAGCCCAGTTCAGACCCGAGGCCAGCTCATTAGTGAGGCAGTACGCCATCATCCTCCGCACCTTCACCTCTAAACTGGTCCCACCAATGATGGCAAAGCGGGCAGTCTATCAGCATAAAAAGAATATGTTAATGTTTAGGGCATTTGGCAGATGCTTTTATCCATCAACCTTATCACCCAGATTGGTAGGCCAACTTTGAAGTATGAAATAAGGGCACTTGGCACTGTTTTGTAGACATCTCAAATAATTTTTCAGTCTCCAAGAGGAAATTTAACTGAGACTGATGAAGGTGAAGGCCACCAAAACAGCAGTTTTGGTGTAAGATGGATTTGAGTATGCAATGTTTTTGACATCCTGAAGTGTGACGAGTCTGGAAGTTTAGGCAATTTATGAAAATGTAGCAAATGAGTAGGGAAGTCCTTAATTAGATGAAAGATGTAATTGTTAAATATTTACCAGTGCCTTTTTCTTCTCCTCAGCCTGGAGAGTCACCTCTGCATTCTCCAGCTCCTCCATGTTTTGCAGAGGCAACTCCAAGGGGTCCACCTGTCCCGCTAGCCCAACAGACTGCCCACAGCTGCACACTTGGCGGAACGTGCGCAATTCCTCCCGCAGATCCCTCACCTCCTTCACCAACTCAGCCACGGTGCCCAGCAGCTTCTGCATAGCCACATCTGCTAGCAAAAATGTTTTGGTACAGTTGAAATATTATGCCCTTTTACTTTTAAGTGACACAACGTTTAGAACAAATGCATCATCAACACAGTATTTAATGGAGTCAAATGTTTTACTGTTTTACTATTCCAAGAGTGTATGAATACACCCTGAGAGCCCAGCTATGAACGCCTGAACCAAGAAGGCATTTGAGATTCTCATTGGAATCTTCAGTTGTAAGTTACATTTTTAAAGCAACTGTCAGAGCACAAATTCCCTCATAAATTAAATTCATTTGATATGATGCATTTCTTAAAAATGGTAGCCTAACCATTACATAATCTCAAGGCATAACATTTTTACACTTGCCTTTCAGTGCCTGCCTGGGAGTGTCTCTTGAATCTGTTACAAATATGAAGAAATACAATGAATTTATTTGACAGAATATAGGTTTGATATTTGATTTTGAAAGTTTGAATTTACAAAAATATTTTTAAAACACACCCTCTGTAAATGTCCCCTGATCCTGTCCAGGAGAAAGCAGAGAAAGCAGAGAAGGCAGGGAAGGCAGGGAAGGAGGCAGTGGAGGAGGGATGTCCTCACAATGGAGATTTGTCAGGATGAGCAGATTGTTGAAAGGGGAATTTGGGAGTTGGAGGGTGTCGTAGGTGGGGGTTTGGGTTGGAGGAGGTTGGTAAGTGGGTGGAGGAAAGGTCGCCTGGGGAGCAGTTGTTTGGGGGCTGGAAGCTATTGTTTGGGGCAGATGTGCAGAATTAAACTACCTGCAAAAGCTTACTCTGTCTCACACACACACACGCACACACACAGACACACACCAATGTGGTTCACTATACCTGGAAATAAAACTTTGGGGGCTTTGGGGAATTTCCGAGGTGGCTCAGGTTCGGAGTCACTTCGGTAAATTGGATTAGGTCTAAAAGTAAACATGAACAAACTATAATTAAAGTGATTAGAAAGTTCATATGACATAACCAAACAAATGATGTACAGTAGGAAACTATTAATTGGCACACAGGTCAGGAATAAATTGTTGAAAAAATATTTTGTATGTGGAATTGTATGAAAGTGTGGAAATAAGACGTTGACGTTATTGCCTTTTTTTTCTTTTCAGACTCTCCCCATCTGAGTCCATGTCTGTGGTATCACAGCCATGCTGGATATACCTCTCCAGGGACCTCTGCCTCCACAAAAGTTTCTACAAACACAAAATAGCTGTCAGGTACAGAGAAATGTTGGCAGATGGAGACATGTTCTGATGCTAATTTGAGAACACCCACCACGACTCACGAGGACCCGAGCAGGATACGCCGGCCACTCCTTCCCCGGCTCATCTCTCCTCCTGATCGCACTGTGGATCTTGCCCGAGTCCTTGGGAGGGTATGGGGGCCAATAAACATTTTCCCCACTTACCCAGGTACTCGGAACAATTTCCGTACCACCGCTGCAAAACTGAACGATGTACCAGTGGCTCATGGTGTGCTGTTTTCATATAAAAATAGTCGGACCAACATGAACTGATTACATGAACGGATTACATGAACTGATTTCTACATTTTTAGATATTTAATGGTAATGAATCATGGGAATGGCGATGAATTGTGTTTTGTTAGGGTAAAGAATATATTTTTTATTAATGAGCTGAAGCTTCACCACACTGACGGTATCGCTCAACCCCCATACCGTATATATCCCAGTGTTTGAGGATGGGAAGGGATACTGGCCATAAGACTCCTTATTTTTAAATCTACGGAAAATTACATAAGTGTCTACTCTGACAATATTTTCAACAACTACAATATCATTTACAATTTCAGAACAGTTGTCCCCAAATCTAGATGATAAGTTGTACTTTTCAGTGAGCACCTTACAGTACTGCTCTCCATGGCCTATCTGAGGCACCAATGGGCCATCATAATGTAGGTGCATGAATTTGTGGCCTGTCTTGACTGTCTCTCTGTGCAGGTGTTTCTGAAAGCCTTTTCACTACCTGCTGTAAAGGCAAATGAGGCTTGCGCAATAGGTGCTTCAACTGTGCTAAATGGTTTTCATAGGGAAAGGCAGAGATGTTGTCTAAGGGACCATATAGCCGGTATTCTGCTGCTAGGTGTGTAAGTTGGTGGACATTGTATGTTATTTCCTTTGTCCCATATAGCTGACCAAAGTAAGCAACAAAGGAAGTCAGACAGTCATTAGCGACATCTACCATCTGCGCTGATATAAAAGGAGATGCATGGCCAAAGAAAATAACATGAAGTTGTCATACAGTTCAAGTGGAATGGTGTTGTTTAGGACTACTGGGCCAGCATAGAGCATGAAATAACGAAGTTCAGTAGCCTTCACCCTATCTATTTCTGTGAGGTGCCTGGGTTTGCGACTGAACTCAGTGGGAGTATAAGGCCCTAGCCCCATCAATTTTACAGAAATGTCTTCGATTGTCTTACTTGGCAACCTAGTTGTCAATGATTTGCCCCTCATCCAAATATAAATTAATTTCCTGGTGACTCCAAGGGCGTGTCCCAATCCACGTACTTCCACGAGTACACTTCCGTTCGTGTACTGTGTGCACTATGTACTTACTGATGTAGTGCGTGAATTCCGTCTAAGAAGTACCGTCTCAAATGAAGCACTCCCGTTTTGCACTTACCGGAAATGACGATACAAACGTTTTGCCGCGATTTTCACATAAAAAAAAAAAACGAGTGGCCACTTTAGCATTCACTAAAGAGAAGACACCATGGATGTCATTTTTATTTCCAAAGTCCGTCGCCTTCAACGCCAGCGCCAACAAAGAGCCCTACTACTGGCTGCAAATATACTGGTATGTTTATTTACTTTTTATGAATGTAGATTTTGTTGTAGCCGCTGTGGCCCATGGACTAAAACTTTATGCCGCATTAGCCTTGCGTCCAACTAGCTAGACGTCTTACATGTCTGTGCTTTAGCTTGATCATCAATTCAACAAGGATCAACATAAATCTTTCCATAAATGTTACAACATTAACATATAGGCTACATTTAGTTTCTATAGTGATGCAGAAGTATCCAGTTATATGCATAATTACTATAAGCATAATAAACATGATTTAAAATGTACCAATTGGCCCTCACACCAATATTCAGGAGGTAACAGAATAGTTATTATAAATATTATACATTACATCTCATTTATAAGATTAGATAAGATATTCCTTTATTAATCCCCCTTAGGAGAAATTCACAGTGACCAGCAGTACAGGGGATAGATTAGTGCAGTAAGAGACTGGCTAGTCAATAAACAATAAACAATAAATTAAATGAAATACAAGCTCTTAAGTCAGGTCGGTGAGGAGTGAGAACCTGTATGCATACGTGGTAAGCGTCCTTGATAGCTGGGTTAGTTTTACAGGTATTCCAGGTACAACATATGAATAGACCTAGAATAACAACGGCTAGGAGACAGTCCAAGGTGTGTGGTGTGGTGTATGTGAATGTGAAGTGTGGTGTTCAGTCCATTTGTCCGGTGGTGTTGGAGCTTCCTGAGCCTGATGGTTGGTGGGATGAAGGAGAGCCCAAGCACTTTGAGGCTTTGAGGCACTTGGCTGAGTGAGCATGTGGCTGAACGTGTTCCTGAGTTGCTTCAGTTCGGCATAGTGAGGGTGAGAGGGTAGTTCCGGGTCGCCAGCAGCTTGAAAGACAATGAAAGATGACAGATGGACAGTGGTTATCAATGAGATGAACAGACCTAAGATGAAAATGGCTAAAAAACAGTCTGGGGTGTGTGGTGTGGTATACAAATCCATTATCTGGTGGTGCTGGCGCTTCCGAGACGTTGGGAGCGGGTGGTTGAGGTATTGTAGAGCCTGATAGCTGATGGGATGAGAGAGCCCCCCCAAGCGCTTTGAAGCACGTGGCTGAGTGAGCCTATGGCTGAACGTGCTCCTGAGTTGCCTCAGCTCGGCATAGAGAGGGTGAGAGGGGTTGTCCAGGATCGCCTGCAGCTTTCCCCTCATCCTCCTCTCTGTCACCGCCTCCACAGTCCAGCTTCAACCTCACCACAGAGCTCGCCCTCCTCACCAGCTTGTTCAGCTTACTGGCCCCACCACTCCCAATGCCTGCCATGTAGCACATTTGACAATAAAGATACTTGAAAATGAATTAAATAAAAACTTTTTTTCCCCACAGCAACCTCCCAACCCCAGTCAGTACTGTCAAATGAATGTTACAGTGCCACTCCTGGCACTGTACTTTGATGGGCAGACTGACTTGAGGATAGACTTCCGTCTGTCCAGAGCAGCATTCCAAGCCCTGCTGGAAGCACTGGGCATCCAGTCAGACCATGGCTGGGGGCCAGTCATTGAGGCACTGGTATTTCTGTTCTGGCTGGCTTGTGGGACCTCATATCGTGTGATTGCCAGGGCATTTGACATGCCCCGGTCCACAGTTCACAGGGTGGTCCACAAGACCAGCAAGAACATCCTGTGCCTCCTTCCAACGGTGGTGAAATTGCCAGCAGAGGAGGACCTCCCTCACCTGGGTGCAGGCTTTGCCCGGCTGGCAGGTTCGGCAGCCTTTACCCGGGTGGTTGGCAGCATTGACGGCTGCCACATCCGGGTAAAGCCAACATCTGAAGATGCCCCCTGCTACCTCAACAGGAAACTGTTTTATTCAGTCCAGCTCCAGGCATTGGTGGACCACACTGCCAAATTTATAGATGTTTTTGTCGGTTACCCTGGGTCTGTTCATGACGCCAGGGTACTTAAAAACAGCCCTCTCTACCACCAGCATGCCTACCCTCCACCTGGTTACTGCATCTTGGGAGATGGGGGCTATCCTTGTCTCAGCCAACCCATAAGCCTGATGACCCCATACAGGCAGCCTCTCGACAACCACCTCCAGGCACGCTACAACAGCCACCTGTCAAAGGCGAGGTGTGTTGTGGAGAGGGCTTTTGGGATCCTGAAAACCAGGTGGAGGGCAATTTTCCTGAAGGCGCTTGAGGTTGATGTGCGGTTCGTGGCGGAGGTCATCGCCTGCTGCACCATCCACAACATCTGCCTCAGCAACGGTGATGTGCTGGAACCGGAAGAGGGCAGAGCAGAGGACCATCCCGGAGAACCGGCACCAGAACCACCGCAAGCACCTCCAGGCGCCATCTGTGGAGCAAATCAGAGGAGGTTGCTTTCAATGTTATGTCATGCTCCTGACCATGACTATATTTGAATAAATAATATACTACTATATAATACTTAATTTGTGTCTGAACATTTACTTGAAGTGCTATTGAAGAATCAAAACAACAATATGACATGATTATTTATTTATTATTTGTTCTAGAATGGCAAGGAGCCGTTCCTCCCTAGCAGCGGTCTCCCTGTCTCTCCTCTCCTCCCTCTCCCTCATCTCTCTTAGGAGACGGTCGAACATTCTCTCCTCCCTCTCTGCTGCCTCCCTGAGCCTCCTCTCCTCTCTCTCCGCTTCCTCCGTCACTCTCCTCTCCTCTCTCTGCTCAGCCTCCAACTGCCACTGACGGAGTTCCTCCTGAGCTGTCTCCTCCTGCTCTTTGAGGGAGGATAGCAGCTCACACACATCCACCCGTCGCCTTTTTGGGGCGGATGGAGTGACTGCTTCCTCTGGGGTCTCTGGGGTCACCTCAGAGGGGGATGCGACCACCGCCACATCCTGGGAGGATGAGGCAATGAGGACACGTGGTGTTATAGATGGCCTGCCCCCAATTGCCTCATCCATTAAACTGTACCACTTCCAAGATGCGGCAGTGGTCTCACCCCCCTCTGTGCTGACCCCAGTTTTGGGGCACTTTAGATTCTGTGGAGGGATGACAGCAAAGAGAGAAACATAGAAACATTCGAAAGTGGAAAAAATGACAATGCTCATGAAATGGCAGTTAACCAACCTTATATTTTTGTTTGAGGTTTTCCCATTTTTTTTTAATGAAGGCTGGGGTCACCTTCCCCTCCATGCCCCTCAAGGCAATGTAGGTTCTGATGAAAAGAGCAGTATAAAATCACATTGATGTTTAGAAATGCATATACGTGTGTATACAATTCAAATCATTAGTCAAAAGAGGAAATTACTGTAGCCCCAGCAATACAGAACGGCTTCGTTGGGTTGAAACAGTATTAATGCATGTTGTGTGTGAGGCAAAAACGTGAAATTTCGTTGCAAATATGTACTTACTCGTATCCACTAACAGCAGCGTTTCGCCTCCCCGTAAACCTGAATGAGTTGGCAGTACGCCACTCAATAAGGGACCTGGGGTCCTCGTCTGACCCTGAACAGAGCAACACTTGTCAATATCAGACTAGCACAGAAACACAAATTAATTACATGAGGATTTAACACAGTAATGATAATCCATCGTGCATGGACACTACCACCGCTACCGACTGCCTGATGTGCCGATATTCGCTAGTGTGCGACACGTCGTGTTGTTGACTGAACACAACGCATTACGCTATAGGCACACAGACGAGCACAGAAACACCAGCCTTTTGAATATACAGACAAAACGATTAACCCGTCATGCATAAACATTAAACAACAACCTTTAGTTGCCTCAGAGAATTTCTAATAGGGCTCTGGTTGCCTCTACCTAACAGTGGATAGCTGGCGAACATCGTTCGTTCCCGTATTAGCATTCACGTATAAGCATATCAGCACAAACCATTCACAGTCGCTTATGACATCTGTCATACATCTGTCTAACAATAAAATGATACATAACGAAAAATAACAACTTTTCAATTGATGTGTAACGTTATATCTTACATTTGAAATTAGTGGTCTGGGCCAACGGTCCGCAGGTTTCGTCCGCCATCAGATTTTTTTTTGAAAGTGTTGGCGTTCCCGCCCCTTCCGTTACGTAGACAAAATGGCGACCATTGAGGGTGAAGTGTCCAGCGTTGTACACTCAGCTTTTTGACCGTTATGAGTGCACCATCCGGGTACTAGTAGTGTACTGCGTCTTGCCGCAATTGCCAGTGTGAACGCACTATGTACTCAAAAAGGGAAGTTTAAGTGCGCAAGTACGTGGATTGGGACACAGCCCAAGACAACAGAGATGCATATAATCTAATGGAAACATGTCACCATTTTAACCACACTAGCTAGTGGAGACAGTGTTTGTTTTAAATGGTGGTCATCATCAGCCATGGAATTAAATTCTGAGTCAGTTCTCAATCTAGCATTTATTTCTGGATAGGTCATTTTGCCTTGCCATTCCCCCACTTGAACACATTTGTCACAGCCACTGTAACCATTATGGCTTTTTATGTTTTTAATAAATGCTCGTGCTGGGGCATCACACACAAATGAGCACACTGGTTATTATCCTCTGCCCATTGTGGATTATTCCATTCTCCAGAACACCTTTAAGATCGTTAATGAATGGGCCCAAGAACTCAGACACACATTTTGGCTTGTGAAGGCCACAGAAGAGGCCAACAAGGAATGGTGATCTGGGATATTCGACATTTATGCTTGCAAGGATTGGCCAGAATTGCATCCTACTGCTTTTAAACAGTGGCAGTCCATCAATATTAAACTGCAACTTAAAGGTCCCATATTATGCCCCGTTTCCACAAATTAAAAATAGTTCCCAGGTGTGTCAAAGACATGTCTGTGACATGCTTTGGTCAAAATTGCCTTTGGATCAAATATTGTAGGTCTCTCTTAATCACCTAAAAACAGCTCTGTTCAAAACGGTCTGTTTCAGGGCCTGTCTCTTTTATGTAAATGAGCTACACCAGACCACGCCCACCTCCCTGCGAGGGGCGTGGTCCCTACGGAGCCGAGCCTCGGCTCCATAGCCAAGTGCTAATGTTTACAGACTGACTCGGCCAATGGCTGGCAGAAACTCTGTGGTTCAACCTAGAGTAGTTCAACCTAGAGACTCTAGTCTCTCTAAAGGACTCTAGTTCAACCCTACCAGTTTGAGCCTGAATCTGACCCAGAGGGAGAGACGCCGGCTGAAATTCTTAATCTGCGGCTGCCGCAGGAGGTTTCTGAATGGTAAGTTACATATATCATGCGACTTTATATATTTATTTTTTTACGTTCTGTGTGTTATTACACTGTTACTTACATGTTAGCTCCTGCTAACGGTTACGTCTTCGCTGTATCTTTGTTACTTCGAGCTTTTTTGGTGAAGGAGCAATTTTGTAAATAGTGTAGTAACATTATACTTATCTCTCTTGACTGTATTCTTGCTATCTACGGATACATGTATAATGTAGAAACTAGTAGGCTATCAAACGATGCTTGCATAGTAGGCCTAACCTAAATTCTATATTTTGCAAAGTTTGTGATTGTTTTAGCAGAGGTTTCATCGTAACAGCACCCTGACGTTTGTTGTTCTAGGTCTTTAGGATTTACTTTTGTATTTCAGCATAAATATGTCTGTCTGTATCAGTAATGTGTCATTCTGGTAGAAAATCGAGGCAGTGTAATGTTGATTAAAATGCCACTGTTTTCCATCTCAACATTATTCAAATGTCACAAGTTTTATGCACTTGACATGGTTAGGAAAATCTTACTTCTTATCCAACTATGCTTGTGTACTTGCATTCAAGTGAAATTCTAACTAATTTTCTTTTGACAGGTGTTTGTGTGGAAGCTGCAACACCATTCCCACAGAGCAGGAAAATGTCTGCTGTCTTGAGATAGCACAGGTAGTATCTACATATTCAAAGTGAAAGCTAGTTTGTCTTGATTATGGTTTATTTCATACTTATGAAACACAATGGCATTTATTGTTTGTAGTACCTTGTTTGCAGGTTACCAGATGGCTGCAGGAGGTTGAGGGGAACCACAAATGCATGGTGGACCATCCTGGATTGGAGCCTGTATGCCTCAATGTATACTCGCTCCAGAATGCAAGCCAAATTTTGTAGACACTTTTTAAACATTTATTGACATTGCATTACTAACAAATAAGTTATAACTGTGCTAATCAAAACAAAGTAGCATAACAAAATAATAGATATATATAATAGAAGTGTATAGACAAGAAAAAAATGTACAACTCCACATAAACACATTAAATGTTCAACGCAACGAAGCTTCTGGTGGGAGTAGGGGCAGGAGGAAACATGTCAGCCCGATGGGATGGATGGCAGGCCGGTGTTAGAGCAGGTTGACGGGTACCACGCAGGTGTAGACTCAGGGATTGAGAATCTGTAGAAACACAGAGAGTGTGTGAAAATAGTTTAGTGGTAGTAGTAGAGGGGAGGAGACGAGAGGAGGGATAGTGCTCTTAGTAGCCATATGTTTTAGCAGGCAATCCATAAAAATAAAATGGGATACAAAACAAAAAAGTAATTGCTGTATCTTGTCCAATTGCTTGAAGTCGTTACAAGTACCTTGCATATCGCTCTTTTGTGAGCTGGTGTTGGGGCTTGCTGGGACGCAGAATCCGGGTCATCATCCCAGCTTGTGTGGTCCTTAGAATCCAAACGGAGTTTCCTGATGCCACAGGTCACTACGTGGGATTCAAACAGCTGCTTGATTGAAGCGGGACACGTAACCCGCAAGGACCTCCTCCTTGTCTGGCCGCTCAAACTGTGCAGCAAGGTCTTCAGAAACAGGGATTGCCAGGACTGCATCAGTGTAGGGTGCCGGGTCCATAAACACCTTCTCGAAGATGAGGTCCATCATGTCCACTACATACCCTGTTTTATACAAGAAATGCACAGACATTGTTTACTTTTTTCAGAGACTGAAAGTGTTTTGCTCATTACCTCCTGACACTTTATCTAATTTATTATTTTTCATAAGGTTTGTGTGTGTGTGTGTGTGTGTGTGTGTGTGTATTACTTAACACAGTTATTTATTGTTGAAATGTTTATAGATTGTAAGTGCAACAAGTAAAAAAAAATCCTTTAGTTTTGGTATAAAAAATTAAAAAGTAAACTCTTACTGTATGTTGGCTCTGTCTTTAGGGGTTTTGCTCTACACTCTCCCTTCAATGCCTTCGGGAAGTGCACCTTGAAGAGGGGTACACCTTGGTCCGTCTTTGCTTGTGGTCGGTTGGCGTTTTCGTTGTAGTACATTGCCGCCAAGTAGTCTGTAATAACAAAAGAAAAAAATCTAAAATGTCAGAAACGTTATTATATTTATGATAACATGTAACTCCTTACTAACATCTTCTCAGAACAAATGTAATCATCCCTCCCCCCACTATGTATCTGAGAACAGTGAGAAACATTTCTTTCACATGCATTTTAATATACCATTGAATAATGACTGAATACATAAGGTAAGCAACAAAACAGTTTGTTTGTATGCACAGGACAGGCCAGGACAGTCTGATGACAGAGAGTTCTGAGGTTGAAGTCCTATAATAACAAAATGCACCCGAGACAGTGACATGTCCGCTATTCTGCTGCAGCAGAGGAAACTCTGCTGTTCTCAGCTCCACGGCCACTCGTGGCCACGACCGCTAAAATGCGGGACGATACTGTAAACCGGTGCGTGTTTATCAAAGCTTGGTCGCCGTGCAGAGGCAGCAGTCGGTTTGAGCTGCGTTCAAAACGCCTCAGGCAGTGATCAATGCTCCAGTATAATGGGTAAACCTGAAACTCACCCAGTGATAAACGTTCCGCGGTGCAAAAATAAGGGCGATTAAAATGCGTTATTTTGGTGTCATTCATTCATCTTAATGAACGCGTTAAAGTCCCGGCCCTAGTTTTAACGTAACTTTAGTATAAGCAGACTATGTCGCGGCCCAACAGTACTTTATGCTAGCTGCCATGCTAACAGGGGCCGCCAAGCCGGCTAAACAGTAAATCAGAATAAAATGTTCAAACTTACAGCTTCCACGTTCGTAGTTCGTTGGATCGCGGACAGTTGGTACCGATCCATTAATCCGCAGGGATTTAGCAAATCCAGTTTTATACTGTCCCTCGTTGATGAAGCAGTCCGACGTGAAATGGTTAGCACACACATACAGCACTTTGGGAACTGCTGTAGGGACATCACCATCAAAAATGAAATTCACCCATTGAGTCCTCAGAACCTCCGATGAGGGAGGTTTATAAAGAGTTGTGTGCTCATTTGTGCAGCCAACAACAGAGCAACCACTTCTTCCAGCTCGTACCTTCGCCATTGTGCCAACCGGAGCAATGCTAGCGAGCGGAATAATGGCGGTGTTTAGAAACTTTGTTAGGGGCGTGGCACCAGCCTGAGGGGAGCGGCCGAGTCTGTTGCTGACGTCATTTGCAGACCATTTCTCAAACAGCCCGTTTTAGCGCACATTTTCTAAAGACTAAGAAAGCAAAAAAACGAGAGGATGAACTTTTTTCATATCAGGAGGGATTGTAGACAGGCCAGGAATGCATATTATTGATAGAAAACCGCTCTAAAGTGCATTTTGCATAATATGGGACCTTTAATGCTGTTCAAATTGGCTGGCAGCTTTAAGGACTTAGGCCCAATCTCAATTCTCTATCTTAGCCCTTACCCCTTCCCCTTGGTTTTGCGCGTTCACGTGAGACCAAGGGCTATCTCAATTCTCTTTTCGATCGAGGGGTAGGGCCAAGGGGAAGGGGTATACACCCCTTGAAACCAAGTGAGATCGGGAGCTTACTTGAAACCAAGGGGTACCCACAATACATTTCGAAACCGGCAACAATGGCGGCCAGATGTACTCGCGAGTCCCACAAATGTAAGTATTTTCGGCTAAAATGATTGATTTAAAATTTACGACAGTCCTGTTTTGTGCTCCAAACAGTCATGTACCTATATATTTTCAAACATATTGTTAATTGAAACTTTTTTGAAAATCGCTATGCTTATTACACGCTAGTTACATTGCTGAGCGCACAACACTCCTGCTTTCTCTAAGCAATGAATTACTAGCAATGAACTCCATGCATGTCTAGTTTAGCTCAATTTGCAGCGAATTCCGTTTGATATCAGTGTGGACAACTAGGGACATCGATACGTGCTTTACATATATCCTCCTTTTTCACACAGGGAGGAAGGAGGAAACGCGGCATCTGATTAGTTTTTGCCATGAAAACGAACCAAAGTTTTTGAAATCTAAATATACAGCCTTCTGCGTAATGCAGACCTGCTAAATGTTAGTGCACCTAGCAACTACCGGCCGTGCGCATGGCCGAGTGTGTGGTTTTTTGCCATCACCAACATTTCGTGGCGCTAGTTGACATAGCTCATGCTAGTTGACACTATCTATTTGCGGTAAGACGTCGGAAATTACATTTGTAATTAGTTCACTGATATGATGTAGCACTGCTTTCATTTTTTATTTGTATTTCTGGAGAAAAATAATACTGGAGACTAAAGGTCCTTACACACCAGACGCGTTTTTTTCGCACGAATATTTAGCATATTACAAACTATTAATGTTGTTATGACTGCATGCACACCGAACGTGATTTTTCGTAGCGAAAACGCGACAGGGTCGATTTTTTAAGCGCGATAAAACACATCATCCAATCATGTTACATGGAATTGACCCATGTCACACAATGTAGGTTATGTCACAGTACCCCGATTTACCTCACAACCAACAATGGCAGATTTACTGATTGTTTGCGTGTCCGCAATGTAGAACCGCTACTGATAAATAGACTTGTTTCGGCCACGTAGACAAAGATCGCGTAGGCTCATAGGCCAACAGACAACTCATGTAGGTTAAAAAAAGATAACATACCTTAGAGAAACAGCAAGGCGGTGCTCCGGGTCGATGGGATCCCTGAAGTTTGTCCGTTGTCTTCTCAGGCGCGGCGCCAGCATCTCCAAAAGCGCCTCAAATTGGCCGACGGTCATCCTGAAGTACGACCGAAACCGGCCGTGATAGTTTTAACTCTTGAACGAGAGTATGGTACTCCCCCTCTCTTTCCCGAGTTTGTAAAATAGGGTGCACCCAAAACCTTCTCCTTTTACGTGCGGCAAGAAACATGGCAAACTCATCGTCGCTACTGCTGCTGCTAGACATGTCCATTTTACTCATAAATGAGCTGTCCCGAATTTTTTTCGCACGTTCCATGCACAAATCTCGCATTGACGCAAAATCGCATCGCTGCCTATGTGAATACTTTTGACGCGAGAAATTCGCAGGCGATTTTTTCGCAAAAACGCACCGCAATTTCGCATCGCACCAGATGTGTAAGGACCTTAAGACTGCCACATATATGTTGTGCCGTTGCGTGAAGCATCCAGCTACACCCATTGGTGACCCTTGCTTTTTAATGACTTGAGATATTATGGAGTGGTCGGGCTTACTGCTAGGTGCTCACAGCTCATACATATCTGACTTTACAGACAGTTTTTGTTATAAGAGTATTTATTTTTTGCATCAATGTATGTCCGCATTCATTCCTCCTCCTCCAACCACCACCCCCCGCCCCCGCCTGGCGATCGGGGTTCCAGGAGGTATACCGCCATGCTATCTTGCTCTGCAGATTCAGTTGACTTGACTCTAGCATTGACATTTGACCGACACCGTGCCGCTTTTTTCCATTGCAATGTTTGTCCAATACCATAGAAGATTGTATCACTGCCCTATCTGATCGTGATACAGATATGCCATGGCATTTCTGGTATTTAATTTCTATGTCAGGCGGAGCTTTTTATTTAAGAAGGGGAAAACGCTAACTCTAGTTCTAAAATCGTAGCGGCACAATGAAGGTGCAGTTCATGAAAACAGCGTCGTTCTCCATTGATGACATTAATGCGTATTGCCTTACATTTGCCTACTCAATTAATTTAACATACATTGTTTACGATAGCTACCACAAAATAATCCGGAGACTTTGCTAACTTGTCTACTATGGTCGGAAGCGCTTGAGCAAACATGACTATAACCATAGCTAAAACTTTGACTTCATTTGAGAGATGTAATCTGACTTTGAGGTGTACTGACGTTATCTCGTACATCACTGACTAAACTGTAAATACCAAATAGCCTGTAAATACACTAGCCCTCACATCATCAAGCAAGAGTACTGGTACAATTCATATTTGACACCATGCTTACCTGTCAGCGCTGGGGGTCCGAAATGAGATGTTGGATGCTGGACGTTGGGTCAACCATACGATGATCTCCCGGTCAAACGTCATTTCGATCATATTTCCCGGTCAACTATAATCCGATGGCTTTTCAATAATATGTATTTTCCCGGTCAACCCTATATCAATTACTCTTCAACATTGGTGTCATCGCCCAGTAAAACCAAAAAACAATGCTCAATCACCGTGAAGGGATCATAAATAAATGTTGTTCCAATGTCATGGTTATCAACATTATCTTACATCAGGTTGCATCGACATTGTAATGGTGATTCAATATTTATTTATCATCAAGAATTCAATAACAACCATTCTGACAGTTAAGATGGAAAATCAATATTTATTCAATATTGTCTTGCTATCTGGGAGGTGTCATTTCGACAGCTCTCTTAATTTTAATAAACAAGTCAGCTCTGTTGTTAAAGGTAGTTTTTATCAACTTAGAACAGTAGCTAAGCTGAAGTACTTTTTATCTAAAAGATCTTGAAACAGTCATTCATGCTTTTATTACTTCACGTTTAGACTGTTGCAACTCATTGTACACAGGACTAACCCAATATAATTTAAACAGACTCCAGTTAGTACAGAATGCTGCTGCAAGACTCCTCACTGGCACCAAAAAGTTTGAGCACATAACTCAAGTTTTAGCTGAGCTTCTTTGGTTACCAGTGAAATTTACTTTTTGTTTTTAAAGCACTCGATGGTCAAGCCCCTTTGTATATTTCCGATCTCCTGTCCACTTACTCTGTCGCCAGATCACTCAGGTCCACAACCCAACATCTCCTTGCCATCCCCCAGACACGCCTTAAAACCAGAGGGGACCGAGGAACTCCCTCCCTCCCCATATCAAATCCTGTAACACAATTGCCAGTTTTAAGATAAATTTGAAGACATACTTTTATTCTCTTGCTTTTAATTCCTTTTAATTTCTTTTATGTCTTTTGTATAATATGTTATATATATATATGTCTTTTAATTTATTTTGTGCTTTGTTTTTACTTTTTTAAATGTTATCTTTATAAAACTTGTTTTATTCAATTTTTACATTTAAATGGAGTCTTGAATACCTGTCTATGTATTTTCAAGGCATAGTGATTCTGCCTCCCCTGCTCTAACCTGTAAAGCACTTTGGGTCAACTGTTGTTCGTTTAAATGTGCTATACAAATAAAATGACTTGACTTGACTAGTTTTTGTGTAGTGCAGATTTGTACCTACCATTTTTTTGTTTTTGTAGGGCGTTTTCTAATGACCGCCTCTGCACTTCGAAACTCCTCCATGGTGCTCAGAGGCAGCTTGATGGTTGAAGGGTAAGCTTCAGGTGCTACCGGCCTCACCATCTCTCTCCTAAGCGCCCTTACTTTATTCCCTAGATGGGTAACTTCAGCTTTCATCTCTATTTTCTTGTAGCACTTGTGTTAGCAGCTCCAGAATTTTGGATATCCCCATATCTGTCAATGTACGTTACTTATTAGAAATATGTTTTCTTACTGGGGTTTGGTGTACTTTAACATTTCAGCTAAATTCTAATGCATATGATAATGATGAAAACAATGGTTAGAGTGTTTGTCTCCTTGACTCACCACACAATAGCTGGTGGCTGGGTTGAACTGTATTCAAAAGTTGTGGTTAGTGTCAAGTGTCAATGATTATATATTTTTCAAACTAGTGTATTTAAGGAAGAGTTTAATAGATTTACCTTGTAAGAAGTGTCCTGCTTGGGATGAATTTGGGAAAAGCAAATTAATATAAATACATGTTCAATCAATACATGTTGAAATTAGGCTGCCATTTGATTAAGCTAGAAAAAAAGTGTGTGAGAGCTTTTCGAAGGTAGTGAGGGATGACAAGTTGTCTGTGGATGGTTCAGAGAACTGATTTCTAATAGCCATTTTGTCACTAAAGAAAAACACCTTAAAAGTACAAAATAATGAACACTTGTGTGGCAAAGTGATGCAAAATACAAGGAACCACTCTGAATGGAAGAAAGTCATGTAAACAGTGCATGTGCATTGGAGCTGCAAAATCAGAATGCACAAATTGATCAGCTCACATCTAACAAAACACCTACAATGTTGTAACACTGAACGAGCAGCTAAAACCTGTGTGTGTGTGTGTGTGTGTGTGAAAAGAAAAAAAGTAGTGTTGGAGCAAAGACTGACAGGCACAGGCTTAGGGCTTCATTGTTTCCGTAGTGGAAAGGTACAATCTGCGATTGAACATTAGACTGGGGAGTTTGTTCTCTATTGCACAAGAGGAATGGCTCTGTATGCGATAGATAGATGGATATAAACTTTATTTATCCCTAGGGGAAATTCAGGAAAGTCCTTCAACCATTAAGACTAACGATCTGGGCGATACACAGAAAATGTGTCAACATTTGTTTGTGTTAGGACAGGAGGTGTTCTCGGAAGTGCTGGGTTTTCAGGAGCTTTTCGAAGGTAGTGAGGGATGACAAGTTGTCTGTGGATGGTTCAGAGAACTGATTTCTAATAGCAGCCACTTTGTCAGTAAAGAATGAAGCATAAGTGTCTGCTGTGAGGTGTGTAGCAAGAGGTGGAGGGTTTAGTGGATATTTGAAAGTAGAGGACAGTTTCCGAGTGTCAGTTGTATTCTAAATCTTGTCATTGTAAGAAGACTTTTTCGCTGCTGTGACATTGTATGCAAAATATGATAAACGTTACCATAGTATTGTTATAAGTCTGATGGGTTGTTAGTGTTATGCCATTCTCCCTTAGCAGCCCATGAGGTTAGAGCTCATCGATTGAAGGGTTGGGTGGGTCTGGTGGATAGTGTGAATGTGTGGCCTCATTTACCCCTGGTGAGAAGAATGTTTTTTTTTTTTTAACCTTTTTCTTTTAACGGTCTTCAGCCTGATTGTATATCTGAGGTTACTAAGGACTTTTGAAGGTATTCCTTTGCCTTGAAATGTTGCTGAAAGTGAATGACATGCATTAGTGAAATTTAGCAAGTTGAATATTATAGAAATGTTTTCATATGCAGCATTTTTCCTTACCACAGCTAAACAATACCCTCACATTACCGTGCATGTCCCACGCTGCACCTGGAGGAAGGTGTTGTGCGACTGCCTTCTGGAGGCGGATGTAGTCATAGGAACTGGGAGGCCAGAAACCATTGGTTGACTCTGTCTCCTGCAACCAGCTGATTGCCACTGTGGCAGTGCTCCTGTCGCTGAACTCTACGACCTTCCACAACTCTGCCATCTGACAATGAGTTGAATGAATGTAAAAGCTGTGTTTTGAGTGTGTGGAAAAGAAGCCTTACAAATATATTTGGCCTATATAAGTCATTGTTGTTGTATGTTGAAAAATCAACAGTGATCACGATCATAAGTGGTGAGAGAACTGAATACACCAGCGTAACTTGGGTGAATACTAACATACTCTGTCTTTAACTATCTAAGCCTAACTATCTTCAAAGGCTTGCCGGGCTCAAGGCAAATGCCCCCTCCCCAGAATTACCTTCACATAAAAGACCAAAAAATAGAAAGGAAAAAAAAGCACTTTGCAGGAAGAGTATACAATGCTACTCAGCTGAAGCACTGGTTTAATATACACCCTCTGGTGCAACCTAGACACATCATCAGTGATGCAACCTGAGGTCATAGGGTGTTTCGGGTCTCTCAACATCAGACACCCTCGCCCAGGCGACCCAGCCGGGGGTGATCAGACCCCGGCTTGTGTCTAGGTAGCTTGTGTGGCCCACGGATCACCCCTCCTGATCCACAGCCATCTTGATGCCTTCTCAGCAGCATCAGTGATGTTCTTGATGGCTTTCTTGCTGTGCAGTCCCCTTATTCCCAACAACTTGAGGGCCCTGCAGAGTGACTGGCCTGCGAAACCTCGGCAACCAACCTCAATGGGACTACAACGAGTCTTCCATCCGTTGCGCCGGCATTCGCCTGCCAGCTCCTCATACTTGGCCCTCTTCCTCTCAAATGCCTCCTCCATCCGGTCTTCCCAGGGCACAGTCAACTCCAGCAGTATCACCTGCCTTGTTGATTCTGACATAAGAACCAAGTCCGGCCTAAGTGTGGTCACTGCGATGGTCTCTGGGAATTTAAGCTGTTTCCCCAAGTCCACCTTCAGCTGCCAGTCCCTAGCTGTTGTCAGGAGCCCCCCTGTTTGGCCTGGGCGTTGTTGAGGCTTCTCACCAGATTTAACAAAGGTGATTGAATGCCTAGCTGGCTGTTGCTGCTTGCTGAGTGAGATCCCCGAGCAGATGGTATCTGCTATCACCTTCAGCACCTGGTCGTGGCGCCAACGATAGCGCCCCTCGCCCAGGGCTTTCGGGCAACAGCTTAGGATGTGCTCCAGTGATCCTCTCCTCTGACACAAAGGGCAAGCAGGTGTTTCTGCCAGGCCCCAACAGAAGAGGTTGGAAGGGCTGGGGAGGACGTCGTAGACTGACTGGATCAAAAACTTTATACGGAATGGCTCTGCCTTCCAAAGCTCTGACCAAGAAATCTTCCTATCCAGTGTCTGCTCCCATCTAGTCCACGCCCCCTGTTGTCTCATCCCGACCATCTTGCTTGAGCGGGTCTCCTCCAGCCCTGCTCGAACCTCTTCCTGGATAAGCTGCCGCCTCTCCTTCCCCCGGGCCTTGTTGTACCGAGGCCCTGGGTTGCTCCCAAGCCCTGCCCGGCCTGTCGCCACTGTTCCCACCAGAACACCGTGGCGCAGCCGCGCCTCAGCTTGCTCGACCGTCTCCTGGGCTCTCCACTTCCGCCCAGTCCGCACTTCAATCCCCGCTAAGGAGACTTTGGTGTCACTCGAGTCTCTGTACAGCAGCACCTCTCTCGCACGGGTAACCATGAACTCCTCCGACAGACTACTGAAGGGAAGTCGCAGCTTGTTCTTATGCCCATACAAGGCTATGCTGCTGAGGCTTCTTGGTAGGCCCAACCACCTGCGAAGGAAGCTACTTACCTTACGCTCGAAGCCCTCAACGGTCGTTAGTGGGACATCGTAGACCAGTAGTGGCCAGAGGAGGCGTGGCAGGATGCCATGCTGATATATCCATGCTTTATACTTACCTGGCAGCCCTGACTTATCCACCGCCACTAGCCAGTTACCCAGTTCTCTGCTGGTCGCCTTGAGCGCTGCTTTGTCCCTCAGGGTGCCATCAAAGATCTTCCCCAGGCTCTTCACTGGCTCCTCTGAAACCGATGGAATCTGGACACCTCCCAGCGAGAACCGGAACTTGTCTGTAACCTTCCCCTTCTTCACCACCAGGGAACGGGACTTAGCAGGCTTAAAGCCCATACGCGCCCAGTTAATGAGCCGCTCAAGGCCTTGGAGAACCCACCTACCTGCTGAAGAACACCTTGCCCTCCACACTCAGGAGTGAGATGTTTCTAAACTGCTCGATGGTGCGAGAGTTCTCCTTCGGAATCCATACACCCTCTGCATGCCTCCACTGCTGAGCCACCTTCCCCCTCCTCCAGATGACCCTAAGGATCTTCCAGAGTCGCTGCACGAGCCTGGGGCACCTCTTGTAGACAACATATGGTACTCCACTGGGACCTGGAGCTGAGTTGGATCTAGCTGCTCTGACTATGTCCTCAACTTCTCTCAGGGTTGGCTCCTTGGTATTAAATGCTGAAGTGGGTTCTGGTGGTGTAATCAGAAAGCTGCAGGGTCCAAGATCCTGCTCCCTTGCGCTGTCGCTGTAAGTTGCCCTGAGGTACTTGTCAACCTCTTCTTGAGAGCAGGCCAATTGTCCACCTCGCTTCTGCCCAAGGATCTTCTTGGTGAAGTTGAAAGGGCCTGAAATGAAGGCGGCACGCTTCTTGGCTCTCTCCTTCCCCCTCTTCCTGTGCCATTCAGCACGACGGAGTGTCGTGAGATTCCTCCTTACGATGTTGCGGAGCTCTGCTATACTTACCTTCTCTTCCTCTCTTGCCTGCTTGTACTGCCGTCCCAGCAGTCTAAGCTCTTGCCGCAGCTGGCTGATCTTCTTCTGCCGTCGGTTTGGCTCCCCTGCACCGCTGATCGGGTGGTGCTCCTTGGTGCCAAACCTTTCGGCGGCGATGCTGACAATCATTGCACTCATTGTGCGCAATTTCTGGTCAGCATCTCCCCTGGCTGTGGCTTCGAGAATCTGATCAACATCCGCATCGAACTGGCACCACTCCTTCACCATGTTGGCTGAAGGCCACTTAACCCGACGGTGTTCTGAATGCATGACTTGGGGTAGGGCTTGTGGGGCGTGGAGGGTCAGCTCTAACTACTTAGAGCATTAACAGCTGACATGTACAGCAGTTTGTCACCACTTAGATAGATAGATTGATTGATAGCTTTATTTGGCTTTTTAAAGAATTTTGTTCATTAATTACATTTTAGGACTGGTGTATTTTATATAAAGAAAATGTTAAAATCACAAACTAAATATTTATTTTTACTAATTTTTTTGGGAGGGGGGGATCGCAGAGGACAAGGAATTTGGATTAGTGAAGAAGAGGGATGGCAACATAATGATTTTAGTCTGGTAAAAGCACACATTTTCTCCTAACATCCCCAAGGAGCCCAACCTCATGATCATCTAGCGTATGGACCTGAAAACAGCCTATTTGAGAGGAGGGGCAGAGATATGTGAAATGGGGTTCTTTGTACCTAAATCATCTGTAGATGATACACTGAATCAGAGGATAGCACAATGTTTTGGACCAGTACTATATCCTGTCCTGCTATGCAGTTGTTCCCAGTCTTTGTTGACAGGCTAAAAATCTGTGGTTACAGCCTTTCTGTACTGTTTGGCATTACCGAATTGTAGCGGCAATGGACCATCCTAGTGTATGTCAAACAAAACTTACTTGGAGGTGGAGTAACTGTATGATGCACATCTGACAGTCTCTTGACTACATGTTGTAATGGTAGTTGAGGCGACTTTGTCGCCTTTCCCGGCGACAAAGTCATATGGCCGTATGTCTAGACAGCACACTTCCACACATTTCTCAGTAGTTGCTTGTTTAATGTGTGTAGGGAGAAGTGTTTTATCTTTGAAAAGCAGCTTGCTTTGACCGGGGAGAACAGAGCAGGTGTGTCGCCTCAACCCAGAGGTGCCGGATTTGTGTCCTTTGTAGACTAGTATTTTTCGACATTTGTTACAACTAACAAAGTCCAGTTCCTTTCCATCTCCATCACAGACAATTGAGAAACTTCTCCAAATGTCAGACTTGCCTTGCTTTGTCTTTTTGCTGTAAAGACCTTCTTTGAGCTTTCTTTCCACATCATTTATTGACATCCTGTCGCTAGGCTACGTCCCGATCCTGAAATGTTTTTTTTAGCCGCCCCCTCCCGCCCGCAGCAAAGTTCAAACCGCCCGCTCCCGCGAGATTTGAGTTGGGTCCCGCGGGACCCAGCGGGACCCAATCCCAATGCAGCCCTCTACACCAAACTGTCTGTACACATCAGGTAGAGATGTATCACCTGATGAATTGTAAATACCATTTCCCCTTGACCATATAAATCCATAGAAATAAACACTAGAAGCGCCCTTGAATACAGCCGCCTATGGAATGAATGCTTCAACAGAGCCGCCATCTTGGTACGGGTAAGCACTGCTTTTAAATGCACGAACGTCAATAGAAGCCAAAGGGACACACAGAATTAAAACATCATAAATCAACACATTTAAGAGGCGATTTCTTTTGTCTAGGTTCGTTACAAGTGTCAGACATGTATTTAAACGGGGTGGGTAAAATGATGAAGCGTTTTTTTTTGTTAACATAGCCTACGTTTATTTTCAAAACGTAATGCCTATAGATAATTTTCACATTCACAAACTCCTCAAATCACAGGCTAGTTTGGTCAAGCCTAAAATATGTTACTAAACAACCTTTCCATACATTTACTAGGAGTTCGTCTGTGCCAGTCTGCACCTGGCATGGAAAATACTTCACTTAACATCAATGTGACCTACCTGTAACCCACCAACATCCAGCTTAGGGTGGATAGCATAAGCTAAACAGCTCTATATTGACGGGCATTTGTATGATCTGTAGAGAATAGTGATGCGCGGGTCGGCTTTTTTTTAACACCCGCCCCAACCCGACCCGCCAGGAGATCCAACCCGCCCCGCCCGACCCGCAAAAAAAATGCGCTGATCATGACCCGAACCCGACCCGACCCGAGGAAAAAAATAATAAAGGCAGTGAACGTATTGCCATGGAACCTACCGACGAGAACTCATTTGTGACACTGTAAGCCATAGATAGACAAGGATTTGCACTGGATTCGCAGTAAAGATTATGATACAATTTCATGAAAGATTAATTGAATTGTGCACACATGCTAGTCAAAACTGTAATATCCTGCCGTACCGTGCCGGGGTTGAGCCGGTTTCGACGCGCTTCCAGGACGCGACCTGCTGAACTGAAAGCGCGCTCGCTCGATGCACTATTAAACACATCCGTGTAGGTTGTTGTTATTATTGATTGAGCACAACCATAATGTTGATTCGGAGTGACACCCAACTGTGTTAGGACAGTCAGGTTTGATCTGAAGAGATTGTGGAAAAACGGCACCATCAAGCTTCAGCGCTCTCCCGTTGCCATGGAGATTCAAAACAAAGCAGATTTTGGCTGCGTTCCGAACTGGAGGAAGCATGCTCAACGGACGCCCTTTCAAGGACGCTACGTCATAGAACGCCGACAAGCACTGTTCCAAAGTTGAGAACACTCAGAAATTCGCGCCCTTTTCGCACCCTTCGTTTTGAGAATTCTGAAGAATTTTCAATCCTCTGCATTCACCGGCGGGCTATTTAAAGAAAATGGCAAAAGTCCAGTACGTCTTCAAATGTAAGTGAAGTTATTTTAAAATGTTTTGAAGTATTTGTGCCGTAATAATTCACCAAGACATGCCGAAAAAAAACGTTGAGTGAAGAGACTTCTGTTAAACGTATTTGCAGTGCATGGATATGCTATAGTCTTTTGCATGGAGTAATTTGTTAATAGTAGCGAACTCCGATAGTAGTGCTACGTATAACCGATTAGCGCATTTCCCGACCGTTATGACATAAACACATTAATGACTACCTGTTTACTCCTTTTTTTTTAGGGTCAGCCCAGCAAACGGCGGAGTTTGTACGCCTGAGGGGGGCGTTGAAGCACCTCTTCACAGGGGGCAGGGATACGGCCATTAATGGCTATAGGTGAGGATTTCTTGATAACGTTGTTAAACAAATGCACCACCAATGAATTGCAATGTTTGTAGTTTTTAAAGAACGTATATAATTATAATGTATGCAAGTTACTTATACTGCACATCTATTTTTTACTTTTATATCTACAACTCAGTAAGTGTCTGTTACCAATTGCACTATTCATCTACCAATTGCACTGTTCATCTCAATGATGAGTACTATGTATGTATATAGGTTCTAATTTTTTCACCTGATCTGATTTTAGGAGCTTGCATATAATTTAATCTTGTTTAGGTAAATCTATTTATTGTTTATTGTCTATAGTTTTTTTTAATCACACTCCTCTATCCCCTTGCACTGCTGGTCAATGTGAAATTCTCCTAAGGGGGATTAATAAAGGAATATCTTATCTTATCGTATGTGTTGATAGAGTGTTGATCGAGCAACTTGGCTTGACGGGGAAGGTGACCCCACAGCAAGCCAAGAAAAAATGGGATAATCTAAAAACAAAATATAAGGTGAGGAGCAAGATGACAGCATTACATTAAGAACGTTCTTACTATGTCATTGATGTAGGTATAACAGGGAGATGTTAGACTGCAAGTATTGCTGGTATAACAGGGACAAGTTAGATTGCTAGTAGCCCAGTTGTTTTGTCTTCCTTATTGTCAGGAATGCAAGTGCCCTGCCTCTGGTCAGGGAACTGAAGACGGAGAGCCCACAGCAGGCACATGGCGGTGGTACGCTGTCATGGACGAAATTTTAGGTAGTTCAGCAGCAGTATCCCCGCCAGTGATCGTGGGCTCTCTCCCCACCAGCTCAAGGCAGGTTAGGGTGAGAGAGGAGGAGGAGGTAGATGAGGAGGAGGGGAGAGGAGCAGGCACTGGCGCAGCCCCTGCTGCAGCAGGGGAACAGCTGGGAGCAGTAGCGGGCGCAGGGGCTGGACCAGCGGCAGGAGCAGTTGGTGCGCGGGGGAGACGAGAGAGGGAGGATCCCTTCCTCGCTCTCGTTAGGGAGGACATCCTCTACCAGAGGCAGGCTGATGGAAGGAGAGAGGCAGCTGCAAGGGAGAGGTCCGAGCGCTTCTTC
Source organism: Urophycis tenuis (assembly GCA_036785325.1). Classification (NCBI taxonomy): domain Eukaryota; kingdom Metazoa; phylum Chordata; class Actinopteri; order Gadiformes; family Phycidae; genus Urophycis; species Urophycis tenuis. The sequence continues at coordinate 3,377,791 of JAXIVH010000036.1, read as the reverse complement.
TCGCTCCTCGAGCGATTGGTTGAGAGGCGAGAGTGAGGCGCAATTAATAAATTAATTCAAAAATCAAAATTTACACATTGTTTTTGTCTTTGTTCCCCTGCATAATAGTAATTAACCATACTGTGTAAATGTGATGCATAAATGAGGTTCCCAGACAATTAGATTTTTTTTTTAAGAATAAAATTTAATTAATAATGTACAATGGATGGATGATTATGTTGGCACAGGCTGTGGAAAGGAAGGGAGGTCTTTAGGTTAATACTGAAAGTGTGACACAGTCAGATGACATTACTATGTTGGTTATCATATTTATCATATTTACCAAAGCAAAGTAGTCATGGTCCTGTGGTGCCACACTCAAGGGGGTTATGGAATTCCGCAAGGCTGCACGTAAAGGAGCTCCACTGCGGGAGTCAGCCCCACACTCTTTCAGTTGGGGGGTGATCTCCCATGGCCGCATCCTCCACTGCAACCTCATCTCCCACACCAACGCAAATATTGTGCAACACTGCACAAGCAGTCACTACCTGCACAAGGTAAAGGTTTAATTAGACAAAGAGGAAGGTAAATTAAGTTCTAATAATTAGGTCAATCCATAAGCAGTTTTAACAATTACGTACAGTAAGTGGATTAATTATGGGTAATTATGGAATTACACATACCTTTGGCACAAAGTCACTATGTACTTCAAGTGCCTCTAAAAAGATACACCTGAAGCGGGTTTTCATCATCCCAAAGGCACGCTCAACAATTGAGCGGGCCCGAGAGTGATGAGTATTAAACCTTTGCTCTGCCATGCCTCTGAGTGGCCGCTTATATGGTGTGATAAGCGCCATGGGCTCTAAAAGACATGGGTAACCACCATCACCTAAAATAAAGTATCCTGGTGGGGGGTAATTGCCAGAAAGGTAAATGAAACTGTTCCTTAGGATACGCGAGTCATGTAAACTTCCTGGGAACCCCATATACGTATCAATGAATCGGCCCCGATGGTCACAGACTGCCTGCAACACCATTGAAGGGTACAGCTTCCTGTTTTGGTAGTCTTGACCATCGGGGCCGCCAGGATACTTTATTCTGATGTGGCATCCATCGATGTCCCCAGCTGCTTTGGAGAAGGCAGGGTGCCCTGCCAGTTGGGCAAACCCTTCCCCCATGGCTCGGAGCTCCTGCTCACTTTGGGGCAGCCTAATTATACTCCCCCTGACAGCCACCACCTCCTCAGCAATACTGTGCACCATCCGATGGATAGAGGTTATGGGTATACCAAATACCCGGGAGACCACCCGATAGGCTGACCCTGTGGCTATCCAGAACAGGAATACCAGGGTCTCCAATGTTGGCCCCCAACCGTGCTGCCGCTCTGTTTGGAGGGCCCCCAGGAGAACCTGGATTGCCTGTCGGCCTAGCCTAAAGTCAGGGCGGGTGTCCTCTCCCTGAAAGAACCTCTGCAACACTGGAACGGTCACATTTATTTGGCAGTAATGCCTGACCTGCAACAACATAATTGAGTGCTTTTACTGTGCAATATTGTTACTGTACATTATTACTTTCATAATGCGTCTCATAGTTGAGTGTGTAGGTGTATAGATAACAAAAATATCTTGAAAGTGAACTGGTACACGGGTGTATATATATATATATAATTCTTAACCTTATGTGTGTTCATGCATGCAGTAGCCTATTCTTTGATATGTTTGGCATAAGAATAGCCTTGTCATAACAGTAGCCTTCTCCCTCTTAAGGCAATAAAAGTTGTATGGTTATCCCGCCCAAATAGAGACAAGGGGGGCGTTCACATAGAGGGATTAAAACGTGTGACATGTGGCGTGGTAGTGCTGTCAGAAAAATGAGCGCTAAATGTCTATTTTGTCAGCAAAATGTGCACAAACGTATGACGCATAAACTATCAGCTAGACCACATAGTTCTTCATTAGCATGGAGGAATAACATATAAGCCTAAAACAAAATACTTTGCCCTAACAAACAATTATGAGAAGAAGCTATTCTTAATGCAACAACTAAATTAGATCACATACCTCGCCGTTTTGGTTGCAGAGACGCCGACAGTACAGCAATCTCCTCCTCCGCTGTACAATCTGCCGATGTTCCACGTCGGCATCCTCCTCCTCGCACCACATCAAATACAAAAGTACTACCAGCTCAACAGTAACCGCATCCATTCTTTTTTATTTTTCTCGAAAGAAGCGCGCAGAATAAAAGCGGAAGCGCAGTATAAAAAGCGGAAGCACTCCACACACTAGGAAGTCGTTCCAAACTCCGAACGTTCACGAATGCTAGGCAGCACTCCAGCCTCGACTACCAAGAACGCTCCATAGGTCGCGACTCACAAGGAAGTGCTCTAGCGAGTCGCAGCCTCCAGTTCGGAACACGGCTAGAGTCAGCCAGAGTCCGCACAAAAGTAGCCACATAGCGATATTAATAACAGTTTTATTTTAAAGTTTGTCTTCTTCTTTCACATAAAAAATGGATTATCAAAAATAGGCAAGTGAAAGTTCCCGCCCCGCCCGCAACCGCAATATTTTAAAAAAATTGAACCCGAACCCGCCCGACCCGCGGATAAACCCGCGGATATCCACGGGTCACGGGTTGACCCGCGTATCACTAGTAGAGAACTATAGACAATGTACACAATATATTTTACAAGCAATGATTTTTTCGTACATATATATTTTTACATTTAATATGAAAGATGAATAGCCATTTACCTGCTTATTTGGAAAAATAACAAGACAGGGCAGGTCTTTACACACAGGCATAGTATGAGTTTGGGGAAATAACTATTGATAATGAACTAGCTACACAATTTACAATATATACACTTTATTACAATATTTACAATATACACATTTGATTGTAATATTTACACTATATAAACTTGATTGCAATATTTACACTTTATACACCTGATTGCAATATTTACAGTAGGCCTATTTAGTAATATTTAAACTATATACACTTGATTGCAATATTTACACTATATACACCTGTTTGCAGTATTTACAGTCTCCATTGTTACGCAAGGTCAGCAGATGATATTGGTCACAGAGAGATGAAGGCAGGGCTGTACTAACCAAGCTACTGCAGCATTAGGGCTGGGTATATCGTTCAAAATTTTTCGATACGGTGCTAATTTCGATACCTTGGTTTCGATACCGGTTCGTTACGATACTTTTTTTGATACCTGATGTTTTAAAAATCAATTTCCTCAACAAAAATACATTAAGAATTATAGAATTCATTTTTACAAACCGGACCACAAGGCAGGTTAGTGGTTGTGTATGTATGTATGTGTGTGTGTAAGTAGAGACTCGCCCTGACTCGCCCCTGCATTCGCCCATATCGGCTTGGATTTGAGGACGCTGATTGGCCAAATTTTATGTCATGCTTTCACATCTTAAATTAGTAATTGGCTAAAAAGTTACACAGACCCGCCTCCTGTTGGCGATTTCTCCATTGCCCCAGAGCTGTTGAAGCATGGGACACGGGACGTGTAGGAAAAGCATACATCTTGCACAGATGATTTTCTATCACATTTTACACATATTACTGGGTACAGTCATATTTCAAACACACACACATTAACAATTTGTATAATTTATTATTATTAGTTTTATTTATTTATTTACTTATTTATTTATAAATAAGTAAATAAATAAATTTATATAAATAATGTGGGTCAAGGGGGGGCGGTGCCCTAGCGCCCTCTATGGCCCAGCCGCCACTGTAACCTAGCAGCTGCCTGTAAAACAACGCAGAAGGTAATCGACAGGTAATAGACCTAGGCTGTAATGTTGTTGGCAAAACTCCCAGCTGAATCACTAGCCGATGTGGAAGGAGTTGGTCTGGTGACTGAGGTCCCGTCGTCCTTCTTAGCCATACAATCAAAAACGGAGCAATCCGGCCAACAATTACATCGAACGCAACTGGACTTAGTCTGTGAAGACGTTTCGCCTCTTATCCAAGCGGCTTCGGATCAGGCTTCGGAACGCATCAGTCTGACTAGTCCGCACTAGTCTGACAGACAGTCAAAAATGGAGCAGCTATCGGACCGGAGATTAATTTTGTGCATTAGAAGTTGTTTTGCCAAATTAGACGTGTTGCCGTCTTTCGCCAGCACGATCTTTTGACAAATAGAACATCTGGCTCTATTGGTGTCCATCTGAGCGAAGTGAAGCCACACTTTGGACCTTTTAAACCAGAAAACGTCATGAGTATGGCTGGATATTATCAATGGCTGAATATTATAAATTGTTTTCGATCTGATACAGGTTTCAATACTATCGCTACAGACACTCCCCCGGAACGCCCACCAGGCGAAAATCGCCGAGCACAAAAACGCTTGGTCGCTCGTCAGTGTGAGCGTAGGGTTAGGCATTATGTTATCGGAAAATACAACGTCAAGACGATACGATAGTTGTGTTGTCATAGCGATGGTCAAGTAAACAAACGTTATTGCGCGCCCCGAATATCTGACAGCCAATCACTAGCGACTTAAGATTCTGAGCTACTAATATTACGTGATTATTGGCTCACAGACGTCGCATTTACCCAGAGACAGTTGAAAAGAAGGCTGTGATGAATTTCATTGGGTATCGAAATGCGGCACCGGAAAACTATTAATGTTTTGATATTCGATAGGATCGGAGCATTTCGGTCGGTGCCATAACCGGATCGAAATTCGATACCCAGCCCTATGCAGCATACATTACACATCAGCTTCTTGATGACACATCTAACAACGAAACCTGCGATATACACCAGAGCATTCTCAGTCGGGGCACCAAAGCTGGTTGGCAAGTAATAATAATAATAATAATTCATTATATTTATATAGCGCTTTTCAAGGACCCAAAGACGCTTACATGGAAGAGAGAAAAGAAGAAAAATAACATAATAGAGACATACTGGGGGGACGAGGTAGGGACAACAGTGATTGACATGGAGGAATGAAGCACAGGGGGGAGGGACAGGACACCGGTTATGGGTAGGGGAGGTCGAAGGCTTGGGAGAAGAGGTAGGTTTTTAAATGGGACTTGAATGTGGGGAGTGAGGGGGAGTTGCGGACTGGTTGGGGGAGAGAGTTCCAGAGCCGGGGTGCAGAGCGGGAGAAGGCTCTGTCCCCAAAGGACTTAAGTTTGGACCTGGGTGTGATCAGGGAGAGACTGGAGGAGGATCGGAGGGCACGGGTGGGGCGGTGGGGGGTGAGGAGGTCAGACAGGTACGGGGGGGCCAGGTGATGGAGGGCTTTGAAGGTGAGAAGAAGTGTTTTGAAGATGATGCGCTGTTTGATGGGGAGCCAGTGGAGAGAGTGGAGAACTGGGGTGATGTGCTGGTGGGACCGGGTGTGGGTAAGGAGCTACATTACACTAGGGAGATACATTACACTAGGGATGTCCCGATCCGATATTTGGATCGGATTGGCCGCCGATATTAGCAAAAAAATGCATATCGGATCGGTCTGCACGGAAAAATTCCGATCCAATCCAGTTTTTTTTTTTCAAAACTCCGGTCCGTGTTTTCCAGTGCACTGATGTAGGTAATCTATATCAGTTTTTACCCCAAAATCCGGTCCGTGTTTTTCAGCACACCTAGCGACCTGTCCAGCATCCCCTAAACAACAACTAGACGGAGTTGTCTGTGCATGTCACACTAAGAATTGAAAGTTATCGATAAAAATGTCAGCTGTGTGGGATTATTTTACCCTAAAAGACAGACGAAGAGGCGGAGTGCAATACTTGCCGCAATAAAGTCAAACGTGGTGGTAAAGCGGTAAGATATTTTAATACGACCAACCTGATCAAGGATTTAGCGAAATACCACCAAAAACAACATGAAGAGTTTCTAAAGAAAACCGAAGACAAGAAAAGGAAAGGTCCTACACAACCAACATTGGCAGACACTTTTGCAAAGCGTGACAAACTGCCATTTATTATTGACTATTATTTTGTCTATTTTGTGTTTATTTAACCCTGTTAAGAATAAACATGTCAGCTTCTCATTACCAACCATTGTGGATTATTCAAACTAACCTAATTAAATTGGCTAGTTGTTCTTAAGAGTAAAACCCATTTCAACATGAGTCTGACGACAAAATAAGTACATATCTTTCATCTTTAATACATGCTTGGATCGGCTGGTATCGGTATCGGCAGATACTAAAAGCTACAATATCGGAATCGGATCGGAAGTGCAAAAAGCTGGATCGGGACATCCCTACATTACACTTCAGCTTCTTAATGACACATCTAACAATGAAACCTGCGATATACTTTGGGGCCCTGACTGAGAATGCTCTGGCAAGTAGCTATGGCCTAATACTGACCGTTCGTGGCTACAGCCATATGCTGCGCAAAAGTCTGGCATCTTCGCTGGTTTTGCCGGTTCCGACTATCAGAAAAGCGCGGCAGAACTGCCTTGGAACCCCGACACAAAATGGCGGCTGTATCGACGCATGCTCAGAGGCAGAAGGGCGCTTCTAGTGTTTATATCCATGATATAAATCTCCAAAGCTTTTAACAAATGCTGTTAGGACTCTATTGGCAAAGTCAATCATGGGGGCAGAGAGGTTGGGCCTGAGTAATTAGAACACACCCATGGACAACAATAGGAAGTTCTCAAAAATCTCTTCTGGTAGACTGCTTTAGCTCTACAGGTCCACTGTAAATCATGAACTTCCTTAGTTCTGTGGCCTTCCATCTTTCTATCTCTGTCAGCTCTCGTGGTTTTCGAGCAAATTAAGACCGAATATGGGGACGGAGGGCAATCAGTTTAGCTGATCTTGCTGAGATGACATTGGATGGCTGTCTCTCTTTAAAAACTCTGTCCTCAGTCATGTACTATTCGGTACGTTTGTCAAAACTCCACCACACAATATATATTTTTAATTATATTATTCATTCTAAAACTGATTGTTCCAACCGAATCTGACTCGTGGGGCTTATTGCTTAAACCTCTGACGGTCACTCCATTTCTCAGCAGCTGGCTGAGGTCATCATGTTGAAATCCTTTCACTGACATCGGGATTTGTAGAGGTTTGGCAAAGACTGTTCTCGAATTCTGTTGTCTCACACAGTGCTAGATTTGACAAACATACCGGACAGTACATCACTAAGGACAGAGTTTTTAAAGGCTTCCTTGCCCAGTTGAATAGATGTGCCAGGTTAAGATAAGATAAGATATTCCTTTATTAATCCCCCTTAGGAGAAATTCACAGTGACCAGCAGTACAAGGGGATAGAGGAGTGCAATAAAAACCTGACTATAGACAATAAACAATAAAAAGATTTACCTAAACAAGATTAAATGATATGTGAGCTCTTAAAGTCAGATCAGGTGAAAAAAAAGAGAACCTATATACATACATAATAGTTGTTGGTTAGGCCATTCTGTAACATCCTTCTTAGACTCTTCTTCAGTGTGCCCACCAATCAGAATACTGTATTCCCTCTTCCTCTCCATTAGCTGTACATGCATGTTATTTTATTTCAAATAAACTTCTGTTTTTCTGTTACGACTAGGTATGCACCGATACCACTTTTTTACAAACCGATATGATACCGACTTATTTGTGTACTTGCCGATACCCAGTACCGATACCGATACTTTCTAGATTTGGTCTCTATGAAAGAAGTGCAATTCATTTGAAGGCAGAATTTATTTTCTCCTCTGAAGATTATGTCAAGCCTTTAGTAAGGCTATACCAAATGAACAGGCTATTCCAAGCCAAAACTAAACAGAGCTTTCTGGTTTTAACAAAAAAGCCTTCAAAGATAAAGCGAATAACGACAAAAAATAATCACAAAAAGTGATCAGAACTATTGCTTGATAAGCACATTATCACGTTTCAGTTATCAAAAGTCTCCTTTCAAGTACACAAACCATGTGGCACTATTCCCATGTTTCTTCAGAAAGGCTAACCAAATCAATGAACTATGTTGTCAAATGACTATCAACCCGTGATCATGATGCGTCAACATGATTTTTCACTTTATATACCTTTGGCAACATCACATCGGTGATGTAGAGGCGACTGGGAATCATATCTGGGCTCTAGCACTTCTAGAAGACGGCGTAATCCGACATTATCAACAACTGATAGTGGCTGGTCATCGAGCGCTGAAGTGAGTAAGTGCCTCTGTTATTTGTATTGCCCGTGAGTTGTCTTTGGACATTTTCTCTTGCTTTTGCAAGACATCATAAGGTTGGCTGCTTCGGTCTTGCGCCGCTAGCATTAGCGAACTCTGTACTTAGCACTATGGTGCGTCTTAAGATGTTTTATCAGATTGCTTGTATTAAAGGAAGTACTTTCCTTTCCGCCTCTCGACACCATAGCATTACAGATCGTACACTCTGCCTTACTCCTGTCGTCATCCTTTATCTTAAAATATGTCCAAATCGCCGACATGACTTAGCCTACTGTCCCCGTCTTTTCGCAGTGAACTTTCACACACACGAACCTTTGGCAGAATCTGAGTTTCTGCTCATTATCTCCCCCGAGTTAGTTAGGTAGGACAACTCATCTCTGCATACGGCCGGTTTAATGTAGGCTACTGGCATAGTGGTATCGGTGCGTGGTATCGGCAATTAAAAAACCAATACGAGTACGAGTATTTTAATGAAGTATCGGCCAGATACCCGATACTGGTATCGGTGCATCCCTAGTTACAACCTTGCACCACATTTCCATAAATGTAGTTTGTTTATTCCTTAACACAGTTGTAAAAAAACTAAACAAAACATTTTAACGCGTATTAAGGGGTATTAAAACATTGATCTTTGTCATACCAAACTCTTGAGTAATTATTCCAAATTTAGCCAGATAAGGTCTTGGCTGGGACCTTAGTTAAACCAACTTTACAAAACCCGACAACGCAACCCTAGGAATTTCACCCAGAGAATAATTGTATAAACACAGGTAATCTCTCTCAGTAATGTGTCATGGATCAAATGGCATTATTAATTTGTATATGACAAGACCTTAACTGATAGTGTATGTAGGCTTCAGTGATAAAGGCGATGATAAACCGTAGTAAAAAGCTATAAAAAAACAAGGAGGAGGAATAGACACTTTACAATGTGGCGTTGAATTAAAACATGGCAAACCAAACATGCAATCAAATATAACATAATATCACACGGAATAAATAAAATCACAGCCACCAATGAAATTCTAAAACCACCTCGACTAATCTAAAAGCAACACAAGATAAAAGAAAGTAAAAAAATAAAAACACATATCCACCTAAAATTACTGAATAAAACCTAACACAACTAACTCCATGATAAAATAACAAATAAAAGACTTGAGCGAGTAGACTATAGTGTTGCAGAGGTCACAAAACAGCAGTGGCAGACACTGCTGCAGAGACAGAAACACATTAATTCTCTATTCATTCATTTACAAAAAAAACACAGATTAGCAAGATTACCTTGGCTATACACCTGAATTCTGCAGTACGGTGGCGATAGGGGGACACCCAGGCGCGTAGAATACGGGGGGGACGGTGGGGATGCGTACCTACCAGTTTTCGTCATGAGTCATTTTGTACCCACCACTTTTTTTGAAAGAATCCCCGTGTGGGACTCGCACATGATTGGATGATGTCATGTCACTGATGCTGCAGGTGCAGCCGACGACGTGCCTGTTCACTTCTCCTGGCCACCTGACTGGAAAATTTTGTTCGTAGTCGCACGTTAATGGATAAACTTCTGCTAATCATCCATTTTCATCCTTGAGCTGCGGAAATCTACTGCTCTCGGTAATCGACTCATCAGGGCTTCCACAAACAGGCAGGCTGCTGGAGGAGACGGGTGAGTTGTGCTGTGTTTTTAATACAAATCCGGCTAAGCTAGCAGATGTCTGATGCTTCGTACTGTGTGCTGAGACTGTACATGTACTGTTGCTGAAGTTTGGTGCTGTTCTGACCATTAATTGTGAGTATGAGTGGCTTTTTGATGGCGGTTTCTAATTGGAGGCATAACGTAAAGCTGCAGTGTATTGTTATCGTGCGGTCTTTTTTGAGGTTGCTAAAACTAGCTAAGCTAGCGGTCAGCAAACTTGACCTCTCGAGGGGGAGACTTACTCGGTGTCACGTGTGTTAGACCATGGATTAAACTTGCACCGGAATATCCCTTCAAGAAGTTGTAACATGAGGGTGGGTGTTGGGAAAATAAAGATACCCGTTGGCGTTGTCTCGTTAGTGCTAATGTTAGCTAACTAACGTTCGTTGGAGGTGCTAGTATTAGCGCAAACAGTAGCTGCTAAGCTAGAGACTGTGCTGATTAGAGGGGCATACTTTTAATATTAGGAAATGTCTTGTCGTATCTGTTGAGCCTGCGTACTTTATCTGTTTCACCGTGGGAGAGTGAGAAACGTTGTCTCGATTCCTTTGTATATCTGCATGTGAAGAAATTGACATTGAAGCTACTTTGACTTTGACAGAGCAGCTAGCTGTAGTTAGCCATAGCTGCTACAGTTTAGCTCAGCTGACTAAGCAGTTCGCAGCATTATTGTAGCAGCTTGAGCTTCGGTGTCGTATTATTTTGAGTTCAGACCAGAGTTCAAAAGGAAACCTGTACGCTACCCTCGGCCAGTCTTCCCATATGTTGTATTTTTAACTTTTGTTACATTTATGAAGTTGCAGCATTTGCTCATTATTTTTTTGTAAACAGTGAATTATAAGTGGTTAACTTAAACCAAGTAGGATCAGACGGTCGATTTAAACGAGTGAGAGAGAGGGATTTGATTTATAACAGCCTGTTATGATGGGCTAATTGCTGTGTGTGTGTACTGCCTATATTTCTGTCACGAATGCCAATCCAATACATTTTATTATGGTCTTTCTTTATGCCAGCCTCCCAGTGTTGAGCTCCAGACCGGCTGCTTTTGTGTGTATGGATTTGACTGAAAAGAGGTTGCCAGATCTGACCAGGTATGGATGTGAATTCAGCAGATTTTGTGTGTGACCTCATGCTGGACAACTGTCTGCTAAGAAATACTGCCAATCCAGCCTTAAAATGTGCATTCAGCAGATTTTTAATAGACTGTAAAAGAAACCAGAAATTAAGTGCATGTGAATTCAGCAGATTTTTAATTGATTATAGAAGAAACCAGAAATTAAGTGCATGTTAATTCGGCAGATTTTTAAATGATTGTAAAAGAAACCAGAAATTAAGTGCATGTTAATTCAGCAGATTTTTTTCATGAACGTGTGTGTGACAGACTGGACAACTATCACCTAGTCTGCCTCAAAATGCATCAAAGAGATGTGACCACCTTTCTGAGGCCCCAATGAAGGCCACAGCTATTTGCTCTCTCTTAATAGCTTGGAGTTTCTCCCTGTGGACGTGGCAGACTGACACACTGTTCAGCCTGCACTGTGTCATCGTGGAGCGGAGCCAGGTCTTCAGACAGCGCAGCGCACTGAAACTCCGCTCAGCTTCACAAGAAGACGCAGGGACCACAAGCAACAGCCTAATGAGAGTCTCCACCTGATGAAAAAGCCGTCTTACTTCTGGCACCATGGTCGTGAGGAGCTGACTGGCCTCCTGGCAAGAAGTGAACTGGTAGCTTGCTTTCAGCATAGCCAGTTGCACTTCGGCGTCCAACTCCGGATACCGCCTCACTGCACTCTCCTGTCAGAAGGTGTTCCTCCAACTTGGCCAGATAGCCAAGGCCCTCCTGGTGGAACCTGTCATCCAGCTTAGTGACCGCTGTATCGGTGGCGCAGAAAAACTACTCTAAAGTACTCCTCGGCAGAAGACGGGATGTGGCTCTTTGCCGGCCCACCATATCTGCTGGAAGGTTTCCTCACATGTGGCACCTTTATTGGCTCGAGGTCAAAAGATGTGGTGAGTTCTACAGCTCTTGAGTAAAGGCTCATGAATCACCTGTTCTCCTTGCCACTAACGCTTTCTTGGTGCAATCCACAGCCTGTAACATCTCTCCCTTGCAAGCTCCTATTGAGGCCTTCCAGCTTCAGCAGGATATCCTGCCCAAGTACAAGACCAAGGACGGTGGTGCCTTTGTGAAAATGGTCAAGAAGGCCTCTTGCTCTAGGAGCCAAGACACTCCCTTTAGCTGAAGCCATCTCCTCCAGTGCAGCCAGGACCACCTCATATTGCGCAAGGACTGACTTAATGGCTGGTGTGCGCACAGTCCATCTTGTGGCACACAACGGCTTAATTGTAGTGAACGAGCCGTTTTCAGATACGGCTATTTGTTTGAAGATGGTCTTGAACTTCCCAGACTGGCCAAACAAACAACCCAGGTCATGGATCCACTGAAGGGCATCGCTCACAACTGGTGCGGATGAGGAGACTGGTGCCTGAGTGACCAGGTTCACACAATGTGGCCCACAGTGGACGAAAGTGGAAAGCGGCTGCGCTCTGCGGACCAAAGCTTGCATCCCAGATATGTGCCCCGACATGTTTGCCGCTCCGTCATATGTTTGGCCACGAAGACCCGAGATTGGGAGGTTGAGGCGGAGCAGCACATCGGAGGCAATTTTCCAAAGATGCGTGCCAGTTGTCGAAGAGGCCTCGTACATCCACACAAACTCCTCCCTTGGCTCCAGGTCTTTGTCGACATAGCGGAGGCAGATGGAGATCTGCTCCGTTCCACTGATGTCCTGGGTTCCATCCATTATGAGCGAGTACTGCAGCACAGGTAAGGCAGATATTTCCCCAACTATCCCCCTTATTATGGTGTTTCCCATAATGTTTAACATCTCATTTTGTACATCAGGGCCGGTGTAGGAATCATTTTTCTGCAGCCAGCTTGACAGGTTGGGGTCATCCTCCGCCTTATCCTTGAGATAGGTCTGGAAGTTTCCCTCCTCTTTGGAATGGCCTCTAAGAGCCAAGCCCTGCTTCGACAGATACCTCGCAGTACCTACAATTTGTAACAGAGCAGACCTGGCTGCTTCTTGGGCACTTGCTGATGGGCTGCAAAGTTGATTTCTGACAGAATTGTGTAAGTGCTTGTATGTATTGACCGCTATGCTGTGTGCCTTGCTACCCTCATGCCGACTGAAAGCTTCCCCTCCTTTTCTCCAGTTTCTGCGGCAGGTTACTCACCTACAGCCGTGGACGTGAGACGTCCATTTAAACCCCCTCTCCCCTCCATCAACCTCTCCAATGTCCGATCGCTCCAGAACAAAATGGACCTACTACACGCCCGGTGCCAACTGGAGAGGGCCTTCAGGGACATATGCCTGATCGTCCTGAGTGAGACATGGCTGGATCAGTCTGGACAACTTCACCATCATCAGGTCTGATAGAACGGGACAGTCGGGGAAGATGCAGGGCGGTGGGGTCTGCTGTTACATCAATACCAGGTGGTGTAATAACATCAAGGTGCATCGAAAAGTGTGTACCCCCAACCTAGAGATGCTGACCCTGTCTGTTCGTCCATTCTATCTCCCCCGTGAGTTTCCGACCATAGTAGTATGCTGCTGTTATGTTGTCCCCAATGCTAACACCAAGATAGCAGCGGAGCTCATAGCCGAGGATGCTAATAACATGCTAGCTAAATACCCGGGCGCTCCGCTGTTTATACTGGGGGACTTCAACAGCTGCCGACTGGACAGCGTGTTACCATCTTTCCAGCAGTACGTGGATATTCCAACCAGAAGGGATAACATCTTGGACTTTTGCTATGGTAAAATCACCGATGCTTTCCGTGCACGTTCATATTCACCGCTTGGAACTGCAGATCACAACATCATCACACTACTTCCGGTCTACAGACAACTACTCAAAACCCACAAGCCACAGCGTTACAGTGCCCCACAGTGGACGGAGGACGCAATCGCGTGTCTTCAGGGCAGTTTGGCCTGCACTGACTGGGAGGTCTTCGATGGGGATCTGAACAACAAAGTCCCTCTCATTACAGATTACATCACCTTCTGCATCCATTCTGCCATTCCAGTAAAAACAATTAGAAAATACCCAAACTCCAAACCCTGGATTACTCCCAATATTAAACAGCTCCTGAAGGAAAAGCACACAGCTTTCAGCCTTAAGGACTGGGCCAGTCTCAAAAGGACAAACCGAACAATAAAAAACGAAGCAAACTACACAAAGCAAAACTAAAATACTAAGATAAACTGGAACATGATTTCGGGACTATGAACACCAAGCAAGCCTTCCAGAGGGTGAAAACTCTAACCGGATGCGAACCCAGATCAAACATAACAACAATAACCAACCCTCTATCATTTGCAACTGATCTGAACACCTTCTACTCCCGGTTCGACACTAAGGACTTCACGGCAGACAGCAAAGTCCATCTGAACACCCTCCCCCCACCAGATCCTGCAGAACCAGACCCCTTCACAGAGGAGGAAGTACGACGCCATGTCCAGTGCTGTAAGCTGGGCAAAGCACCGGGGCCTGATGACATCCCAGCCAAGGTGCTGAGGAGCTGTGCCCAGGAACTCACTCCCATCCTACACTCACTCTTCTGTGAATCCTACCGGACTGCCACAATACCCACCCTCTGGAAGACAGCTACCATAATCCCTGTCCCCAAAAAACCCAGACCCACAGAACTCAACCACTACCGCCCCATCGCCCTCACATCCATAATAATGAAGTGCCTGGAGAAGCTGCTGCTCAACATCCTCCTGCCAGTCGTCACCCCACAACTGGACCCCCTCCAGTTTGCCTACAAGGCGACGAGGGGAACGGAGGACGCTGTCGCCTGCCTGCTGCACCTCCTCCTCCAGCACCTGGACTCCCCAGGCACCTTCGCCAGGATCCTCTTCGTGGACTTCAGCTCTGCATTCAACACCATCCAGAGGCATCTGATGATCCCGAAGCTCCTCCACCTGAACGTCCCCCCCCGGTTGATCCTCCTCATCCATGACTTCCTGAGTGACAGGCTGCAGGCCGTGCGGGTAGGCAGTCACATCCCCTGCACTCACCACCAACACCGGTGCTCCCCAGGGCTGTGTGCTAAGCCCCTTTCTGTACACCCTCTACACCAACGACTGCACCAGCCCCTCACCCGTCACCACCTACCTGAAGTACTCCGACGACACAGCCATCATTGCACTACTCACGGACAGTCACTCAGTACAGGAATACCACCACACGGTTGCACACTTCACTCAGTGGTGTGACACCAATCATCTGCACCTCAATGTTACCAAAACCAAGGAAATAGCTCTCAGCACACCCTCACCCCAACAGCCCATCACCATCAACAACGAGCCAGTTGAAACAGTTGACACCTTCAAATACCTGGGTGTCACTCTGGACAATAAACTCACCTTTGACCATCACACACTGGACATTCACAAAAGGAGTCAACAACGTCTGTCAGCCATCCGGAAACTCAGAGGCCTTTAAGCTGCCCCCCATCTCCTCCTTCTGTTATACCAGAGCATTATAAAACCCATCCTTATGTACTGCTCCAGCTGTTTCTACAACATGCTGTCAGTCTCCAACCGGACAAAATTCACACGCATTACCCACACAGCTGCCAAAATTATCGGACTCCCAACTCCCACCACCCTGTCAGACCTCAACAATAAAGCCATCACACGCCTAGCAACATCCATAGAACAGGACACTACACACCCATTACACAAACACCTCACCCCCCTGCCCTCGGGACGTAGGTATCGGACACTGATTTGTAAGAGGGCCCGCTCTGGGAGAAGCTTGGTCCCCGCAGCTATTGCTGCCCTGAACAATAGACCCCGGTGATCAGGTTTGGGTGGGCGGGTTTACTGCATGTAGTTCTGTCCCAGTATGTTGTCTGTCCATGTACAATGATGTCCTTGTGCCTGTCTAATGTCTATCAATGTAAACAGTCTGTGAAATGAATTTCCCCTTGGGACAATAAAGTATATATTATTATATTATGAAGCCTGATGAAATGAAGGTTGGCTCTGCACTTTTGGCCAAGGTGGAGGTTTTCTGTGCAAAGGTGTTCAAGCAATGGATACACAAAACCCCCTTAAGTTGATGGCTGTAGTGTAGCCACGGTAATGCTTCATACCAACTATCCTGGAACCTTAGTGTACGATTTGGCAGTGTTAGTGGCTCAATATCCCTGGCACTGGGCTGGTACAGGCAGTCCAAAGGATGTTCGAGCTGGATCCCCTCAATTTGAGTAGCTGGCTGCTCCTGTAATGTAATTAGTTCATTGAATATCAATTAAGGGGTAATTGGGTAGTAGTTAAGTTAATGGAATCATTTTTGTAAAAAGTTCTTTGTGTAAATTATGTAGTAGTTTAGAAAATGTAATCATTTTTGTAAAAAGTTCTTTGTGTAAATTATGTAGTAGTTTAGAAAATTTAATCATTTTTGTAAATAGTTCTTTGTGTAAATAATTGTACATGATGTAGCAAGTATGTTGTAGCATGCACCCACTGACAGTGATTACTGCAGCTAGGCCTTCCCATGCTTAATCAACAGAGGTTAAAGGTCTGTGCTCCCTCAAACAGATGCCAAGACCACCAGGTAGGTGGATGATTGAGGAGGTTTCTGTTTTATGTGTTTGATTTTGTTTGTTGCTGTCTGTTTATTTGAATTGTATAATTTTTTTCTCCAGATATATGCAGACCTCACCTCATCATGCTCATCCGTCTGTTCCTCCCTATCTGTGTTTATTTCAGATGTACCTGGGACCTGTTCCTGATATAAACCATGTAAAAATAAGTAATCAGTAAGTTCTTTTTCCTGATAAAATTCGAACAAATACAGTGATTGATGGTATCTTATGTGATTTCGCCCCATCTAATTCTTATTGAGATTTTTACAATGCCTGCATTTCTCCTTTTAGGACCTTGTTTTTGAATGTGCTACCTCACCTCTTCACTGTTCGTCTCCAGTTCCTGCCTTTCATTTAGTCCTGCACTGAGTTCCTGTTCCTGATAAAACAAATAAAATGTGTTGATTCCATTGATTTTGTCCTGTTTTCATTTTTATTGTGGTTTTAGGTGGTGTACACCCAACAGTCTAACAGTTCTTGTAACATCTTATCTTTTATCCAAAACGTACATTTAATAAATAACTAATATTAAGTAATTGGTTTGGCTACAACATGGGTTTCAGGTCATTGTGTTGTTGGTATGGTAAAAATGATACAGGTGTCATACGGACATCTAGTGGTGGGTCTGCAAACTGTGAATCAGCGGCAGTCAAGAGGACCACCACGACTGGAAGGATCATGACTCATGAGCCAAGTTCAGTTTAAAGTGTTTGTAGTTGCCAGCAATAGATGAGAGATTTGTTCAGCCCTCCATTAATCAATCCATACTCTTGTACATGTCCCGGTTATCCAAATTCATATATTTATTAAAATAGGAAAGCTATTTTTAAGCATTCTACTAGCCATAGCCAACACTGTGTACCGCTAGCAACAGTTAGCTAGCTAGCTGTTGCTAGTAACGTGTGTCAAGAAGAATGACTGATTAGGTTATTCATTTAGCCGATTGTAAGATACCGGCACACTTACTGAAGGTCTACATGACTGCTTGGCTTTAAAAAAAAGCTCTGATGTCCAGTCCACTACTTTTGGACATGAGGTATTTCTCTCAGACGTTAACGTTAGACAATCGCGCTCTTTTTTAAAATAATGTCGTGAATGTAGATGTACCCTCTGCGACACCGTAGTTTATTTTTTATATGAGCTGACCGCTTGGCATGGACAGGAAACGAGGCATCGTATGATCATATCACCTACTCTTTATTTTATCTGATGCAATGAGCCGAGGTATCATAGACGAGCAAGACATTGATTTTAGCCTGCATAGGCTACAGTATACAGCACCATACCAGGTTGCTGGTGCCATGGACTATCAGTGATAACCTGTAGAAGAACAAATGGATGGTGTACACAGCATGGATGCAGACCACTGACCCAAAGGTAAGACGCGATATGTTTATTACTTATTTGCTGGTGGTGTTGTGGCTAGGTTTTGTCTTGTGCATTTTGCTGGGCAAGTGATGGGCTGTTTAAACTCTTCTCAACTCTTAGTTATGGTTTGTGATTGTACAGCAAGCATTGGTATTGGAGATGATCGTGGAGTAGTCAGTATCTTATTTAATTTTTGCTTGAATCTATTGCTGAATTCTGGAATAGTTGTGATGATGATGGGGATTGCATATCAGCATATGCTTTTAAGTTTTGGTCAGGAATGCCTGATTTAGATTGGATGGATGCATATTGTGGTGTGATATGTTCGTCTGTGCGAGTCGTGCCACACATATTTTTGCTTTTTCAATCTCGGCGAAATGTGTAGTGCAGAAGTTGTGTTGTGTGTGTATATGGTCAATTGGTCATTTGATTTACTCTGAACTTCAACACGTAGCCTAGGCAGGCCTATTTTCCTTTCGTAGCTCATCTGAGTCTGATCATGTCATCACATTGTCACATGAAGCAGAAGATAGTGGGTCAATTGTCTAATGTTTTTTGAAAACTTAGGCTTGCCTTTCTTCTTCATAAAACGTGTCGGACATCATCACATTTTTGTATACATTTTTATTAATTAACATGACCTGCGCGAAAGGGGAAAAAATGAATGCACGTCATTGTACCCAGCACTTATGAAAATGCACTTCCGAATGCGTCTCTGTCCCCAGCACATTTCAAACCAAACCTACGCCCATGGGGACACCAACGGCGTTGCTTCCACGGCGTGTAATGGCACCCAATGACGCAGCAGCAGCAGCAAGGGGAAGAGAGTGCGGCTATATATATATATATATATATATATGACCTGAGCGTTTGTGGCTGATTAGAAATTTGTTGCCGGTATGGGGCCGGAAGGGACTGGGGTGCCGCGACTAATTGACACGCAGCGACATTGAGCGGCAGAGCATACCCAACCCGCCGGTTACACAAAGAGGGGCATGGAAATTCAATGAGGTATGAGGAGTGGGCTTTGTGGCTAATCATGACTAACTTTTGACTATGTGAATTGTGAGCACATCTCACTGGTAGTTACTAGAGATGCTCCGATCCGCTTTTTTGGGCCCGATCACCGATTACCGATCACCAAAATCATGATCTGCCGATCACTGCCCATCACAGAATGGCTGTTCTTATTTATTGTATAGAAAATGAGGCTAGTGTGTAGGCCATCTTTACCAAATAAGGCAGAGAAACATAAATAATAATAATAATAATAATAATAGAGTGTGTGCCATACAAGGCAGGCCAGGGAAATCTGCGTCTCTCATTGCTTTTTGCATGTTTTTGGCGTTCTGTTAAAATCGCGTGGATCTTCTTTCGATCCCCCATGACTCAAACATGCCGCGAAATTCGTTCACTAAAGCATCCGCAGAATGTGACCCCTCGAAATCCTGACAGTGTAGCACAATGTTGTGTCGAACAAAGTTTTGGTCAATAAAGTGCGCTGTTAAGCTTAGCAGTGACATTGGACAGGCTTTGGCTGGTTGAGTTTTTCATACTGGGCATATTCAGTCGTATTGTGGTATGTTCTAAAGGTGATGATACACGGGGCAACATTTTGCGCAATGTTGCCGGCAACGGGCAACAAGGAAAGACACAGGGCAACTTGTCAGGGCAACAAACAATGGGCAACTATAATATGTTAACAAGCAGACACACCACTAAAGATGGACGCAGAAACATTTGCTGCTGTTGCTGTTGTCTTGGACTCAGCATGTATTTCACTAAAGTATCATTTTTTGGAGAAAAAAAAAAACTGAATAGTCAAATGTTAATTTACCATTATTTTAAGTTTTATAACAAAATTATTCTGTTTTAATCCATCAGATTTTGTAAATTTCTCAATAAAATGCTCAGTGCATAGACCACCTATAGTAGCCTAGTGGCTTGCATATAGCTTACAGTGGCCTAACCATATATTTCTATCATCAGTAATGAAGAGAAACAGACATGGACCAGGAAATGGCTGCTGAGGAGAAAAAGGGGGTGCTACAGCCAGTTATTGAGGGAGCTGGCAGATGAGGATCCACCAAGCTACAAGAACTGGCTGAGAATGGACCAACACTCCTTTAATACTTTAATAATAATAATAATACGTTTTATTTGGAAGTGCCTTTCACGTCACTCAAGGACACTTTACAAATTAAGATCAAGCAAAAAATAAATAAAAAATAAAAAAACATTAAAAGTGCAAGTAAAAACAACATGAAAACTATAGTGAGAAAGCTGTCCTGAAACGGTGGGTTTTAAGAGGATTTGAGGGAGGGAGACGGTATTTCGGATGTCAGAGGGGAGTGAGTTCCAGGGTTTGGGGGCAGAGCGGCTGAAAGCTCTGCTCCCCATGGTGGTGAGCCGGGCAGAGGGGATGGTGAGGTGGATGGAAGAGGAGGATCTGAGGGAGCGGGTGGAGGTGGCAGTATGAAGGTCAGACAGGTAGGGAGGGGCAAGGTTGTGGATGGCCTTGAAGGTATGAAGGAGAATTTTGTAGTTAATGCGGAAGTTAATAGGAAGCCAGTGGAGTTGCTGAAGGATGGGATTGATATGGTGGAAAGATGGGGTTTGGGAAATGATACGGGCAGCTGAGTTCTGGACCAGTTGGAGCTTGTGGAGGGATTTCTGGGGGAGACCAAAGAGAGTTGCAATAATCGATACGGGAGGTGACAAGACTGTGTACAAGAATAGAGGTGGTGTGGGGGGTGAGGGAAGGACGGAGGCGATTTATGTTACGGAGATGAAAATAGGCAGTACGGGTGGTGATGTTGATATGGGATTTGAAGGAGAGTGAGCCATCGAGGATGACACCCAGACTCTTCACTTGAGAGGAGGGGGAAACTATGGAGCTGTCAATGGAGAGAGAAAAACTGTTAAACTGTTGACTTTGGATAAAGTGGATTTAGTGCCAACTAGAAGGATTTCAGTTTTATCACTGTTGAGTTTGAGGAAATTTGAGTTGAACCAGGTATGAAGTTCGGAGAGGCAATCTGTCAGGGAGGAGGGGGGGGAGGATGGAGTTGGGTTTGGTAGAGAGGTAGAGCTGGCGGTCATCCGCGAAGCAGTGAAAAAGAATATTAAATTTGCGGAAAATAAGGCCAAGGGGAAGGAGGAGGTAAGTAATGAAAAGGAGGGGACCCAGGACAGAGCCCTGGGGGACACCAGAGGACACCGGGGAGTGATGGGAACGGAAGGATTTGAGTTGGATGAACTGAGTGCGGCCTGAGAAATAGGAGTGGAACCAGTCAAGGGGGATGCCAGTGATGCCGATGGAGGATAATCTTGAGGATGGAATGGGAAATTGTGTCAAAGGCCACACTCAGGTCAAGGAGGTTGAGGATAGAGAGTAGACCAGAATCAGCTGCCGTGAGAAGGTCATTGGAAATTTTCAGGAGGGCCGTTTCGGTGCTATGACGAGGACGGAAACCAGATTGGAACTGTTCATACAGACTGTTTTGAGAAAGATGGGAATGGAGTTGAGAAGCAACGATTTTCTCGAGTATTTTGGAGATGAAAGATAGGTTGGAAATGGGGTGGAGGTTATTGAAGTTGTTGGGTTCTGAACCAGGTTTTTTTGAGGATTGGGGAGACAGCAGCAGTTTTGAAGGGTGAGGGAACAGATCCAGTAGTGAGAGCAGTGAATGATAGCAGTAATGAGAGGGAGCAGTGAGGGGAGGCAGGATATGACCAGGGCAGTAGGGAGGGGATGTAACTGGCATGTGGATGGTTTAGATTTGCAGATGAGATCAGAGATAGCAGAGGGATCAGGGAGATGGAAAGAGGAAAATGGCAGACTGTAGGGGAGTGGTGGGGGGGGGGGGGGGGGGGGAGGTGAGGGAGTGGGACTCAAGTGCTGATGGATATTGAAGATTTTCTGATTAAAAAACAGAAGGAGGGAGTCACAAGTGTCAGAAGAGTACAGGTGAGGGGGTAGGAGATCAGGGGGTTGGAGGATTTTGTTGAGTGAAAAAAGTGCCTTGGAGTTGCCGTGGTTGGAACAGATAAGACTGGAATAGTAGGAGGATTTGGCTGAAGCAATAGAGTCCTTATGATGCAAGATATGATTATTGTACATGTCATGATGGATAGTAAGACCAGTCTTTTTACAGAGACGCTTGAGTTGACGACCTTTGGACTTCATGGATCGGAGTTCAGGGTTGAACCAAGGGGCAGAATGGGAGAATGAAACAGTCCGAGTTTTAACAGGAGCGAGGGAGTTTAGAATGGTAGCGAGCGAGTTGTAGTGAAGAACCAGTTCGTCAGGGGATGAAGAGTAGTCCAGGTCCGGTAAAGATGCAATGGTGGAGGAAAGGGTGAGAGGATTTATAGCCTTGATATTACGGAATGAGATGAGACGTGATGGCTTGGTCATGGAGAGGCGGAGTGAGATTAAATGAAAGGAGGAAGTGGTCAGTGATGGGGAGTTGAACAGCAGTGCATACAATAACAACACTTTTCTTTTTTACTGTCAGTGAATAGCATCGAGTGAAAGGCAACATTGTCTTTATATCTAGTGACAGTGATTGTGTCGTTAGTTCAGATAAGTACCCTAAACTTGTAGAAGAAGATAGAAATAGAAGGCATATTATTCTAGCTATGGCTAGCTTGACAGTCTCACCTGTGAACACTTAGGGTTTATTTATAAGCTTTTGCCTCTTTCTCCGGTGAAAATGTTGTTTGCAAACGTAGCCGACGCTGAGTAGGCTGGTCTTGTCTTCAGTGTGATTATTTTTGATAGTGCTAACTAGTTCTCCGCATGATTGATTGTCATTGACACCGTCAGGGTACCGCTTACCGGGAGAGGGAGAGAGTACTAAGCGTGTCTGTGTTGCTGTGTTTGGCAGGTGTCTGTGTGGGCGGTGTCGTCCCAGGGAAACTGGTGGAGAGCTTATGTTGTAGGGAAGTGAGTGCGTTTTGGTTGCTGGTTGAGGAGCTCACCCCGCGGCTAGCAGATGTAACGTGCCTAACTCACCATCCTGGTTAAGAGGCATGATGCCTTAATCCGTTTGTGCTAAAGATAGCATATTCACATTTCAGGCAGGATCATGGTCCCCTTCAAGCAAGCAGGCATGAGTATGTTCATTGTTTATATTTACCATTACTAGACTAGAGATGTGATGCATAAACATGCATGACAAACAGGTATACAATTAAGTTTCCAACCTACTTATCCCTAGACAATACCGGTACACTGCGTACAGGCAGGCTATACGCTGGGCTTATGGCATTCTCGGTTTTCATATAAGGAAGCCTCTACCCTCCTGTCTGGTTTAAGCCATCAGGCAACAATTTCAGAGTGGTGACGAGACCTATCATGGCTTTCAATGGCCTCGTTTGGATGAAAATGAATAAAAACCATGTTGTCACAACATGAATAAAATGAAGTATTTTTCAGTGCAAGAATTAAGTCATGCTTGTTCTGTTGTGATCGCTAAACTGCCCTTAAAATGTGATAAAATCCACAGAACATATGCATTCCAATAAAAAACGTTTATTAGTTGATTACTGAACAGAGACAGTTTGGGAAGTTCCTGATAAAGTAAACAAATCTCAAAAAATGGTTAGGCACAAAAAAATCAACATATAAATGTTGTCTTACCTGAGGGCTCTCTCTTACTCTCACTCAACAACAGAAAAAGAAAACCAGAAAAACAGCACACAGAATGAGCAGCAGGCAGGCATGCAGAACCCCTTGCAAAACCACATGGCGTACAGTGACACAAGACTAGCACAAAAGCGGCAAGGTCCCACCACCACCAACGAAGTAAAGAAAAAAGAAAAGCAATAGACAGCACACATAGAGAAAACAAAACATGCTGCATGCAGAAAACCACCACCAAAAAAAAAGACAGATAGGAAGGAATATAACTAAAACAACTAACAACTAAAAGAAATACTCATAACTAAATGATTGGACCTGTCTGAGAAAAAAATAGATACATTTTAATTAGCTTTGTTAAAGCGTGACTGCTGGGCTAGATAGAGGCTGACGGCCTCCTCCTTCGGAATTTGTATGAATGATTTGGCGATGGGGGCGGGTGCCGAGGCTGACAAATTGGCGCTAACCTCTTGAAGAGCCTTTGGTGAATTTGTGTAGCTCTCCCGAAGGGCCTCCATTAACGACGTTGCATAACCTGCAGACATAATAATAATGATAAAATACTGTATAAAGGTCGCCGTCACTGATCACAGATGTCTTGTGCGCCATGTCAAAATATGATAGAACTGCATGACACTGCCTACCGTATGAGGCCTTCTCTTTGATGGGACGCACTACAAAGGCACCTTTTCTGAAGCGTGGATATCGCACGCAATATTTCTCCTTACTGTCGCTTCTTTGTGCTGTCTCTCTGTTTGAATTACAGTTGTAATGTATCGCCGCTAAGCGAAGCCTACAGAATAACATATTTGAGAGCACCTTAGAAACCTGGTGTATGTATAATAAAATAGTGCACTACTATTCCATTGGATAGCACTGACCTGCTATACATGCCAAGGTATGAAAACCCAGTGTGTTTGGGCGCGAAGTGCAGGATTAGGGAGTGGTAGGCTTCAAGGGAGAAAGTCTGGTGTTTTGGAGACAGCTGTCTGACATCCTTAAGTAAGGAAGTCCTTGTAATGATGCCTTCCAGTTTTACTGCTGCCACTGAGCCTGCAAAGACAAAGATAGGTAGGCAAGGAGGCAAACAGACACACAGACGGAAGAGATTCTATCATATAAACAAGTGCTGTCCACATGACGTGGGTATGGTAGCCTTCCATCTTCAAGACCCCTTCTCACTCTATTTACCACCTTGTATGCTAGACTAATGCTTAATGCCATCTGCCAAACATGGTGGAGGCAGTGTAAGGGCATATGGGACCATCAGTTTACCTAGAACAATTGACAGCTTTAATGCTGAAGGTCTGCCTGGCTGTAAAATGTGACTTTTGAGCAAGAGCGAGAGAGTATTCATCACAAAGCGTCATAGCACCCAGGTAATCACTCGACAAAATGCATAATGCCACATACTGTGTACTGTACCTGGTTCCAGCCACTCTTTGTCGCGTTGATCCCCCTCCAGAGGGGCATGAGCGCAACTGGAGAAGGCAATGGTCGTGGATATCCTGAATATGATTGACCAAGCTTCTCCATTTGGCCTCCATCACAGCTGGGTTACCATCTGGTGTTGAGGCTGCAGTCCAGTAGAGGTGGTTGACTATAGCTGGCCTCCACAACACTAGTTGGTCACATTGGCGGCCTTTCAAGGCCGTATCCAAGGCCCTCCCTACACCTGTTTTAGAACAAATGGTATTAATTGAAATAATAATAACATAAACTGCTTCAAGGTTCCAACAGTGGATACATACTTTTTCCAATGTGCCAGACAGTGTCTGGCCAATGTGCCAGACAGTGTCCCTTCAGGGCACAGCTTTTCTCTCACCCATTTGGCAATCTAAGGAGTAAAAGTCAAAACTTTTGTGAAGGCTTGCACTGTCTGGCCCTCAGTGCATCAGCAAAGTAGAAACATCCAGCCTTCGTACAATTCATAAATCTACATTCAACATTTTCATTGTAAATACCTGGCGATGTCTGTCTGTTACGAGAGTTGCCAAATGCAGGTCCTGCTTCCTCAGCAAGCTGATGCTGTGCTTAAGCCCCTCTAGCTCACACCAAGTGCTGTTGGGGACCTCTGAGCTCTGCAACATGGCATAACAGTGTAAGTGTAGAATGCTGGTGGTGTTGAAGAAGGCGTGAATGAAACGAAGCGTTGCTGATCCAGGCATTATATTACACTGTACTGTTAGGCAATACACAATAAAGCTCTGCATGGTTGTACTAGTGGAAAGGTGTTATATTAAGATGCAATCCATTTACCAAATTGCAGAGTTCATTTCTTTGTCTAATAACATCAGGTTTACCTGGACAAGCTGAACATCAACCAACTTGTTCACTCTGTCCTCTATCAGCGAGTATGAACCATACTTTGTGCAGTGCCCAGGAGAATCTCACCTGTAATTAATTACAAATTTTAATTATGTTTAATAACCAAGGTCTGTGAAGACAATCCACCATGTCATCTGCAAATGCCAACTAAAGCCACCCTACATGATAACAAATAACTAGGGATGCACCGATTCCAGATTTTTAGGGTTCTGCCGAATACCGAATCCACTGGTTAAGATGCTGCCGAATCCTACTCCCATCCTACTCCATTAACACTAAACACATTAATGAAGTAAACAACGTCAACATCAGTGTATTTTTCGTTTTATTTCATTTCCACTGGGAAAAAATAGGCAACTTTCTGCAAAGTAAAGTGTTTTTCTTAAAAAAAACAACAAAGAAAACAAACAGAATATGTTTGGTGACTTAACTGAAATGAATGTTATTGAACATTTAATCCATAAACATGGATAATAGGCTGTTTTTTTTTCGTTTAGATCATAGGCAATGATGAGAAGTATTCTTTCAGATGTTTCATACGCAAATGCTTTAACGGCGGGGATGTTGTGTATTGTTAAGGTTCCTTTCCACCACGAGACAAATCGGCATTGCAAATTGAACATGTAGCTCGACTTGAATCGCCTTCTTTTATCTGAAAGAACTGCCAAACGACACTTTTTCTGTTCACTACTTCCATTTTCGCTTTCTCGCAGCTATAGCCACTGCATTCCAACGCGCTACTTTTTTGTAAACAGATAATTACGTCGACCAGCGTGGCACGCGCAGTGAAAGCGTAGGATTGGGGTTCGGTGGAAAAAAATGCCAAGGTTCGGCAGAACCCGAACCCCTCAAAAAAGCCCAATATTCGGCCGAATCCGAACCCGAATACTGGATTCGGTGCAACCCTACAAATAACATAATCAAAATGTGCAACTGGTCTGTGAGCTCTCACACTGGTTTACCTGCAGTCACCAGCAAGAACTAGCCCGCCATCCATTGCCCGTAGGTTACTAAAGTCCTTGGCTTGATCGTTTTGCCAGGCCTGAACGATTACAGGGATGGTGTAGCGGCACTGATGGAGAAAGAAACTGCTTGCACTGATGCAATGCAGGCCGAATAGGGTCAACATTCTTAATGTCTGGCTGGCCAAACATCCCGTAAAATGAATGGCCCCACTTAACATGAGGTTGCAGGTTGGCATGTTCCTGTGGAACATTGGCTGGTTTTGCCAGAAACGGTGGTAGCCATATGATGCACAGACCTAGATATGTAAAAAGTACTGTACATTACTGGTCAAAAGTTTCATGTTTTCAATGAAACACACAAGACCAGTAGTGTATAACACTCAAATATGATGGCATCATAAACCCACAAACTAAAGCCTGGTACATACATTGTAAATGAACTGGCAGGACAAATTTGAATGTGGGCAGACAGTCAGGGCTATCAGATTTTAATTAGATATTCTGATTTTCTAATCAGATATGGCCTGCCGTGTATACAAAACCCTACCTGCTCTATTCTAATAAAAGTTCCTTCCTGCTGCACGATGTTACTATGAGTCTTCTCACAACAGGCCGGACAGAGGGCAAACAGGCTCATTAGCTCCTCTTGGCAAACAATGAATTTGTCAATGCCACTACAACAAAAGAGAGAGGGGGGGGGGGGGGGGGTCATTCAAACTACCAGATACACAAAAATGAAAATGCAAAGTTGGTCTATGTTGGTTTTAAATTATCTCACTTTTTGTGGGGGTCACAGGTGTAAGATGGCTCCTCACACAATTCCTCCTCATCCTCATCAGTCATATATCCTCCAGGCACCCATGATGAGTCACTGATGACAGACGGATCATCTTCATCATCCGTTTGTTCAGGACTAGTGAGGGGGGTTGATGTTCCTGAATGTAGTCTGTGTCCCTACACTGACCACCTTGGGCTTCAGGTTCACCTGCACAGCTGTGGCAGAGGTAGTAAACATACCAAAACATATGATAATCAAGGCAAATTTAAGTGGTTATGTTTTGGTGTAGGCTATGTTTTAATTTCATCAATGTGTATGGAAATGTCCTGCATGCATACATTTTGGAAACGTATGTTTTAGACAGCATATCGACCACCCAAAATACCCCACATTTACCGTGAGACCTTCCAAGGGGCTTCAAATTGCGCTGTGTCACAAGTGGAGGGGAAGGGCTCATCAGTATCGACACTGTCCGCGATCTGAAGCATCGATCGACATCTTGCGCAAACAAATTCAAAAGGGTAAGCGACACAGTCAGGGTTAAATACATATGAAAGAGAAACGTAACGCGCTGTTGTGAAAGCCGCTTGATGATCACCAGTGATTCAAACAAACACTAGCCATGGCGCTTTCAAGTTAGATATGACAAGCTTTTGGACATTTACTTTAGGACAATTTAATTTTGGCTCATATTCATGAATCACGAAATGTGCTTTTCTAATCTCAGACTGATCATGACTGTAGTGGAGGCGGTGTCAACGAGAAAACTATGTAGAATGCACAGGGTTAGCTAACGCGCAGATGTAAACATTAGCTGCTAGCAGCTAGCATGAGGCTTACCGTAGCTAGAGTAACCGTAGCCATCTCTCGCTTTCGGCGGGCGGCACAGATCTTGGTGCCTCTCGGTCTTGGACCAAGGCAGGCAGAGAGGTGTGTGTGCACAGACGGCACGGTGGTTGGAATCAGCTTTGCCAGCCTCAAAGTCTTGAACCCGAGTGATACCATTCTGGCATCCCCTTGGTCGTAGTCCTCCTTGAAATGAGCACTGCAGATCTTGGTGTTGGTGGTGACGGAGGTCATTGAAAAATTTGCCCGCCTAACTCGGACAAATCGAACCCACTGTCGAAGGGTTGCCTTGACCTTCGGGAAGCCATGGAGCCTGTGCCCAGTTTTGGTGGAGTTTTTACAACCGGCACAAACACAGTAGTTCGTCATTATATCTATGTATTTATCTATCTATGTGTCTATCGATCTATGCCGTCTATCTATCTGTCAATCTATCAATCTGTCTATCTAGGCTATATGTATGTATGTATTTATGTGTTTAATCTATTGAACAATCTCGTACTAATCTCTCTACTCGTCTATCTCAATGGTCTCAAGGCTGGCTTTGGTCTGTCTCCCCGATGTGTCGTCATACAATGCATTGTGGGCATCGCTAACCTGTTAGCCAAAGGCTAACATTTCACCTACTTTTCCTTATATTTCCTTTTTGTGATACCCTACAACGTCAAATACAATGGATAACTGTTTAAATATTTATTACCAGAAAATTGCCAGAATAGAAAAAAAAAACCTGCACCATGGGCTTTAATGTAGCAGCACCCTTCACCCCAGAATGGAGTTCCCTTTAATAAAATTGTACAATCAAATAAGCTTCATCTTGTTTATTCACTGCTTTACCAAATACACATTGAATACATACAGTATGTTATCAAACACAGTATATAAATACATTTAGAACATAGTAATACAATGTTAAAAAGATCACTTCAATAAATATATTTCCCCCCCAGAATTCAAGCATTTTTATATCAGAATGTAAATCTATTATGTTCCTTCACCAAAAGACCTTGACATGAAACCAACCCTGAAAAAATGTCGGTGAGGACCCATCCATCCATCCATCCATTATCGTGACCGCTTATCCTCTACAAGGGTCGCGGGGGGGCTGGAGCCAATCCCAGCTGCAATGGGCGAG
This sequence comes from Urophycis tenuis, assembly GCA_036785325.1. Lineage (NCBI taxonomy): Eukaryota > Metazoa > Chordata > Actinopteri > Gadiformes > Phycidae > Urophycis > Urophycis tenuis. The sequence goes on along the minus strand of JAXIVH010000036.1, from coordinate 3,348,197 downwards.
AGGCGGGGTACACCCTGGACAGGTCGCCAGCCTATCACAGGGCTAACATACATAGACAAACAACCATTCACACTCACATACACACCTATGGTCAATTTAGAGACACCAATTAACCTAATCCCCAACCTGCATGTTTTTGGTCTGTGGGAGGAAGCCGGAGTACCCGGAGAGAACCCTCGGTGAGGACCCTCAATTTAAAAACAACAACATTATGCCATAACTGGACAGACAAGGAAGAGACAGGTGGGAGGAAAAGAGTAGGTGGTCAAATCCTCCTCCTCCTCCACAAACACACACACTAGGTAGAGTCAGTAAAAGTTTGAGGCCAGTGTGAGCTCATCGCTGAGATGACTAATCCAGGCACTCTTATTATTCCTCACTGTTACCAAAACACAAAGCAATGAGAGGGATGGAGGGATTGAGAAGGAAAGTCTTTCTATTTTTTTACATCCCTCTCATTGTGAGTCTAACAGACAATTAGCCTGGGAATTCCCATGCTGCTTTGCGCGCGATTTCATTCTCACTGCAAAGACAGCCTGGAAACCACCGCCCTTATTTTTGCCTGAGTTAGGGAATCACAGAACGGGGGGGGCAGCAAGACGATGACAACGTCTATGCGCGACACCGAAGCTTGTAGCGTGTTAATCCAACATGGCAGCGGACACAACGTTACCGTTCGATGCAGCCTTAGAAAGTATATTAAGTAGCTTAGAACGCAAGTTTCCTTTTAAAAAAGAGTGATAAGTGATACAATTGGCTATGAATCACGCGCAAAGCAGCATGGGAAGAACCAGACGCCATTTGATAGACATTCGTAGCGCCCAATAAACGGCTCTAGGCATTCGTAAACCACGCCTCAAATACGAGAAAATGCACACCTAGTTCCCAGACCACCATCTCATCGAGATGTGGACGCGTTATAGCATTTCCAGAAAAAAACAGGTGTATTGACAAACCATTTACAATGTTGTGGACTAAATAAAATAATAAATAGCTACTCCTCCTCCTGCACAGTGTGCACCATCTGAATTATCTGCCTCTTCAGCTTCTTGGCCTTGTCCTGTTAGCTCATCTAGGATGGTTTCTAGGTAATGCAGGAAACCTGCATGTGGTGATGAGGCCTTTAGTTTCAGGACATCCATGGCATAGTCCATGGCCTCGGCTGCCTTATCTTGTTTTGTTTTTTTGACTTTTTGGTCTCTTTGGGCAGGATGAAGTACCTAGCTCATTCACTGAAGCTGCTGTTTGAGGAGTCAAATTCTCAAGGCTCTGGGAAGAGGCTGGTGGAGACACCTCTGTCTTTATTAAGGGACTTCAGTTGTCTGAGCTTATATCCATAGAGCAGGCGTCACATAGAAAATACTTCCACTTAGGAAGATAAACATCATCCGTACCAGAGCCAGATTTGTTACTTGATAGAATGAGTGCATGTTCCCTCCCAAACATGATCCTCAGACTTTTAAATTTCTTCTAGAATAGGACTGAGTACAATCTATCATATCTGTCAAGTAGAACAAGATAGGCCTACATGATATGGCATCACATAGTGGGCCTACCCTACGCTTTAGGATAAAATGTTGATTATTGGAAACGGGCGATTCACTTTAACTACTCTAGTTAATATGTACAATCATACAACATACATAACATGAGCCAGGTTTCAACACAATCAATGCCTCACCACAAACTATTGAGAAGGGAGGTAGCCTACTTGAATGGCCTTCCTTGCATAATGAAGCAATGTTTTGGGTGTAGAATAAATGTCACAGAACTACGTGTACTCCCTTTGAATCCAATAATGTATACCCCAATTTCAAAAACATTGCTTTACAATAACTATTTGAAGACTCCTCTCATTGTCACTTACCATTTACAATCTGTTGACCTGTGGTGAGCTTGTTGCCAAGCTCCTCAAGGGCCTTCTTTCTTAAATATCGGTCCTTGTACAGTTTCGATTTCACATTCCAGAGGCAGTGGTGTTCTGTGTAAATAAGGCCAGTCGTTAGGTATAACAATCATGTTGATCTTTCACACAAAAGACAATGTTTAGCAGCTACCGGGCTCTGGCAGTTACTTCGCTAAAATCGCCGCTAAATTGCTAACAGCTAGCAATCCCATTGATTCTCTATGGGTAAGTGGTTAGCTTACACCAAGCTAAAAAATATAAATCTCTTAATTTTTTATTTAACCCATGATTCTATGTGGCTTTTGTCTTGACATGATTCACTGACATAAATTATCCGTTTAGGATTCAAAAACATCAACTTACCAGCGTAAAATGATATCAATTGTCTCCATTTCTTCAGTCCAATTCAACTGCGGTGCAGCCATCTTGGTTTTGAAATTTCTGATCTGAAGCTCACGGAGGTCATGTGATTAGTTACTAGCGCGCTGATTGGCTGATCTGAAAATGTTGCCGGAGATTATCAAAAACCTCTGGATATAATTTGTGTTGCCAAAACCCAACGTAAACGTGTCCAAAGACTATTGCCCGGCAACATTGCCCAAAATGTTGCCCCGTGTATCATCACCTCAAGATGCCTAATTAGGTTAGTGGTGTTGAATTGTCGTGGGTTGCTTCCACCTCGAGGGATTTCGGCTTGACATACATTGCAAATGGCATTTTTTACGTTTTTGTCAGATACCATGAAAAAAATTCCACACGGGAGAATTCATGCTTCCACTGACTGGCAAGCTCTGCTTTGTTGGCGCTGCGCGCGCATGCAGGTAGGGAAAAAAGTCTCGCGAGTAATTTGTCACATGATCGGCTTATTTGATCGGCACTTTTAGGGATGGCAGATCAACTTATTTTTAGCCAAACTGAGCATCTCTAGTAGTTACATAGTTTTATAGGATCTCTAAATTGCAGCTTCTCTGTTGCTACCCCTCTCCAATGACACTATTGTAATGGGGTGTCAAGAGAAGAGACTTTTTCTTAACCAGTGATCTTTATTGCATTTGTAAAAGCTGTTTATATGTGAGCTTGCTAAAAGTAGTTCAAGTGCTTTTATTTGTCACATACATAGTTATAGGGCTACAACTTGTTGTGAAATGTTTTTCTGGACATTCCACAGACTGTGCAAAATTAGATATTTATAAATAATTGCAGCATCAACAATCATACAGTATGATTATCTCCTGAGCTCTAGTGTGGTGGGTATGGCTGTAAGCAGTCTGATAGCCTGAGGGAATATAGACCAGTTATATAGTATACAGTATATAGACCAGTTTTCCTGCCAGAAATAGTTGCAGCAGGGACATTTAATGGCCAAACCTGCAGATGATATACAAGGATAAGCATTCATTGATCTCATTTAAAAAATGACAATTGTATTCATTCGTATTTAACGCTTGTTTGCTGTATGGGTAAGAAACACTGTAACCATATGACACAAATAATAGTCCACATACAACTCTGAAAACCATTTGAGTTTACTTACTGAATCGCCAGAGGACTTTCCCAGACCGGCCTGTGTGGTGGAGAGGACAGAACCACATACATTAAGAAACACTGTAACCATATGACAAAAATAGTCTACATACAGCTCTGAAAACCCACAAACAATCCATGGACACTTACGTGGTATTCCATTAAAAATGTTCTTGATAAGGACTCCCTTTCCTTATTTTGTTTTTTTTTGTCAGGGGGACAGTCACTCTGTAAGGCATGAGAAAATATGATTATGTATGACAAATGAGATATTCTACTCTGAATGAATTGGGTTCTGTGAAGCGTGTATATAGTGTATAACTATCAAATCTTGGCTGAGATACTGACCCCATCCTATATTTATGTAGCGCACAGCCCAGACTTAGCGAAACACAACAATTTTCCTACTTAGTAGAAACGTGCATGTTCATTACCACAAGCACTTAGATCAACATCAACAAAAAATGGCGATTTTATAGGCCTACCCTGGCATAGAAGCAGTAACACATTCCGTCAATATACCCATATCACTACTTAAGCAGTATCTGTTTCCATATTGTTGAATTTCACTATACTCACCTCATCATTGTCATTGGTGATGCCACCAGGTGAGTATGGTGCAGGGGGGCGCTTTTCCTTCTGACCACGGCCTATAGGCCCGAGTGTTGAAGTTGGGCTTCGTCTCTCTCTCCAGTTTTTCCAGTGCCTTGAGCAATGCGTTTCTGCTCCCTAATAAAGATAACAACAAAATCATCAACAACAAAATAACTCATTACAATTCCGAGAGGTTTCCTATCAAGATATTGTTCCTGAAAAGTGGCATCTGTGAACACAACATAAAACTTATTTTTTTCTATATTGATTTCTAGGATACTGTGTATAGACTTAAACACATTACCAACCTAACTATTATTTTTGCTGGACTAGACTCCTCCAAATACTCCACGTCGCAGAGTGCACCAATGTCAAGATCACCGCTAACCACTTTCTTCACAGACAGTACATCCCATGTTGGGTGATCTTCTATCCATTGGAAAAGCATGTGCGTCTTGTTATTCTGATAAAAGATGAGAGAAATTTGAACCAAGACTGTTTTGGACTGTGATATGAAACATTGTTGCGTTGCCGCTGGGCTAATGTTACATTGCGTGACATAATGCTAGGTGACAGTTTAATATTAGGCTAACATTGCTAATGAAACTGCAGTGCTACTGCTATGAAAGTCAGAAAAGCATATATATATATATATGACATAACATTGCCGAGCCAGACATTCCGTTGGTGTTCCTCGCGCAGGTGAGTTCTCCGAGTTCAGTGGCTCTCCCACTGACCTGCGTGAAGTTTGCACCCCATATGTTAAAAATATGAATAAAACTACTTTCATTCATTTGTGCTGACAAAATTAACATTTGTGCACTAACCTTCTTGATGATATTCAACATTTAACAGGTTGGTGACCTTGGGTCACTCGGCACCCCATCAATATCCAAATGACTAAAAAATGGTTGGAATCATTTGTGCTTCGTTTGTGTAGGCAAAATGAACGTTTGCACAAACCGTCTTAATGATACTCAACATTTGATTATTTGACCTGTGGTCACCCAGCACCCCATCAACATCCAAATGACTCAAAAATGGTTGGAATCATTTGTGCTTTGTTTGTGCAGGCAAAATAAACATTTGTGCAATATTGTTTCTTATGCTATAAAGCTTTATTTGCTGGCGAGTGACGTCACCCAGCACCTTAACATTGGTCTTTGCAGAGGTAGGCCTATTTGGAGTAGGCAGTTTGTTAATATGTGATGTCATGCGTGCTGTTTAGTAGTATAAATTCACCTGTGCCGATTTAGATTTCCTCTCCGGTCTGCCGGCATGATGTGAGTTGTGTGATTGATTTCCTCCGTGCAAAATGATGCAAGGTTATCCCTACATAGCCTAGTTAGAATGGCTATGCCAACACGGGTTAAACAAACTCAGTTAAAAACGTTATCATAAAATGATTTAGGTTATAGCCTACCCTACACCATAGTGCTTTATTTCCTTGGGTTTCTTGTGTATATGTACGGGCCGATAACAGGCGACATGCTTAGTGTGTTTCTTGTCATCAGAGTTATCATCACGTTCTACCTCCAAATCAATTTCAACATTTTCATTTGATTTAATTTCCTGGACTTCATCAGTGCTGTCATCGCTCTCATTATTTTCAAATTGTCTGTATTGTAAGATTTTCCAACTATCGTATCTATTTAACTTAACAATTGTATACAGATTTTTGGGTTTTACTGTCCCTCTAAGCTGCTCGCTTAGATCAGCCCACACTTTGTCAGAGGGACCCGCAATTTTCTCCCCCTGTACGATTCTGTCTCGGGCAGTAGTGATCAACTGTATGAGTTCATCCTTGTCATATTGAGGTGACTTTGGTATCTGGTGTAAATGAAAATAGATAACAAGTTATAGCCACCCTGGGAGCTAACTTGAGGGAATTTTTCACTTTAGACTTTATCTCGTTGTAAAGACTCGGGATCGCCGTATTGGTAAAATAGCTTCGAGATGGTGTCACATACCTTGGCTCCAAATTGTGGACCATGTATCGGAAGCCTTGGTTTTCCACCACGCTGTACGGCCTCATGTTTTTGGCAATGAAATAAGATATCGACGTTGAGATTTTCTTAGCTCGCACCGAGCCCGGGGCTAGTTTTGTCATCTTGTGGAGAGTGCATTGATTCGGTGGAATGACGGGCTCATCTCTAGCCGCGCTAGCCTCATCTGGATGGAAGCGGGACAGGTAAGCCCTCAAGCTACTAGTGTTGCCGCAGTACTTGAGCTTATTGTGGCAGAGTTTGCACACGGCGTGCGTTTTGTCGACATGTTTTGAACTCCTGCCGTAAAAACCAAAATGTGCCCACACGCTGGCTTTTAGCCCAAGGGGGGCTGGGTTTATCAGTTGGTTGCTGCTTATTTCTGGTTTTGCGTCCTCCATTTCACACGCCTCGCCTCGCTCGTCTGGTTAGCATGTACATCGCTTGCTCTAGCCACTGCACGCATGAGCGGATTGGGGGCGCGCGCACCTGACCTTTGACTGGGTATTACAATTTAATTTATACAAAATAGACAAATGCAAATAGCCTCTGAATGAATTAAAGTCTTTTTTATTAACAACTCAAACCAACTTCAGTGTAGTGTAGTATTTTTTTTCTTTTTAATCGATTTTTGGAAATTTAATAATCGTTCATAATATAATCGCGAGTAATCGATTTTTTTCACCACCCCTACCATATACCATGTCCATATACCATATACCAGTGTGGCAGAATTTTACCTGCTTGAGACAAATAGAAGAGACGCACACAGGAAGAAACATCGCTGCGTGACTATCTGAAGTCGCTGATTCCTTTCAAATTCCAAAGGAAAAGAGTGTTGTATGTGACAACACCGCTATCATGGCACTCTGTGTGGAAACACTAAAGGAGCGCCAGACACACTTTGCAGCTCCATATTAATGCTGCACTTGAACAAGAGCTAATTCGCTAGGTGCAGGGTTCTGCAACGGTTTCTACTTCTGAATTCCGGTGTGTGTTGTGACGCTTCCGGTCCATTACTTCCTGTATGCGTTTGACAGCTAGCGGCAGATACCGGCAAGTTTGTTTTGATTAGTTTGTGAGGAAAAAATTAGTGTTTTTCGCGTGAAAGAACGGCGACTTGCCTACCAAAAGGTGAGAAAATCAGCGCTACATTGCGGATCGTGCCCTACGGAGGGAACGAATCTTTCAGGACCACGTAGATCTTTTTTCAGAGCGATGAGTACCTCTTTGGACGCTTTAGGCTCCCACGAGTTGTTCTTATCGATCTGTGCAACTATTTGGAGCCAGCACTTCGGAGCCACACACATCGGTCCAACCCTGTCCCCCCGCATGTGCAGGTTCTATCGACCCTCGGGTTTTTGGCCACTGGATCCTTTCAGCGGGAGCTGGGGGACAGGGTGGGCATCTCACAGCCATCCATCAGCCACGCTTTCCCTCGAGTTGTGGATGCAATTAATCAACTGGTTACACAATACATAAAATTTCCATACACAGCAGAAGAGCAAGTCACAGTCAAGAGAGAATTTCATCTCATTGCTGGTCTCCCTAACACCATTGGCGCAATAGACTGCACCCACGTGCGCATCAAGGCACCCTCTCCAGACTCTTTTCCATACCTCAACCGCAAGCAATTTCACTCAATAAATGTACAACTAATTTGCGACTCAAACAACCACCTGCTGAACGTAGTCTCCCGGTTCCCAGGAGGAGCACACGACTCCTATATTTGACAAAACAGCTCCGTGGGAACACGCCTTGAACAAGGAGCAGCTGATGACGCATGGCTCATTGGTATGTATCTACTAATTACATTTTCCCACAAAAGTGTATTTTTATTAGATTTTTATCTTGAGTTTTTAGGGGATCGAAGATATGCCCTGGCCCCCTGGTTGATGACACCACTGACAAACCCTCAGACTCCTCGGGAGGTGTCATATAATCAAATACAAGCACGCACTCGCTCCACCATCGAACGCACCATCGGCATTTTAAAGGGACGCTGGATGTGTTTGGACACAGCAGGTGGCAAATTGCTGTACAAACCGGAGAAGGTAAGACGGATGATTTATTTCATTAGCCTATTATAAAGACCCACCTACACTAGGGTCAGGTTTATTCAAACACCTTGCATCTTAATTTATGACTCTCCCTCACCATTACAGGTCTGTAGGATAATCATGGCCTGCTGTGTCCTGCACAACATTGCCATGAAGCGTGGTGTGCCACTTCCCCCTCAGCCACTACACCGTGAGGATGTGCGTCCTGACGCAATGATGGGACCAGACTGCAGGCGCGCTGTTCATGTTCGAGAGCAGTTAATTGCCCGTTTTTGAATAAACTTGCAATATTACAAGTTTAAACAGTCTACTGTAATTCACTTCAAAAATGACAAACCAGTTTCAGTGCACATGTTTTAGTTTTTTTTTAAATCCTCATGAATTTCTTTTAGCGTTTGTGAAATGGTTCCGAGAGTTGAAGCGATCTTCTCCAGCGTCTCCGCTATCCGTTCCTGATTGTGTAGTACTGCGTCTGATATAAGGTTTTGTCGTGGAGAGGCACGGGCCTGAGTTCGTGTAGCTGTGCTGCTGCAGGAGGGCTCTGTCCGTTCGGGTTCTGTTCCGGATTGGCTCTGCGGAAATTCATCTGTGATTAAAAAAAAATAAATAAAAAAAAATCAAGCCACGGTTGCTACCCCTCAGTCCAAAACTAAAGACATATTTTGAGCTTACACACTATGGTAAACTCCTGCCTTACAGGGCACACATTTTATATATAAATGATTCCAGAAAATAAATAAATTAGCCTACCTTCCGATTCCTCTGGAGTAGCAGCGGCACCGGGAGGGGGTGACAGCGTTGCATCGGGGCCCAGGTCTGTGTCCAGAGACTCAGTTGATGGTACTCCTAAAAAGTAAAGTGGGAAAATTTAATCAATTAAATAAGTTACTTTATAGTGATTTTGATTTTTCCCATATAGCCTACCTGAGAGTGCCGTCTCCCCGATGATGGCCCCGATGCGCTGGTCCAACTCAGACATGGGTGTCGTGTCTGCCGTCCCCCCTCCAGTCCGTTGCATCTCCCGCCGGAATTTTGCGATATTTCTTTTTGTTTCGCATTTAAGGTCGAACCATTTCTTTTTTACCTCTTCGACCGTGCGCCCCTCTCCCGACACTGCATCCACTGCACGCGTAACTGCCTCCCAGGCCTCCTTTTTGTTTATGTTAGTGCAACCTGCACTAAGGCTGCTAAATATAATTTTCTTTCTAACCGTAATCTCTTGCAGTAGAACTTCTAATTCTGAGCTGCTAAAGTTTTTTTTTCTTTTTACCGACGCTCCAGCGGATTTGCTCTTTGATTTCGGCATTTTGTTTCCTCTGTGTGGCGTCTACACACTATGGGCCCTTTTATAGGCATGGGTGGTTACCTATGCTAATCCTATGCTAATTAGACTCACCTGGCACGCGCGCTCAATTTACGAGGAGATGGCATTCATCAATTTAAGAACACGGCTGCGAACAATTCAGCGGCTTAAGAACACGTTGATGAATCTGATGTAGGGTCTTCTTAGAAATCTTCTTAAGAAGGACTTAAGAAAGAATCTAAGAAGATTCTTAAGAAGATATTGGTGAATGAGGCCCACTGACTGTGGGTACTTGACACTGGACTTCAGGCATTTTGGCATTTCCTTCTCCCCAGTCTTCCTCCAGACTCTGGCACCTTTATTTCCGAATGACATGCAAACTTTGCTTTCATCCGAAAAAAAGTACTTTGGACCACAGAGCAACAGTCCAGTGCTGCTTCTCTGTAGCCCAGGTCAGGCGCTTCTGCTGCTGTTTCTGGTTCAAAAGTGGCTTGACCTGGGGAATGCGGCACCTGTAGCCCATTTCCTATACAGGCCTGTGCAAGGTGGCTCTGGATGTTTCTACTCCAGACTCAGTCCACTGCTTCCGCAGGTCCCCCAAGGTCTGGAATCGGCCCTTCTCCACAATCTTCCTCAGGGGCCGGTCACCTCATCTCGTTGTGCAGCGTTTTCTGCCACACTTTTTCCTTCCCACAGACTTCCCAATGAGGTGCCTTGATACAGCACTCTGGGAACAGCCTATTCGTTCAGAAATTTCTTTCTGTGTCTTACCCTCTTGCTTGAGGGTGTCAATGATGGCCTTCTGGACAGCAGTCAGGTCGGCAGTCTTACCCATGATTGCGGTTTTGAGTAATGAACCAGGCTGGGAGTTTTTAAAAGCCTCAGGAATCTTTTGCAGGTGTTTAGAGTTAATTAGTTGATTCAGATGATTAGGTTAATAGCTCGTTTAGAGTACCTTTTCATGATATGCTAATTTTTTTAGATAGGAATTTTGGGTTTTCATGAGCTGCCAAAATCATCAGTATTAAAACAATAAAAGACCTGAAATATTTCAGTTGGTGTGCAATGAATCTAAAATATATGAAAGTTTAATTTTTATCATTACATTATGGAAAAGAATGAACTTTATCACAATATGCTAATTTTTTGAGAAGGACCTGTATATGGATTATGTGCTGCAATTAGCTCTCCATTAAATTAAATGAAGACCAAAAAAATACTGTTCAACTGATTTGCCTAATCAAATCAAGTGAACAGCCTACATTTTGGTCTCTAAGGGAAAGCTTATGTCCATTTTATGTCTTATGTCTAGATGCGATTAAACACGTTAACACATGTTCCACCATCCTCTTTCCTGGACAGTACATCATGTAACGCATTTACATTACGTTTTTGAAACTGATTTGATTTCCATTGACAATGTTGTATTTTAAATGTATCCATGGACGTTGGAAGGCATTCTAGTTCAGGGCCTAAAAGGGCCAGTGAATGTTGTCAAACTAGATGGAAGAACATCTCACTGAGACCCTGCTTACATAAAGGGAAAACGCAGATATTTCCACATGGTTTGGCCTCTCATTTACATGAAAACCCTGTCCTTATCACAGAAAACAATTATTTCTAAAAACTCAGGTGAAGTGGTTGCATGTAAAAAGGGAAACTGGCGTTTTTGCATTGTAACACGTTGCTGTGTTGTTTGTTTGGAATCACTGATTGGCCACCTGTTTGCTCAAAGTGGTCCTGACACCCGTCCCCGGCTGTTTTTATCATTACTGTGAACAGAACTATTTTCACAAACAAAGGAGGGGAAGATCAGTTTTTCAGAATACACTGCTATGTATAAATGTGGTCTGAGAGATAGGTCAAAACTCACCTTTGCTACTGCCAACATCCAGAGAACTCTTTTCAGAAGAGCTGTCCAAAATGACGGTTGAGTCGCTGGAGCCAAACTCCTCTTCACTCAGAACTGAAGTTGAACGAAATGAAGCTTGTTGGCCGGGCCCCTGAACTTAATGGGGGATCGGACGTTCTGCAGCCTTTTATACAGTTGTGCATAAACTGTGACCTGAGATGATACAGAATTAAACAAGTTAAATCTACAAGAATCTTCAAAGAAATGTGGCATTAATTACATGCATGCTTGACCTACTCTATTCAGCACATACCCATGAATTTTTCTTTGAAAAATCTTCATCCTTTAACATGGGGTAGTACTGTATGATTCTTTTTGCCATAGCTGTTACTTCTTCTTTCGATGGATACCTATGGGAATCTTCATCCCCTGCTGCCCTCAAGATGGAGATCATGCTCGTCATAGTGTCGCGAATTAATCGCCACCTTAAATCTATGGACATTACACACTCTTTTTCTTTCCCTATTTTTTTAAGTTCTGAGTACTCCCATCGGATATGCTCCAACTCGGAGTCTGTGTAGAGTACATATTCTGGTGAATTAAGCTTCACAGTTTTTTTCAGGGGTCCTGATCCGCTGGCTTCTCACAGGGGTGGACGTCTGCAGCAAGGGCAACCCATTTGAGGAGTTTGAGGGGAAAGCTGCAAAAGGTTCTTGCCCAGATTCCTGTGAAATAAAAGTCAAGTCAACTACCTCTTTAGAAGTTATTATGCTTAATCACTACAACAACCTGGAATGCATTTGAAAATGCATTTAGAATACTAATACTAAAAAAATTTTTAAAAAAAAAAAGGAATTAGAACATTTAGAAGACGCTTTTCTCCAAAGCGACTTACAATCAGTACATTTGTGGGGTTTGACATGTGGACAGTTGGAGGAGGGGGATTGAACCGCCAACCCTATGGTTAGTGGACGACCTGCTAACAGTAGGCCTACTGAGCTACTGCCACTATGAATTAACTGAATATTGTTGATAGATTAATTAATGCAGTGAGGCATTGTACAAAAACACACTGAACCACAGTGATGAATAAATCTGGATCACAAAAACCCCATTCATAAAAATGGAGACACTAAGAGACCTTGGTCGTTTTCCGATATCCATGGTGCCCTCAAAATGGTTAGTATGCACAGTGTGCATCGGTGTACATTTTCTGAGCCATACTCAGTTAATAACTCAACTAATAGAGAGCAGCCAATTATGTCAGGGCTGGAAAGTCCATCAGATCAGTGGCAAAAGAAAGAAATATTGACAGGTCAACATTGAGGTACATAAAGAAGCAGGAGGTAAAGGAAGTAAAAGCCGGTACAGTGGAACAGCGGAAGCAAGGAGAGTCTTTTCAGAGGAGATGGGCACACCAGGTGCATGTAGTCCAGTGGGACTTGGGACACCAAACCAACATTGTTGTTGGTTGTTCTCATCCTCCTGCCTTGCAAATGCTTCATCAGACCGTATCTGGCTATTGAGGAGGGAGTAGGTCATCCGGTGGTTGGGATACACTCAATTCTGTGTGCACTTATCACACACTTATCAAGGCTTTTGAACCATTAAAAGCCTTTGTGACTTAACCTCTTAAGCCCCAGCCCTATTTTCAGGTTTCCTGCTCGAAATGACATGCCACAGTAAATATGGACAATCTCCACAACAACAAGGGCTATATACATAAACCTGGTATCAAAAGAAAGCTAACACATGTGGGCTGACTACAGAAGTGTCAGAATTAAAATATATGTTACTGTGACAGAGCAAATAAAGCTAGAATATTGAAAAAAAAATCTAAAATTCAATCTCCGCCTGAGAAACCTGTTTTATAATTAATATCAGCTTGGAAATATGGGTTAGTAGCCCAAATAATGCAGGAATCAGTAGTCCAATGTATTATTGCCATGTATTTCAAGTTATATGCCTATACCCTGAGCCAGTGCAACTTTAGAGAGGTTTTAGAATTGTTATAACCAGGCGGACCTCCATTTTGGACACCTAGGCCGTGTTCCGAACTGGAGGCTGCGACTCGCTAGAGCACTTCCTTGTGAGTCGCGACCTATGGAGCGTTCTTGGTAGTCGAGGCTGGAGTGCTGCCTAGCATTCGTGAACGTTCGGAGTTTGGAACGACTTCCTAGTGTGTGGAGTGCTTCCGCTTTTTATACTGCGCTTCCGCTTTTATTCTGCGCGAAAAAATAAAAATAAAAAAGAATGGATGCGGTTGCTGTCGAGCTGTTCCTGTTTTATTTGATGTGGTGCGAGCTGGAGGAGGATGCCGAGGTGGAAGATCGGCGGATTGTACAGCAGAGGAGGAGATTGCTGTACTGTCGGCGTCTCTGTAACCAAAACGGCGAGGTATGTGATCTAATTTAGTTGTTGCTTTAAGAATAGCTTCTTCTCATAATTGTTTGTTAGGGCAAAGTATTTTGTTTTAGGCTTATATGTTATTCCTCCATGCTAATGAAGAATTATGTGGTGGTCTAGCTGATAGTTTATCAAATGCAACGTTTATGCGTCATACGTTTGTGCACATTTTGCTGACAAAATAGACATTTAGCGCTCATTTTTCTGACAGCACTACCACGCCACATGTCACACGTTTTAATCCCTCTATTGTCTCTATTTGGGCGGGATAGGTTAGAACCATACAACTTTTATTGCCTTAAGAGAGAGAAGGCTACTGTTATGACAAGGCTATTCTTATGCCACACATATTAAAGAATAGGCTACTGCATGCATGAACACACTTAAGGTTATATATATATACAGTATATACACACCCGTGTACCAGTTCACTTTCAAGATATTTTTGTTATCTATACACCTACACACTCAACTATGAGACGCACTATGAAAGTAATAATGTACAGTAAAAATATTGTACAGTAAAAGCACTCAATTATGTTGTTGCAGGCCAGGCATTACTGCCAGATAAATGTGACCGTTCCAGTGCTGCGGAGGTACTTTCAGGGAGAGGACACCCGCCCTGACTTTAGGCTAGGCCGACAGGCAATCCAGGTTCTCCTGGGGGCCCTGCAAACAGAGCGGCAGCACGGTTGGGGGCCAACATTGGAGACCCTGGTATTCCTGTTCTGGATAGCTACTGGGTCAGCCTATCGGGTGGTCTCCCGGGTATTTGGCATACCAATTACCTCTATCCATAGGATGGTCCACAGTATTGCTGAGGAGGTGGTGGCTGTCAGGGCAAATATAATTAGGCTGCCCCAAAGTGAGGAGGAGCTCCGAGCCATGGGGGAAGGGTTTGAACAACTGGCAGGGCACCCTGCCTTCACCAAAGCAGCTGGGGCCATCGATGGATGCCACATTAGAATAAAGTATCCTGGCGGCCCCGATGGTCAAGACTACCAAAACAGGAAGCTGTACCCTTCAATGGTGTTGCAGGCAGTCTGTGACCATCGGGGCCGATTCATTGATACTTATATGGGGTTCCCAGGAAGTGTACATTGATCCTTTGGGATGATGAAAACCCGCTTCAGGTGTATCTTTTTAGAGGCACTTGAAGTACATAGTGACTTTGTGCCAAAGGTATGTGTAATTCCATAATTACCCATAATTAATCCACTTACTGTACGTCATTGTTAAAACTGCTTATGGATTGACCTAATTATTAGAACTTAATTTACCTTCCTCTTTGTCTAATTAAACCTTTACCTTGTGCAGGTAGTGACTGCTTGTGCAGTGTTGCACAATATATGCATAGGTGTGGGAGATGAGGTTGCAGTGGAGGACGCGGCCATGGGAGTTGACCCCCCACCTGAAAGAGAGTGGGGCGCTGACTCCCGCAGTGGAGCGCCTTTGCGTGCAGCCTTGAGTAATGCCATAACCCCCTTGCAAGTGGCACCACAGGACCATGACTACTTTGCTTTGGTAAATATGATGAATATGATAACCAACATAGTAATGTCATCTGACTGTGTCACACTTTCAGTATTAACCTAAAGACCTCCCTTCCTTTCCACAGCCTGTGCCAACATAACCATCCATCCATCCATTGTACATTATTAATACAATTTTATTCTTAAAAAAAAAAAATCTAATTGTCTGGGAACCTCATTTATGCATCACATTTACACAGTATGGTTAATTACTTTTGATTTTTGAATTAATTTATTAATTGCGCCTCACTCTCGCCTCTCAACTAATCGCTCGAGGAGCGAGAAGAAGCGCTCGGACCTCTCCCTTGCAGCTGCCTCTCTCCTCTCATCAGCCTGCCTCTGGTAGAGGATGTCCTCCCTAACGAGAGCGAGGAGGGATCCTCCCTCTCTCGTCTCCCCTGCGCACCAACTGCTCCTGCCGCTGGTCCAGCCCCTACGCCCGCTACTGCTCTCAGCTGTTCTCCTGCTGCAGCAGGGGCTGCGCCAGCGCCTGCTCCTCTCCCCTCCTCCTCATCTACCTCCTCCTCCTCTCTCACCCTAACCTGCCTTGAGCTGGTGGGGAGAGAGCCCACGATCACTGGCGGGGATACTGCTGCTGAACTACCTAAAATTTCGTCCATGACAGCGTACCACCGCCATGTGCCTGCTGTGGGCTCTCCGTCTTCAGTTCCCTGACCAGAGGCAGGGCACTTGCATTCCTGACAATAAGGAAGACAAAACAACTGGGCTACTAGCAATCTAACTTGTCCCTGTTATACCAGCAATACTTGCAGTCTAACATCTCCCTGTTAGACCTACATCAATGACATAGTAAGAACGTTCTTAATGTAATGCTGTCATCTTGCTCACCTTATATTTTGTTTTTAGATTATCCCATTTTTTCTTGGCTTGCTGTGGGGTCACCTTCCCCATCAAGCCAAGTTGCTCGATCAACACTCTATCAACACATACGATAAGATAAGATAAGATATTCCTTTATTAATCCCCCTTAGGAGAATTTCACATTGACCAGCAGTACAAGGGGATAGAGGAGTGTGATTAGAAAAAACTATAGACAATAAACAATAAATAGATTTACCTAAACAAGATTAAATTATATGCAAGCTCCTAAAATCAGATCAGGTGAAAAAATGAGAACCTATATACATACATAGTACTCATCATTGAGATGAACAGTGCAATTGGTAGATGAATAGTGCAATTGGTAACAGACACTTACTGAGTTGTAGATATAAAATTAAAAAATAGATGTGCAGTATAAGTAAATTGCATACATTATAATTATATACGTTCTTTAAAAACTACAAACATTGCAATTCATTGGTGGTGCATTTGTTTAACCACGTTATCAGGCAAGAAATCCTCACCTATAGCCATTAATGGCCGTATCCCTCCCCCCTGTGAAGAGGTGCTTCAACGCCCCCCTCAGGCGCACAAACTCCTCCGTTTGCTGGGCTGACCCTAAAAAAAAGGAGTAAAAAAGGAGTAAACAGGTAGTCATTAATGTGTTTATGTCATACGGTCGGGAAATGCGCTAAATAAAGTAAGTAAATGCGCGGTTATCTTGTTAGTCGTGAGTAAAAAGTGGCTGGCTACGTAGCACTACTATCGGAGTTCGTTACTATTAACAAATTACTCCATGCAAAAGACTATAGCATATCCATGCACTGCAAATACGTTTAACAGAAGTCTCTTCACTCAACGTTTTTTTTCGGCATGTCTTGGTGAATTATTACGGCACAAATACTTCAAAACATTTTAAAATAACTTCACTTACATTTGAAGACGTACTGGACTTTTGCCATTTTTTTTAAATAGCCCGCCGGTGAACGCAGAGGATTGTGGGTGTTTTAGGTCGACGAGGATGCATCGATGCATCCTTGAAAATTCTTCAGAATTCTCAAAACGAAGGGTGTGAAAAGGGCGCGAATTTCTGAGTGTTCTCAACTTTGGAACAGTGCTTGTCGGCGTTCTATGACGTAGCTTCCTTGAAAGGGCGTCCGTTGAGCATGCTTCCTCCAGTTCGGAATGCAGCCCTAGTGTGCCATTTGGACACCTAGTGTGCCATTTGACCTTTTTCATGTACCAGACTGTAAAACTTATTATATTTCATTGACATATCACTGTAGGGATAAAATCCACCCAAATTCAACTGTTGTCTCACTTGTTTTGAATATTCACCCATTCAACCTCATACATTTTCCCACTCAAGCAATGAAACAAAAATGGAAGTTTGACTCAGATTTACTTTCAAACTCAGAATACTGAAAAATATACATATAGAACAATATATTAGAACAATATCAAACACAATATAACCAAATATAATCACACACACACAATAAAACCAAATCTTGAAAGTGCAAAGATAAAAATAAAAAAACTATCAGAACTATATACAATGTCTGTTATGCCACTCAGCAGCACCCCTCAAAAACAGTTTCTAAAGTGCATCATGCCATGCCAAAAAACAGTTTCTTTTAGATGTGAGGCACAGAGGGACCTGGCACTTCCTGCAATATAGAGGTGTTTTTATCCTCTTTTTGCCTGCATCCTGACACATCCTGCAGTACCTCCTTGCATCAGAGGCATCTTCTCCAAAGTACATAGGCATGCAGGTCAGTGATGGTGGTGGTGGTGGTGCTTCTGAGGCAAGAGCAAACTGAACCATTTCTTTGGCCAGCTGCTCCCTGAATGTTTTCTGGGTGTGTGGCTTTTTGATAGCAGGATCAGACTTCTTCTTGAACAGTTCCTTGTGTAGAATGAAACTATTTACCACTGCGATGTCCATAAAATGGTTAAAAAAAAAGTATTGTACCACTTCATGGTTTTGTGGTGGACGCTGTAGTAACCAATAAGCGCATCGGACAAATCCACACCACCCATGTTCTTGTTGTAATCAACTACTGCATCAGGAACAGGTACATTCTTTGTCTGCCACACACCCGCACATCTTTTACCTTCCTTTTTACAGTTTGCCCACTGAAAGCTTCATGCACTGTGGAGCACATGGTGACCTCACGTGTGTCCATCCATTTGACAAAAAGGAGTTTGCCCCTCCTAATCCACCGCAAATCTCTTGCAGCTTTTTTGTTTAGGTCATTGACGTCAGTCTTCGGGAAACCTATCCTGTTTTTCCTGATGGTCCCACAGCAGCCAATGTGTTTTTTGGACAAATCCTCAAAGAGGGCAGGGCTCGAGTAGAAATTGTCCAAAAAGAGGGTGTAGCCTCCACCGAGCACAGGGAATGGCAACAGATCCATTACTGAGGTGTAGCTCAGACCCTGGCCGGTGGTGAACTCACTCTTTCCCGTGTAAACAAAAAAGTTCCACGTGTATGCAGTGGAAGAGTCTGCCAGCACAAAGAGTTTGTAGCCCCACTTTGTGGGCTTGTCCTTCATGTATTGTTTCATGAAGATTCTGGCTTTAGATGCTACCATCCTCTCATCTATGGAAATGTCTTGATATGGCTGGAAATGGGATTTGCAAGCGGTGACTATGTCTGTGTAGAGGGGTTTGATCTTGAAGAGACGATCATGTTCTGCTCTGTTCCTCTTTTGTTCGTTCTCCTCATCCTCTTGTGGGTTGCTGAGGTGCAATGACCACAGGATTGCCTCAAAGCGTGCCCTTGACATGCGCTCACTGGGGAAGCTGAAATCATATGGCCATTCTTTTCTCCAGAGGTCTGACCTCTGGGGAACTTTCACAATGCCAGAAAACATAATAATGGCCATAAAGATGTAAAAGTCCTTCACAGTCAGCACATTCCATACAAACTTCATCCCAGCCTGCAATCTCCTCTGGGCATTTGCATTTGTGTTGTCAATGATGGTTCTGATCACTGACTGACTAAAAAATAACTGCAACAGGGTTAGGGGAGACCATGATGCTGTGATGTCAAATGTTGGACCAGGAACCCTGGCTGGCATGAATCGCTGAGGGTTTGGTTTTATGTCTCTTTCGTGTGCGCCGTGCCACCGTTCTTCCACGGTGGCAGACCCACCTCGAACACGCTTCTTAGGAGGTGCTTTGTGTGTAGTAGAGCGACGACCTTTTTGATGCGTGGTGGATGGTGGCCGAGGTGGGAGAGCAGACGCAGAGGGCTCAAAGACATCATCATCATCATCATCATCACTGTAGAACAAAAAGGAGTTGAGAACATGTAACCAAATAAGCTGTGAGCTACTTTTTTCATGATAATATACAATTCATTCACCAAACAAACAAAGTCCTCACCTTTCTGAAGGGCACAGAGTTTGAGGTGGGGGGCAGAAACGCGTCTCACCGGCTTCTTTACTGGAACTGGTTCATCCTCGTCTGTATCACTGTCACTGTGAACCATATGTGAAATAAACAAATATAAGTTCGCTGGCCCATACAGGCTACTTTGGGAAAATAAACTAAATTCTACATACAAATTTCGGTTACATAAACATACCTCTCTGGAATCTGATAATCCGAGTCTCCTTCCGGATGAACAAGCGCTTCGTCGTCCGAACTAGAAAGATGCTGCTCCGGAGTTTCCTCAAAGAATAAAGAAAGGGCCTCTTCTGCTGTGTATTTCTTACGAGGCATTTTTCTGTTTTCTCTTTTTCACTCTCACGCGTCTTTCCTCCTCTGTCGCTCGCTCAGCAGCGTCTGCTGTCTACAGCGTCTGCTGTCTACAGCGTCTCTTTGCTTCTATATCTCCTATCTATATATATATCTGCTATATAAAATAGACTCTACTATATATACTACACTACTATACTATAATATATATACTTATAACGATGCTTATCTGTTCTCTGTCGTGTGTTTCTGCTCCGTCGTGTCGCTCTGCCGTCCTCTGCAGTCCTTTGTTCTCCCTTGATACGCGGGGCGATATCTCTGGTTCCCATTGGTCGATTTTGATGATTGACACATCATTCGAAGCATCAGAGCCAATAGAATCAAAAGAAAGACGTCCCGAGTAGTTTAGTTGATGACGCTCGGCAGTAGGTGGCCGCTAAGTGCCTGTGTACAAATATGTACAAAATCGCTTAGCTTATAAAATCGCTTGCGGTGTGAATTGTGTTTACTGCAGATAAAAATACTTTATTTAGTGTTGTAGCTGAGGTTTTTCTCCTGCGATTTATGTATTGGATGTAAAGATTTGATACAGGCAAGCCTGTGCTTCACCCTGTTCAATGGGCTGGACTGCCGGCGGTTTTGAACAGGTTAAAACAAAGGATTTTGCAGGTGTGTCAAATATTAGTGAATTAACTTTTAAAGTCAATCTTCTCCCCTCAAATCCCTCCTGTAATTGTGATAGCTCATTAGCCAAATCTGTAAGAAACATTTTCGAGGAGACAGTTTTTTTCATACCTGAGTACATCCCTATCACCACAGGTTCTTTCATGGGAATTTCAACCAGCCTACCTAAAATGGGCCGTAACCGTAGACCAGAACTTTTAAAAAGTGGCAGGCCATCAACTGACATTTGAAGCAAACAACATCCATCGACCAGCTTGTCTTTCCACTGTGAAAGTGTATGTTTTAAGGCCTCAAAAATGCCAATGTAGTGGTATAGGCCACCTCAGAGCTCCCTAACAGGTTAATCACTTCTTATGTTAAGAAGAGTTTTTATATCTATTGGCAATTCATGGTGGTGGACTGTTAATATTGCCAAGAGAGCCGAAAGTGTGTGTGGCTGCAGGTGTTTCCTGGCCGATATCAGTTACCATTCTACTAAGGTCCACCCTGGCTTTTCTCAACGCTGAAATACTCTAATGATCCCTGAGGGAAATTGCATTATTGCATTGCATTGCGTCTATTAATTTTTCAAAATTTAGGTAACTATCTCAAATGTAAATTGAATAATAATAATAATAATAAAACAGTATGGAATTTGGAATGGAATGGAAATCTGAGTATTATACCTTTGTCTCAACAGTTTGCATCATGTTTTCAGCAACTGGAAAATAAATGGAAAGCATGTTGTAAGGTGTTTTCTTAAGACTTTATGTGACTGGAAAAGTTTTCTGGTTTAACAAAAACAGAGACTTGGTAACGAAGTATAGACTTTCTTCATTCATTTTGGTTTCCCCAAATTCAACACACTATCACCAAAATGATGTGGAAAGTGAATACTGCATGGTCAAAAGTACTGGCACCCTTCACAACAAGTGTCTTTTGCAGTGTAAAACACACTTTTCATTGTTAAAATCCAGTGCTAAGGTTAGGGGTAGTCAGATGTCAACTGTTGTAGCATTCCTGAGTAATATAAGTCCATTACTGAAGGACCATAAACTCCAGTTTATATACATTCCTATTGGTTTCTATGGACAGAATGATGTTTTCCCCAAGGATTCTAAATATTTTAAGTAATCTACCTACCCCTTTGCAGCTGTGTATAAGTGCCAGAGGAAGCAAAATAGGCCCAGAGTGTAGTTATTGCCATATATCACTTTAGCAAGGGTGCACTTTTCAGTGTATGCTTCATTCCTGCATTTAAACCTGCACCTTTATCGCACATTTGCACTTCTGGTTAGAACGCCAACTGCATTTCGTTGTCCCTGTACTTGTACTCTGCACAATGACAATAAAGTTGAATCTAATCTAATCTAATTCTTCCTCATCCAAACATATTACAGAGTGACAATAGGTTTGGCAGTTATTTCTTTGAAGCAACAGAACAAAACCAGAACTTTTTTGGGGGACCCCCTGACCAGTGGTTATGTCTGGAGGATGAAGAATGAAGAATACGAATGTGCACATTGTTTAAAATGAAGCATGGCCATGGCCAGGTGATGCTCTTGGTTTATTTTGCTTCCTCTGGCCCCACAGTTTGAGAACCAAGGCTCACTCAGGAGACTTTTTTGAATTTCAAATTTCAACAAGAAATTTAGACTGTGCTCAAATCAGCATGACAGCACGTCTGACTCAACTTATGAATTCCCTCCTCTATTTTGGATGGGCGATAAAAATGAGCATTTTCTGTTTATCTGTGTAGTATTGATTTAGTTCGGGAAATTACGAGATCTCTCAAACATTAATGTCAGCTCAGAGTTCATTATCTGGGACTAGAAAATCCTTTCCGTTGCTAGGTAGTTACTAAGGGTTGGATTATTTGCTGTAGTGGTAAACTACATTCCATTACACGAGTCTAGTGACGTACCTGATTTTGTTTGTTATTATCCAACCCCATGTGTTTCCATGGAAACGTGACGCACACTTGCAAAAACCTTTACAATGTGAGAGCAAATTGTCCATCAACATGGATATATTTTGATTATACATTTAATTTTTGTTAGTATTAGGTATACAATATAGCAGCATACAATTGCAATTAAAGCGAGTGTTTAAATGGTCGGTCAAAGTGTAAAATTAAGCTCACAGTGATGCAATGAAATCGTAGGCTACATGTCGTTTTCATGAATGTACGCCTACAATTCTCAGCGCTATAACAGGAAAAAGCTATGACCACCTTTTAAAAATTACACAGCGCAAATCTATGCCATGATATTAACAGTTCATTCGGTTAGCCTATAACTAGGTCTATTCTGTGCAACACTTTTCACAAGCGCTATAGCAGATGTGGCTTTAACGTCAAACGACTAACACCGCCTTCATTGTGGTGAACAAATGGTTAACAGCCCTTTAAGTTGCTATCTACAAAGCCAACAGCATTTCCCTTGCTCAATGCATTTAAAGTATATACAGTAAATTAGAATAAACACATAGAAACTTACTTGTGGTTGCCATGGTCAGTTTGAAATAAATCTGGTGTGATTAAATGATTGGTGAGGTCCGATTTTTTTGGGGGGGCAGCTCTGGCTGAGGTCCGTATAACGGATGTGGGCCGCATCTGTATGACGACAGTCCAGCGAGACCAATGTTTTTGGCGCTGTCGTAAGACGGACCTACAACAGACCTGTGCCAATGTCAGCATCTCTCTCTCTCCCAATTCGTGCTTATTGGGGTCCAACAGAGGCGGGCCATACTATTACGCAAACCAGGCATTTGCCTGAAGTCCCGGGCCCCATACAAGGCCCTTTGGGGCCCCCCAAATTGTTTTTATTTAACTTAACTAGTAAGAACAAATACTAGATAACTGCAAGGATGAATGTTTTTCTGTATGACTATAGGCTGTGAGATAGGCCATTGTTGAATGCAGTCGGCTCAGACCTGTATCACGGATTCGGGCCACATCAGTGTAGCCCAGAGGCGTCACTAGGTTTTAAGGACAGAGGGGGCTTAGCCCCAAGGAGATGCACAGGTTGTGAGCGAAGGTAGCATGCGAGCACAAAATTTCACAAACAGCTAGCAAAGACTGAGAAATTATTTATTAGTTATTAGTAGTTATTCATTAGTATTTATTATCCGTCTGTTTTTTTTAATACAGTACAACAATCAACAAAGGTTTGCAAAGTAGCAGTATGTTTACAGCATTAACAAGAAAAAAAAAGGCTACAATTGCAAGTTACTTGGTGGAAGCATCAAAGAATGCTGTCTGTTTTTAAGGGTGGCAAATCACTCTGTTGTGACTCAGATGCTGAAGCTCGGCTTTTTCAATTGATATGACTGCAAGACTGGAGTGCAGCCGACGCAGTGCACTAAAGGACCTTTCATATGAGCAGCTGCTTACAGGCCCTGTTAGGGCAACTTGGATGGTTGCTTTCAGAGAGGGAAACATGTCTGAATCAAGAAGGTTGTGCACAGACAAGATATCTTCAGGTGAACATCCAGCCTCTGTTTTCCTGGCCAGAAAGTTTCTGGCCACCAGAACCTCCTCTGTTTTCAGGTCAATGCTGTAGTGTTTTGCAAGTTCATTCAAGTGCGATTCACACAAGAAGGTCTCACATTTAGGACTGCATGTCTGGATGTCTTTTAGTAGCCCTGCATCTACACTGCAAAATCTTTGCAGCTCGCCAACCATCCTATCCACACAAGGGAAGAATGAGTTGTTTAGTTCAATGCGTGAATCTGCAGTTGCCTCCAGCACAAAATCCTCCATTCTCCTCCGTTTATGCCTTGTCTTGGCACCTGGTTCTTGGATAATGTGGGTGTGGCACAGGGCTTTGGTTCTCTCATATAGCTCCGTGGCAAATGCATCTGTGCGTTTGCCCTTAAATGTGTCACACACTGCTTGTTTGCAGATCAAAGCTTCTGCCAGGTCTAAAGTCTCTTTCTGAAGGAGCTTGTGGAGTCCTTCGGTTACAGACAGAAGTGACTGAAACATCAGTAGTGCATAGACTGCTGAGAACTTATAGAGCTTTGCTCTGAGACCAACAACTATGGGGGATTGAATGGCAGAAAGGCACTCCAAAATGGCAGGCAATGTCTCAAGAACTGCATTGATCGATCACAACTGACATGCCCAGCGAGTGTTTGAAAGTTGTGCAAGCTCAGTTGTTGTCAACCCAAGCCTTGTCTGAGCCTCCATGAACTTATGATGATTCACTAGGGAGGTGCTGAAGAAAGAGTACACACACTCCAACAAGCCGAAAAGCTCCACAGCCTCTGGGATGGATCAGATAGTGCAGTGGTTCTCCACCTTTTTTGAGCAAACGTCCCCCTGACCTTACTTTGATCCCCTGGCGCGCCCCCCACCCCCCACAATTAAAAAAAAAAAAAAAAAATTAACTACACGACTATATCCATTACCAACCCCACTCAAGGCCAATTTACACCAGAGCCGTTTTAGAAGCGTTTTTTAGTCGGCCGTCAGATGGCCAACTGCCACTGGAGATAGAATTCCATTCAAACCAGTGCACTGATTTACACCGGCAGCGTTTTACGCCCGTCTCACGGCCGACCAAAGACTTTACGCTTCACTTCTATTTTTAAGCGTTTCTGAAGCGTCTCGTTTATGACGTGTACGCCTATTATCTGTATTATCTAATGCAGGACACATAACATGTGATGAATAAAACAACATAAAAACTTTTTTTTTCCCGTTATATGTTGATCTCATGTCTGCTTTTAGTAGCCTATAAAATTCTCAGATGGTGTTCGCAAATTTAAAAAAAAATATCTCGTTGCCGTTACCGTTTTTAACGTTGTCAAAATCTTCACCTACCATGGACGACGAGAGGTTAATCGTTGAAGTAGAAAAATATCCCCAACTTTACGATCCTTCCAATAGATACTACAAGGACAATGTGAAGAACAGAGGGTGGTCTGAAATAAGTGAGGTCCTTGGATACACAGGATACCCTACTAAATGACGTATTTTCCCACTACTGCCTCAAACTGTGTGTGCTAGCCAAGTGATAGCCAGATCAGAATAAAAGTTTGAACTATAGCTAGGACTGATTTACATTATTAATAAGCTACTCACCTTCTGGTTTGGAACTATGATATTAATGTTATAACCTTACCAGTAGTACATTTAGGTAGAACAAAATAATATTGTGCATCGCACAATGCAGACATGAATGCATTTGACTTTCAACATTATGTGCAGGTAGCCTACTGCCCAATGTCACCAACTGTATTTGTTAGGTCTGATGTAGGTCTAATCAATGTATTCATGGTCTAGAGGTGCATCAGATGGAATGTGTATATACTGTACAGTCTATGGTAAATACATAGTACATTATTAACATTTAAATAATGTACTATGTATTTACACATTCCATCTGATGAACCTCCAGACCATGAATGCATTAGACCTAACAAATACAGGTGGTGACATTGGGCAGTAGACTACCTGCACATAATGTTGAAAGTGCATACCATCACAACACATTTAATGAGATGAGTCAAAACCAATATTTAGATTAAAAAATATTTAATTACATGCAGGGCAATGCAAAATTCAATTCAACACAATCACAAACATTCAAATCATTTTGTCCTGCCACCACACACTTCCCTCTGGAGAGTTAAAAAAATGGGTAAAAGCTTCCCTGACATTTAATGCCTCCCTTGAGCGACGATTCCCCCCCATATTTCCAATGGAACTCAACACCCGCCCACTGCGATGACTTTCCTGGTGCAAAGCCACACACACTCTTGGTGACAGCAGGAAGTTGTGCAAAACACATAGGCTGACCACCAACTTGTCCACTTTGTCTGGGTGCATGTTGATGCGGGTGTACAACACTCGCCATCTTGCTGCCATGATACCGAAGGTGTTTTCCACCACCATCCTGACCCTTGACTGTCTGTAATTAAAAAATATTTTCTCCTTTGAGAGGAAGTTCCCTGGATAAGGCCGCATAAGATAGGGCTTAAGAGGGAAAGCAGCATCTCCCACCATGGTGAATGGCAGATCGCCGAGCTGGGGAGCCATAGGCAGAGGGGCACTAGATGGTACGCCAAGGCTGTTCTCTGCCATTCCCTTCCCTAAATCTGACCGTGAATATGTACCACCATCACTAGTACGGCCAAAGTCCCCTACCTGCACTGTAATAAATCGATGCTCGGCATCAGCCAGAGCCAGTAAAACAACGGAGAAAGTTCCCTTATAGTTGTGGAACAGGCTGCCTGAACGAGGGGGGGCTTGGATGTTGACATGTTTTCCGTCCAAGGCACCAATGCAGTTGGGGAACTGCCATCCTGTCCAGAACTTCGCCGCTTTCTGCCTCCACATCTCCTCCGTTGGGCGTGGTATCTTATCTCACTTACTTGCCAGCTCCTCAATAGCAGCACACACCATGTGTACTGAGGTGGACACTGTAGCATGTCCCAGACGATGGCTGAAAGCCAGACTGGCAAATGACTCCCCAGTGGCCATGAACCTGAAATAATAAACAAACAAACAAAAAAGATATTATTAATAAGCAATTTAAGTATTTTTTCAAAAATCAAAAATCCTAGCCTATTCATCAATTTTTATAATATCACTTCTTATAACTTAGTGTCTCATGCTTCTAAGTTTAATTAACATTTATATGGACATTAAAATCCTGTTGATGTTGAATGTGTATGTTGTGTGTGCTGTTGTATAAACTACTGTAGCCCATGAATTTCCCTCAGGATTGATCAAGTATCTATTTGTCCATCTTTCTATCTACAGCTGAAGAATGCAGAGCTCGCTGGAAGTATCTGCGGGATGCACTCTGCCGCAACCATAGTCGCCCTTTGCCCAGTGGGTCTGCTGCAGTACAGCAGAGGGAGTGGAAGTATGCCCAGGCCATGGCATTCCTCCTACCCCAGATGCAACCACTGAGGTAACAACGAGCAATCAGAACAAAACAAAAAAAATCAGAACAAAACTTGGTAACGCTTTAGAATAACATGTGCTTAAAGTGATGGTTCGGAGTAAAATTCACCCTGAGGTAATTTCCACCAATAATCCAGCCAAATACCCCCTTAGATGCATTTTTAGCGATGGTCAATATTTATCAAGTTAAAGGAGTATCAGCCGAATCGGCTTAGTACTGGAGTGAATGGTACAGTGTTTACATCTCGTAAATTACCCCACTAATAATGCATGGATTGTTACCCAACTTCTGTAGTAGTACATATATGGTCTGTACTCACAAAACGAGGCATTTTAAAGTTTGTAAGTACACCAGGAGTTTATTTAAAAGAGCACTTTCCTGATAGCTTCAACTCTCTGTTGCTAAGGCTACCGCTGCGTCGACGTCACTTCCGTCTTTCCGGAAAAGTTTGCAAAAGTCCTCTTCAACTATATACAAATAAATGGGAATATAAAATCTAAACTATGGATGTCGTACACAACAAACAATGTACATAACATCAAGTATTCAATTATTTCAGTTTTCAATACATTTCGATGGAGTGTTGAATTCACTAACTTTTTCCTTACACTTATCAGTTTTGAAGAGGACTTTTACGAACTTTTCACACACACACACACACACATCACGTGTACACTATATTACCAAAAGTATTGGGTCACCTGCCTTGACTCACATATGAACTTAAGTGACATCCAACGTCATATTAATAAATGACACATAACACTGACATGGAATTGCAATTGATGACATTGTGGTTGGCCCTTAAAAGGGCCTTTTGGTTTGTAGGCTAATTGCCTGTAAATATTACTCAATAGCATATTCGTGGACACCTCCTGCCTCAGAGGAAAAGTAGGTGGTGTATGCCTCTCTGACACGCACTGCCTCCGCGGTGGAATTATTAGCACCTTGTCGGGTGACACTGGGCAAGCTTAGCAGACGGCAGGAGGGAGGGTGGGGCACTGGATTCTCCCTGGGCGGCGAGGTGCATTGTGGTGCATCTTGGCGAAGGAGGTTGTGGAGGACACAGGTTGCCTTCACGCACATCTCCACATTGCGGGGATGCTGCCCCATCACTCTAAATTCTGGTAAATTCTAAACCTGGCTGCCAGCACACCGAAGGCTTGCTCCACAACCATTCTTGACAAGCGGTAATTAAACAACCGACGGCGTCTGCAGAGATTCCTTCCAGGATAGGGACGCATCAGGTGACGGCGCAACGGGAAGGCTTTGTCCCCCACAAAGTTGTGAGGAAGCGGCCCAATATCCTCTGCTCCAGGGATGGTGGCATCTGGTGGGACTCCCAAGGTGCCTGCCTGTAGAGCACAACCAAAGGCAGATTCCCTCAGTGTGCCTCCATCGCTCCCACGACCATAGGCACCCACATCGATCACACGGAAGCAGAGGTTGGCATCTACCACCGCAAGGAGCACTATGGAGAAGGTCCCCTTATAGTTAAAAAAAAAAGGGAGCCTGAATTGGGTGGTGCCACGATCCTCACGTGCTTCCCATCAATGGCCCCGACACAATTGGGGAAGCCGCGTTTGGTCAAGAACAGATCTGCTATCTCCTGCCAATCCCTCTCCTTTGGCACAGGCATGTACACTGGCACTAGCTCCTCCCAGATAGCCTTGGCCACCTCAGGCACAATCAGAGACACGGTGCTCCAGCCCACTCGAAACCGGTAGGAGATGGAGTGGTAGGAGTCACCAGACGCCAGGTGTCTGAAAGAACATAACTAAAAAATATTTAAAAAAATATATATTTATTTATTTCATAATGAAATAGTCGAATGATTTTCCCATTTATACAATTCCATCATGTAATCAGTTTCATTGGTTATGTTGGGCAAAAACAATCAGTTGCAGGGCCACGGTAGGGGCCATATGCCTATTATCTATAATATGATATGTAATATCAAGGGGATAGTGACAGAGTAGAAACTCACCGGAGACAGATGGCCAGGCGTTCAGCCGGACAAATAGATTTCCGAAACCGGGTGTCGGCTCTCTTGATCCGTGGACCAACAGGGTGGAGGATTTTGTCGAACCGCGCGACACCCTGAAATACTCCCTGAAATCCTCACCATTATTCAGCCGCAGCTCGCCCACCAGACGGTGAAACTCCCCGTGCTGATGCCTCACAGCCAGGTAGAATTTCACCCACATAGATCGCTTCTTTTTCTGATTTTTCTGATTGCGTCTCGAGTAAAGAAGAGCAACAACAAGGGCATTGACAAGCCCACGATTTGCCATCATGGAATGAATGGATAAATTCTTGCTATGTGGTTGAGTGCAATTTTTTGGAGGGAAACGGCCACTATATAATAATAATAATAATACATTTTGAATTTTAATTACCTTAATAACGTTAGGAAATCATGAAAATGAAAGCAATACTTGACAACATATCGTTATTAAATCATTACTTCATTTATTAAAAGTTGATTTGTTTATCAGCACTATAGCAACGCTAACTTCCGTTCAGATTGTCGGATAGGAACCGTCCGTAGACCGTCGTACTAGTTCAAAATTTTCAACGCATCCGGATAGCCATCGGATCCGATTTTTTTCGCACCGCACTCCTTCGGACCCATTCGCATGCGTTATGCGACTCTCCATAGGAAATTTATGACTTCCGGTCGTTTCGCAGCCGTATCTACGCTGCTAGTGGGAAGGCGGCGTCAGTGGACACTCACACGTTGATTATAATGGATGCATATCGGCTCTGCCGCCGCAAAGGAGCGGATCTGCAGCCGTTCCGCATCCAGTGGAAATGAGCCTTAATCCGGCCCTGGTGCGCACATCCAAAGGTAATTAACAGGTGCTAGACAATTGTATTGGATATAAGACAAAAGGTGGGTCTGCAGTTTTTTTTTTAGCTCCAGAAGTAAATTTATTTACTTTACTCGCAACGTTCAGGCATATAAAAAAAAACATTTTAAAACTATGTACAATGATATGTATTTACAATTTTGATTTACAATGTTCTACTCATCCAGGCTGCGCACCCTGAATCCTGTGTAGTCTATGGTTGCATTCCGATGTCAAGGGTCCCTGCACTGTACTCCCTACTCCCTATTCACTGTGCAGGGGGTAGAATCCCAAGGGACCTTCAAAGGGAACTCAACCGCTTTAACGGTTTAATTTTGGAACACCCTGCAAACGTTAGCAACAGCAGACAACAGCGGGTCGCGCTGTGATTGCATCTAGTTTTCATCAAGCCAGCGGTTAGCATGCTGGAGCAAGTTACACCTTTCAAATTAATATTCACAGTTAAGACACTTTTGAAATAAATGTGATGAAACTAATGTAGGCTATGGGTAGTGTATTTTTAACGTTTTAAAATGTATTTGTTGGTTATTGTTAAACTTCTCGCGCTCTATATTGCTCATATCTCTCGTGCTGAATGATAGCATCGTTGGCTAACAAAACGTAGACTACTACAAGCAGGTTAAGCCATACAATTTCAAAACAATGGAGAACGAACATATTTTAGCTCTGTTAGGTTTGTTTTATTTCTTAATTTCTCACCAAATGAATGAGCGGCGGAGACGACAAGTCCGACGGGACCGAATGAGACGTGTATTGACAGCAGTACTGGCAGAAGTGAGTTCTTTAACGTTAAATCCTCAAATGTGGGGTCACATGAACAGAGGTGCGTTCAAGTTTGGCGCACAGTGCCGAACATGTTTTCTTTGGACAGTTAAATGTGAACAATTTGGTGTACATATTCCATTGTAAGGGTAACACTTCGTAAAGATCCACATGTTGGCGTAGAACTGCATCAAACTTTCAAAACGTTCACCAAAAACTCAGAAACTTGTTTGTAGGCTAAACGTTCGTCTATGTTTGCGAATTTGAACGCACTTCAGTTCACATTGTTTTGTTGGGTCAATCTATTGGTTTAATCTTGACATTATTTTTTAAATTGAAGTGGTTGTGAACCATGATGTCACTAGGCCCACCCATTGACTGTAAAGCTCCAATCATACACAGTCCTTGCAATCAAATAGATAGGCAGCCTATAGGCTAATCCAATCCTAATTCAACAGTCATCATATTCCACTAAAAATAAACATAAGTAGCTTAAATAAATCTGAATTAAATACATGTAAATATATCGGTGTGTATTTATATATTATTTTCTTATTTCATAGGATACTTCCAGACCCAGACTGTACACCAGATTGACCACCACAGTCCCTGCTCTCAGTATTTTTTTTGATGAAAATGAAGACCCCAAAACTGATTACCGTCTGACCCGTCCAGCCCTCAATGCTAGTGTTACTGCATGAAGACAGAAATCATGGTTGGGGGCAGACTATTAAGGTCTTGTTTTTTTTATTTTGGCTCGCCAGTGGCACATCCTACAGACTAGTCTGTAGAGCCTTCGATATGCCGAAGACAACCGTATTTCGGTCTACCAGAGAAATTTTTGAAAGTGCTCCTAGAGAAAAAGACCCTCTTAATAAAGCTTCCTGCGACCAATGAGGAGAGAAGAGCTGTGGGTGATGGTTTTGCTAGGCTTGCCCACCATCCTGCTTTTGCAAGAGCCTTAGGAGCAATAGATGGCTGCCATACTAATATGGCACCAAAGCAAAGCACCAAAAGTAGATGCAACATGCTACTTTAATCGCAAATTATTTTATTCAGTGGTGCTACAGGCTATTTGCGACGACACTGGACGATTCATAGATGTGTTCTGTGGCTACCCTGGGTCAGCACATGACGCAAGGATCCTGCGGTGTAGCCCTATTTTCCGCCATGCTGTTTTCCCCCCAAATAACTTTTTCTTGTTGGGTGATGGAGGCTATCCCTGCATCGAAAATCCAATAGCCATCATCACACCATACAGAGAGCCTGTTCGGGAACCTGTGAAGAGAAAATTTAATATTCGTCACGCCCAGGCTAGGAATGTGGTAGAAAGGGCATTTGGTCAAATGAAATGAGATGGAGGGCCATATTTATGCAAACACTGCCACTGGATAACATCATTGTTCCAAGTGTTGTCACTGCTTGTGCGCTATTGCACAATATCTGCCTGGGTGTTGGAGATGTTGGGGAGGAGCTGAGGGAACCTCAAGACCAGCGGAGAAACATGGTGGAGGGGGGGGAAATCTGCTAGGAGGGACGAACTGGCGGCATCAATTTTTGCTCCTGATGCCTTACAAGATCATGATTACTAACCACAATTACTTTTACGTTCTGTTTTCTCTTTGTTAGTGTTTTATAATAATATTCTATTTATTCTAAATATCTATGATAATAAAATTTCTATTTATTCTAAAACTTTTGCCTTGTCTTAAATTGTCATAAATTGCAAAAAGACAAATGTCCACACAGTTTAAATGTTAGATATAATGCCATGTTTTGATTTAAATAAATAGGTGAACAATAAGAACAATATGAACAACAATAAATAGGTCAAAAACAAATAATAAGTCATTTGTTCAAAAATGCAGAGAAGAGCCCCAGAAATCTCTCGTTGAACTCCTCTGCCTTTCTCCGCCGCTTTCTTTTTAGTTTGTTACTTGGGGGAATTACAACTGAGGTGGTGGGGGAGGAGGTTTCCTCTCTGCTGCTGCTGGTGGAGGTGGATGGAGAGGTGGAAAGAGCAGGAGCAGAAGAGGTTGATGCTTCAATAGAGGTGGATGGGGTAGTGGAAGGACTAGGGGTGGATGGGGTAGTGGAAGGGTCAGAGGTGTTGGGCCTCTCCTCAAATTCAAGAGAGGCCACCAAGACAGGGGGTGTTATAGAGGCCTTCTGTCCAATGGCCTCATCCATCGCGAAATAAAATGGACAATTTTTGGGGTCCCCTCAGCCGTACCAGATCCCGTGGGGGGATACTTCAATTCCTACAAGACAGGGCACACTTTAGACATTGAATCTACTAACAACATGTTTTCAAACAGAGAAATAAGATATTATTATCTTATGTATTGCCTAAATGTAATATGTATTCATTGTAATATATTGCTGTGTTGATATAAGATTCAGAATATCTCACCTTGTACTTTTTTTTCAGATTCTCCCATTTGCGGGAGGCCTGTAAGCCGGTCACCATGGCGTCCAGCCCCATTTCTTTTAAGAGATGTCTACAAAATAAATCAAAATGTTTCTGCTGTCTACTACATGTAATGAAGGGTTGTTTGAGACAAATTATGTAGGCGTCTCAACATTCTCAACGACATTAGGCCTACCACATTTTAATAACTTACATCCATCCACTTTTCGCTGCATTTCTTTTTCCGGTAAACAGGGTTACCCATAGTCCTCTTAATTGTATAAATTTGAAGGTCTCCTCGGATGACCCTGAAATGATGGAATTAAAAGTTAACGTTAGCCTATTCGCTAGGTGCAGGGTTCTGCAACGGTTTCTACTTCCGCATTCCGGTGTGTGTTGCGTCGCTTCCAGTCCATTACTTTCTGTATGCGTTTGACAGCCAGCGGCAGATACCGGCAAGTTTGTTTTGATTATTTTGTGAGGAAAAGATGAGTCTTTTTCGTATAAACGAACGGCGACATGCCTACCAAATAGTGAGAAATTCAGCGCTACATTGTTGTGTGCCACAGTGCTCAAACTCCTCTAAATACAATTTAGAGATTTCATTTCATTCATTTCCCCTTGACTCTGCGCTGAGGGCTGAGTGGATGAAAACAATCCGGAGAGACAACTTTACCCCGACTAAAAACACCCGGGTCTGCAGCAGGCATTTTAATGCCACAGATATCACTGTGACTCCTAGTGGACTGAGGAGATTACAAAAGGGAACAATACCCGTTCTCTTTGAATGGAATGGGTATGAGCAACCTCAAGGAAGAACCAGTGTTTGGGATCGACGTCCGCGGCCTGTCAGTGATGTCCCGGTCCCGGATTCAAGTTCTGACTCCGACTCCGAGATGGAAGTTGTGGCAGCTGATCACATGTATTCTGTTACTCCAGAGAGAGCAAGTGGGATGACGGCGGAGATCGACGCATTGCAACTTGAATTAAATAAGATGCAAAGTAGGATCGAGGAGCTAACGCTACGGCAGCGATTTGGTTTACACCGTCTGGAAGGATCGGACTCGAACATTCGTTTCTTCACCAGGTTTGCGTCCTACCAGCACTTCATGGCATTTTTGAAATTGGTGGAGCCTGCCGTGAACAGCAAGATGGTGAGGATTACCAGCACCAACAAGACAGCATCCTCAAGCAGCAGCACAGTCTCTCACCCAACAACGGTATGTACAGTAGGCTAAACGAAATAATGTGCGAGGGGTTCTTCTTAATAGAGGCTAATATCTGTGAGTAACAATTAATAATCATGCATCATTGCACTCATTCAAAATGAAAGTTTATGGCACCTAATTTGGCAGTGTCAAAGTTCTGTTACTTATAGTGTTATCATAATTACCAATGCTTGATTGCTAATTAGAAAGTATAATGCTACAAAGATCACACTCGTTTCATGTTTTCCTATTTAATCTCTTACTAACAACAAATAATGAAAATGTTAGTCTACAATATTACAATTTTTCGTATGCTTTTCAACAAAAACTTCCACCTATTGATGAGCTGCTGCTCTTCCTGATGCATCTGTCAGTTGGTTCACTGCTCCAGGACCTTGCAGAGAGGTTCGGTATCCACCGCAGCACTGCCAGTCGGATTATGTCCACTTGGACACACTTCCTGAGTTTTCTGCATTTGCTGACACACAGGTGGTGCTTGATTGCACAGAGATCTTCTGCCAAACACCCTCATCTCTTCTACTGCAGAGTGAAGACTGCAGATACAAGTTACACACAACATTCAAGGCAATGATTGGCATGGCTCCCCATGGTGCCATTACCTTTGTATCCGGGCTCTATGCGGGATCAATGAGTGATCGCGAAATCTTTAAGCGTTCAGGTATTACAAAGCTTCTGCAGCCACACATGGCTATCATGGTGGACAAAGGTTTCTTAGTTGACAACCTTGCTGGATGCAAGGTGTACCGACCCGCCTTTCTTTCCAATAAAAAGCAGATGAGTAGAGAGGATGTCAGACGCAGGCAATTGCACATCTGAGAATGCATGTGGAGAGGTGCATAAGGAGGGTAAAAGAGAACAAATTGTTCGACACACAAATACCTCTGTCTGTGTGTGGGAACATAGAGAAGTTGTTCAGTGTGGCCTGCTTCCTGGTAAACTATCAGAATGGGCCACTATTTAAAGCGTGGGCAACTAAACAATGAATAAAAGTTGTACCTTGACCCTTAAAAAAGTCACTGTCATTGTGGTCCTTACACTACTTTTGGGTTTTACTGACTTAAAATATAAATAAACACACAGAAAATAACCTAAGCCAATGTATAATTTAATGACAAACATAAACATTAAAGATTATAACTCAATTTTTACCCAGATAAAAGTGAAAAAAAATAATAATCCCCCTTCTCCCTGATAACCCCTGCCACTGCAGCATCCCTATAAATTCGCTGGACAAGAATGTCGTCTTCAGCAAAAACAATAAAATCACACCATTGCATGCCTGTGATTAGTAACTGCCCCTGGACTTGCCAGTAGTAGCTGTGGCTGGGCTTTAGTTTCAATGTGCCACTCTGCATTTTTAAATATTTACAGTCCACATAACTTTTTGTGTTGGGGCACTTTACTTCTAACAGTCCAAATGGTGGGTTCTCGGTTGGATCAAACACCACACCATCTGGAGAGGATCCTAGCCAAGGAACATCAGGATGTATTACAAAGCCACATGGCCAGTAATTTATATTCTTCATCCTGCTGTACTCTTCGATGGCCACAGGTTCTAATGCCAGCCCCCTTTTCATTAATGCTGTCTGAACCCCACCTTTCCAAATTCTGTCAGCCAAATTATGAGATGAACTGTGCCCTCTTACATGGCAAACCTCCCTAAATCGTGAGGAAGTGAGCCTAGGCTTCCTGATTTTGTGCCACTCCACACTGTTGCTCTGGTCCCTTGTAGCCATCTCTATCTCCCTTGCCATGTCCAGTGTAATTGCAAGGGACATTAACTGGAGCTGCTGTTCGTAATTGCACACAAAACTACAGGTGGAGGGATCCAGTCTATAGCCTTCTAATGGCAGAGATGGTGGAGGGGGCACGTCTGGGTGGCACACTATCACTCGACTAGTTGGCGTGGGATGCTGATAGGAGAGGGGGCTACCTTCTTGGACAGGTCCGAAGGCTGAGTCTACAAGGGGAACGTCACAGGATATGGCCATGGTGGTAATGAGTGGCGCAATCTCTGCATCGAAGTCCTTGTAGGCCTCAGCAACCTTTAGGACATCTGTGTCCGGCAAGTCCCCCCGCACTGCTTTGTAGCGCTTACTCCTTTGAAAGAGAAAGAAAAAGTAACATTATAATTAGGAGTTGGAGGAAAATGAGGGAAAGAATAATACAAACAAACTAATAAAAGGAAGATAAGTAGATATTTCCTTACACCATCAGCAACCGTGTATTGGCTAGATTTAGGCTTGGTCGAGATAATGACCATGTTGCTCACCCTGCCTGGTTTCACACCCTATACACAAAGTACAATAACAACAAAAGTATGAATAATTCATAATATTAATTAATATTGCTTGTACTTACCATAGTCCATGGCTTATGCCATCGCTGCTCAGTCTCCGTGCAGCTAAGGACGGGGGGAACGGCCTTCAGTTGCAGGGTTGAATAATGTGCAGTTTGGAAGAGTAGTGCAACATTGTGGTTGCACAGGACTCTTCCAGCAACGCAGGAACATTCCGCAGCCGCAATTTTGACAGGGGAGCTATTGTCAAAAGTAATCTATAAAAGAAAACACAATTACTTACATGTCACGTTGATGTCATTTTGTCACGATGAAAGAGCACCAAATAAGAGAGGTGACAGCAGGCACTTATCTCTAAAATGGCTTTCAGGTATAGAAGTGTAACAATGTGAGTAAAACACTGAACAAGACAGCCTAGATTCAGGGTAGAATTATCAGCTCTTACCTCACACTGACTGATGTACTTTACCATGAATATTCTTAAACAAGGGTGGCCAAACTTTTTGGTGCTTTGTAGGTCACAGAAAAACACACGCTGTCCAGGACCATAACAAGACCAGTTAGAAGTTAAAACCCAGACCAGTTAAGGGTTAAACCCCTGTTCTTTCAATGATGCTATAGTACTCCAGAGTTATTTTAATGAATGACAGGTGCATGGAGTAATATAAAAGCAAGTTTGGCCACCCCTGGGTTTAAACTTAACACCTAAACTTATGCTAGCTACACTTGCCTATTAAATGGGGTTCAGGAATCAGAATAGAGTAAGAGCAGTATAAATTGAACTTTGAACAGAACTTGAACCATCAGAATAGAGAGGTCACTAACAGGCGGACCGTGGTCCGGGTCTGGACCCAGACGCCGTCGTATGCGGACCCACCCCTATAATCAATAAATTACTGAGGGATTTCACATTTTGACGGGGCACTTCTATTTTAACCAGCACAGCTTTCCTAGTCTTTACGGTATTTGTTTAGCAGACCTTACAGAACAATTACATGCGAGTTAAGCCATCCCACGTGATGCTGCTCAGCCAATCAAATCTGTGTAAACAACAGCGTGAATCTGAATATAGGGATGAGAGGCGAGTGACAGGTGGAAAGGGAAGTTAGCGATAGAGGGAGATGACACGGAGAGACAAGTGAGCCAGAGAAAGGAAGAGAAGACAGACGAGTGAGCGGGAGACAGGGAGAGGACACGGAAAGACGGGTGAGCGAGGGATAGGAAACGGAGAGACGAGTGAGCAGGAAATAGGAAACGGAGAGACGAGTGAGCGGGAGATAGGAAACGGAGAGACGAGTGAGTGGGAGATAGGAAACGGAGAGACGAGTGAGCGGGAGACAGGGAGAGGACACGGAGAGACGAGTGACGGGAGACAGAGAAAAGTAATGGCGCTCTCTACGAAGAGATAAGCGGATAGTGAAAATAGAGCTTTCAACCCGGAATGGACAGATTCATTCATGTTCATTCTTCCCACTGGGAGCACAAAACCAGTGTGTCTCATATGTTCAGAGACTGTGGCGCTCATTAAAAGTGCCAATGTGAAACGCCACTATGAGACAAAACACAAAGTTTTTCATCAAACATTTCCACTCAAGTCTGAACTGAGGTCACAGAAAATAAGCATTCTCAGATCCCAATATGAGCAATCAACCAGGATCCTGACCCATTCATTCACTGCCCAACAACGTGCTAATGAATGTTCCCTCAGAGTTGCTTGGATTTTGGGTCAACACAAAAAGCCATTTACTGATGGAGGGTTGTCAAGGAGTGCATGAGTGCAGTAGCAGAGACCTTACTTGAGGGAAAACAAAAAGAAGAGCTCTGTGACAAAATTAGGCAAATACCTATGTCGTCATCATCAACCACAAAGAAAGCAGAAATCTTAGCCCAGGATGTGCTAACCCAGCTGGATGAAGCTATCCATAAGGCATCATGTGTAGGCTTAGCTGTACTTTGTACTTTGTTTAATTTAATTTAACAGTCATATGCAGATGTTGATACAACTATGAGGCTACTTCTATATATATATATATATATATGTATATAATGTTCTGGACCTTCGCTTGAGGAAATTTTCTCTAACTGGACCTCTTAAAATTTTAGTTGACTACCCCTGGAATAGAGTAAGAGCAGTATAAATTGAACTTTGAACAAAACTTGAACCATTAGGTTACACATGTTTTCTTTCTCCCTACTCTGAGGTCGTGGGGCTTTTCACTCTTCCTTAAGGACCTATGACAGATTGCTCTGACACTGACTCTCCCTGCTGGATCCCTGTTTGAAACTGTAAACATTCAAAATAATTGAGGTCATTCGACATGATTCATGTTATGTTACAAAACAGTAGCAGCACACCTTTCAAACACTGTACAGACAAAGGAGGACGCTGCTAAATTGTAAATACACAGCTAGTTAGTCGATGTAGCATTGCTAGTCTCCCAGATGGCTGTCTCTTGAAACCAACTTTAGGAATTTGAAATAATTGATGCTATTTAGCATAATCCAGGCTATGATACTAAACAATAATTGTACACATTTAAAACACTATACAGACAAACGAGGACTCTTCTAAATTGTAAATAACTACAGCTAGCTAGTTGATGTAGAATCGCTAGCGTATGTTGTTGTTTCAACTTACCTTCATAATTGTCGATGTAACTTGACAGATACATCTTAAACCTTTCTCCCTCTTGCTTCTGGGGGCAGAACTCCATGTCTGGACCAGGCGATGCACGTCGGAAATTGTTATTGATGGCAGATCCTGCAGGCATCTGGAGTAAAATAATGCCATCTTCCAGCTGCAGCGCGTCGCTCTGGTACTAGCGCAGCGACCGGAAGCGTCGCAACACACACCGGAATTCGGAAGTAGAAACCGTTGCAGAACCCTGCACCTAGCGAATAACATTAACAAGTTAACTGTAGCCTAGTGTGTTACGATAAGTTGCCATAGTTTCAGCTAACGTTAATGTTAACTTTGATATTGAACGAGATAAACCGTTTGCTGAATAGTATATGCTAAGCATGCCACAATTACATTTGTTTTAATATGTATTCATTGTAATTTATTGTAAGATTCACATGATATTTTTTCAGAGAACGTTTTTTTTGGGGGACATGAACGTTTCGTTCACGTAAGTTAACGTTAACGTTATCATTACTGCTAACTAGTTTTTATCACTAACATAACTAAACAGAACACTAACAACTAAACAGAACAGCGAGGCAAACTTGCCATTTGTTCAGACAATACTGGATCTCATTTTGGATTAAATATTAAACAGTAATGTAAAAAGAACTTACAGATTTCCCTCCATCGTAGCGGCTGCTGCTCGAGCCAAACACCCCTGGCCCAGTTGACAGCAGCCAGCTGATTGACACCAGCCAGCTGGTTGACAACAAACAACTTCCGGCTAGTTACCGTTAGATAATAGGTTCAAAAAGCACTTCAGACGTGTTTTGGGATTACAACAATGGCTTTTTTACATTGTACAGTGTCTATCTCTCGCTAACTTTCACAAAATTCAAGCACAAAAAAGTCAAAAAATGACGTTTGTCTGCGAATACGGCCATCTGGGACCATCTACTGAACTCCGGGTGTGACCGTAAACTTCCGGCAAAGTGATGTAGCTATGTTCCCTAGCTCCCTACACACTGTGCAGTTCCCTCCGAACTGAACATCGTCGCTCCCTATGGAATGAAATTTCACTTAACATGACTGAACACCCTGTACAGTCCACTGCGTAGTCCACTACGAGCACATCGGAATGCACCCTATATGTAGGCTATCAGTGTCCAGGTCCCTTGAGAGCCCCCAACCCCCCCATGGGAGTTCTGGGCTTCTAAGGTCTCGTGTCTATAACCTCAGTTACGAAGTTGGACGACGCGGTTGAAGTTGATTCCTGCAATATCATCCAATGGATATTAGATTATGACATGTACTTGAGCAGATACATAAATGTACGATTGCTGAACAAATTGTTCATGCTATGTTGGCCAACATTCTTACACTGATCGTTCTGTTCAACAAAAGATAAAACACATCTCTGTCAACTATACAAATAGGATGGGTTTATGTTTATTGCAAAATTATAAGTATAACCTTGTCTACTCTTCATGAACAGATTGAACACCTACCTTGGACATGGCTCCACGCATTTGCAGGCTTCTTTGAAAACAAATGCTCATGGCTCGTGTAGAAGTGGGAGCGTCGTCAACGAGTTGTTACAACAGTGTCGTAAAGACCTACTCCCCCCCCACCCCCTCCCGAGAAAAATGCGAGCAGGAATGGCCAAAGTTGCATAGTGGGACTTTAAGTTGATGTAATTACCAACATTATTGTGTCAACACAACTCAACTTGAAATGTTTGCAACATGAACGGTTTATCAACGGTTAAATCAATAAATTTGAATTTTATCATGCAATTAAGTGGTGGTAATAGGTCTCCTGAAATACTTTTGGGTGTTGGTGCTGATGGTAAGTTCATATAGGCCATCCATATCCATATAATGCATGACATGTCTTTCACCCCAGATAGTTTAAGCAAAGACATGGCTTTTTATTCAATAAAAAAAAACGTTTTTATTTGTATAGCGCCAATGACTAACTGTAACAGATTCTAGCAGTTGTAGTTGAGCAGGAACATGGGGGCATCAGATGGTTCCAGAGGCACCTGCATGGGTGACAAAGGACAAGACCCCGGGGACGAAGTGAGTTAGTGACAAAGTAAAAAATATTTATAGTGGAAGTACATTTTCAGGTGCTGCTATGGTCACTTGTTTTCCAATAATGGCACCTATGCAGTTGGGAAAGTCCCACTTGGTCCAGAATTTGGAGGCAATGGCTTGTCACAAGGTTGGCTGACAGAATTGGGTTGCTGTCAAACGCCTCTCAATTTCCCTGCACGTCATGTATACCAACTGGATGGCAAGGCTGGTGAAGCTTTCCCCTGTTCCAAGGAACCTTTATAAGAAATACAGAAAAGTGTCATTTTCATCATGTCATAATCAATTACATTTTTCCCCCACAGCTGAAGACTGCGAGCGGAGGTGGAAGGTGCTCTGGGACACATTTGTAAAACTCTGCTTGTGGCACCATGAGAAAGTGAAAATATGAGAGAGCGACTTAACTAATACCTCATGTCCAACCCTTGTAGTGCTTTATTGCTTCATTTATGAGCTGAATAACCATAGTTTTGGAGAAAAAAAAAACAAGCCATTACTGTTATTTCAATGTATGTAAAGCTAATGTCTGTTGTGTAATGTCCACCTACAAGGAATAATGTTTGTTTAATACACTTGGCACTTGGTTATTATACTGACTAATAATTACTATAGCTTACTGACTAATAATTATTATAGCTCAATGAACACACTGCACTGCACTCCACTCCCTTCCCTACAGATAACCGCCACACCGACCCCCCACCCCCAAGTGCGAGCTCTGATGACATATACACAGCAACCCAGACCAACAGGAGAAGGGCATCATTTCTCAAACAACAATA
This sequence comes from Urophycis tenuis, assembly GCA_036785325.1. Lineage (NCBI taxonomy): Eukaryota > Metazoa > Chordata > Actinopteri > Gadiformes > Phycidae > Urophycis > Urophycis tenuis. Next base: position 3,305,824 of record JAXIVH010000036.1, on the reverse strand, counting down.
GAGCAACTGCTATTGGACATTATAACACTACCCACAACGACTCCCCCACCACATGTCCCCTCACCAGGTGTTATTGTTAAAGGTATTTTGTCCTCAGTTTAGTGCCCAGAATAAACAGGCTGTCCTTTGTGACCAAGGCAGAAATACATATATTGACATATCTGGCAAGATTAGGAGGTCAGAGCCAAGGAAATGTTTCCACAACATCCCCACTGGTTGTCCCAACCACAAGCCCAAAGCAGCCTTTTCACCCATACCACTCTTCATCCTTCTACCAGCAAGGTCAGAGCCCACACACTCCAGCACCTCACCCAAGATCAAACCAACTACAGGGATCCCACCGACCTTTTTAGAAGAGCTGGAAGACCCTTTGTATCCTTTGTATGAGTTTGATGTCTGTCCTAATCCTATCCAATTGTGGTCGCCATTAGGTTGGAAATATTTGTTTGTATTTTCACATTGTAGCCTATTTGTAGGCTATACTGATCTGTGTGTGTGATAGCCTACTTTAGTAACTTGATAGTAACTTAGATAGATAGATAGATAATAGATAGTAACTTGTATCAAGTTATTTTATTTTTAAAAATGCCTATTTTATTGTATTTAACTTATTTCTAAATCGGTGTAACGGCCACTTATTTTGATTTGTTTTCCAATAAAAAGTTTGATTATTCGGATGTTTCTTAATCCACGTACAATATAAATGAAATAATTACCTCCGCGTGACAGCAAGCTGCTGTTTTGGATCGACGGCAGCCCGGAAACTTCTCTGCGTGGTCAGGTCAGGGCCAAGCAAGGCAAGAAGATTATCCATTTGCTACACGGTCATTCTGAAATACTTCAGGTGTTCGTCAAGATCCAGACGCAGTTCAGCAGTTTCACCAGAGATGGGGAAAAGCTCCAAGTTCTCTTCTCCTTTGGTTTATAGGATGAACCCACATGCTTCGCCATTTCTCCCTCGGAGCCTTCGGAGCAAAAGATAAAGCACAATGACTTTGAATATATTGAATGAATCTTACATGTTACAGTGATTAATACAGCAGTAATACATTTTTTTAATTCCATAGTAATTATCTCCATAAGGCATAATCTCATTATGCATTTGACTGTCCGTCCGCTGTGTGAGTAACGTGCCCAAAGCCAGTGGCGGCTGGCCAATAGAGGGCGATAGGGCACCGCCCCCCTTGACCCACAATAAATAAATAAATAAAACTAATAATAAATTATACAAGTTGTTAATATGTGTGTGTTTGAAATATGACTACCCAGTAATATGTGTAAAATATGATAGAAAATCATCTGTGCAAGATGTATGTTTTTCCTACACGTCCCGTGTTGCATGCTTCAACATCGCCCCAAGGAGGCGGGTCTGTGTAACTGTTTAGCCAATTACTAATTTAAGATGTGAAAGCATGACATTAAATTTGGCCAATCAGCATCCTCAAATCCAAGCCGATATGGGCGATTACTTTATCGCCCCAAGCGAGCGAATGCTGGTCAGGGCGAGTCTGTATATAGTTGACCTTAGTATTTTTTAGTCCTTAATTTTTACTACCTATTAATCTGCTGATTATTTTCTTGATTGTTTAGTATATAAAATGTTTACTGTAATTTCATAGAGCCCAAAGTGACTACAAATTCATTTTCAAATGAAAAAATGGAAAGCTTGTGCTTGTGCAATATGTTGTTTATGTTTTGTGTTAGAATTCCTCAACTTTTTAATATTGGCATATAATTATTGACTATTTCACGGAGCACTCGTTTCCTGTAGTTTGTGTTCAATGTATTAGGATGGTTACTGAAATTGACTGAATATGGCACAGCCCCACCTAGAATATTCTTCAACAGCCGCCACTGCCCAAAGCTGACAATGTGTTGCCAATCATCAAATACGTTCAATACTAAACTAAATATTCAGCCTGCATTGGTCTATGAATGTGATTCGTATTGTATCTACACAATATATGAAGAGCTTCTACTTCAGTTCGCGAAATCCGTGTAGCCGCAGCAGCTTCTCCAGTCCCAGAGAAGTGCTGCGTCAGAGCGCAGTGCCATTACGCACGGCCATTCACTGTGTTTTACCTTCATTAAATTACCTGAAAACTATATCAAGCTAACCATTCTTGTGCACGTACACCTTTCTTGTGTACGGGCGGAGATTGTATATAGGGGCTGTTGTGGGGCACTCCTGTGAGGTTGAAGGCATGCTCAGTTTGGCCCGATAAGCAGCTGCCTGGCCCGTTGTAGTTGGTCTGCCACGGTTAAAAAGGGAGCCAATTTCTTCGTCAGAAGAACGGGCAGGGGTATCGAGAGGATTTTAGCACGCATTCGCCAGTGTGTTTATCATGTCCTCATTGTTTAAAATTGCTGCAACGAGATTGCGAGCGGCCTGACTCATTGTCACACAGTTTTAGCTGCAGCATCCACAAGTTATACAAGATGGCCGCAGGTCAAGTCTGACGTCAGTCAAGTTTCATTCAATATATTCAAAGTTTCATTCAATATATTCAAAGGTTTACTCCATATATGCAAAGTTTCATTCCATATATTCAAAGGTTCACTCCATATGTTCAAGTTTCATTCAATATATTCAAGGTTCACTCCATATATTCAAAGTTTCATTCAATATATTCAAAGATTAATTTCCTGAACGGCATGCCATAATATATATAATAGCAGTTGCTCTATTGTTGTTTGAGAAATGATGCCCTTCTCCTGCTGGTCTGGGTTGCTGTGGATATGTCATCAGAGCTCACACTTGCGGGGTGGGTGTGGCGGTTATCTGTAGGGAAGGGAGTGGAGTTGTAGGTCTTGACATGAGTCCTAATGTTCCTGCCTCCACATCCTGTTCTATGGCCCTTAGATCCAGGGCCTCAGCTACATCCTCCTGTGGCTGCAGTGTGTTCATTGAGCTAAAATAATTATTAGTCAGTATAATAACCAAGTGCCATGTGTGTTACCTTCACATCCTGTACCAACCTGGATATGGAGCAGGCCGACTGTCCCCATGGCAAAGGACTGAAAAAATGGGCTCTATTTTATCAAGTCATAGTATTTTATTCTCCCCCTTCTTGCTATATTTTGAATCTGTCAACCTGTCTGGTAACAGGTGCAGAGTTGCTGACATAAATCCAATAATGTATATATGGGCATTAGGTGTCAATTACAACTCTTATGCAACACCTTTGTTAAATTAAAGTTTTGAGTGCATTATGCAGGTATGCTTAGGCATCTACTGTCAGGTTGTAAAGTTAGTCTTTCCCAAGGGCGATACACTTGCCGTCACAATCAGGTGCTGAAATGTTTGGCAACTGCAGTTGGGGAGGGGCTGCTGGAAGTGGACCCGTGGCTGGTCGCAATCAAGGTAACTATGTACATGTACGTAATGATGTGGCATTTGTATGTGAAGGAAAAGCTGCATTAAGGAAGCGTGCACCTGGACTGGAAAATGAAGGTAGACCTAGATGAGAAGCTAACCGTGCCAGCAGAAATAGGTATCACTAGGTTACGACCAGACATGCCACTGTGGTCCGAAGCATTGAAGATGGTTTATTTTATGGAGCTCACGGTCCCCTGGGAAGACAGTTGACATGGCGTACAAGCAGAGGAAAGCGAGATATGAGCAGCGGACGCAGAGCAGCAAGGATGGAGGGCCCGGGTACGGCTGGTGGAAGTTGGCTGTCGAGGCTTTGTGGCAAAGTCCGCTTTTGCACTCCTAACCGAGTTAGGCATACGTGGACGGCGCATGAAACTGGTGATAAAGAGCATGTCGCAAGCAGCGGCTTTGGCTAACGAGGAAGCTCGGTAGTTGGGTTTCCCAGTAGGGACAATGTTAAGCTACGGTGATGGCAGGTGTTAAATAGTGAGGTTTAGAGGGAATTGTGCGGTGCGGTTTAAGAACATTCATGTTTGTTTAAGAACACAATCCCACTTAATTTAAATCAATATTTATTTCCTTCCAGATCACTCACTTCCAACATACTGAGCATCTCAAGTGTAGGAGTGAGTAAAGGGCTCAAATAGACATGCCAAGCAAAGCATTTTGAATTCAAGTTCTTTATTATTGCCATCATATGCAAGAGGGAACACTTTAAGCAATATTGCATCTACAAGCCTGTAATGATGCAGTATACATGGCAATGTTGTCACCATTTAGCCTTCTGGCCAGAAGAGGGAACAGGAGGGACAACACCGTAGTATCTGGTCTTCGAGTGCGCCTTCCTGCCTCTGCGGTATCCACCCTTGGATTGAATGATGTAGGTAGATGGGAGTGGTTTGCTCACTTCCCGTGGCTTTGCAAGCTGCTGGGGACTGGGCAGCTGAGAAGGAACCTTCTTTACTGGCCGGAAGCGTACTGGATGTGCATAGACTTTACTTGTAGAGGTGAAATCAGTCTTGTAACTGGGAGAGGCAGGGCTTTCAACAGGAGCAGCCTGAGCCCAGAAAGTACCCCTTTCTTTGACAGGTTCATTTTGAGCCGCAGGGTATTTAAAAGTGTCATGTTTAGATGAGTAAATTTGCAAACCATCTTCTACAGTTGAGTGGAGGTTCTGTGAAGGTCCAAAGTTACTCTCTTTACTAGACACCGCTTCAGCCTCCATGGGCTGTGTGCCTTTAGAGGTAGGAGCAGTCTGGGCCCAATTAGCTGAGTTACTTGAGAAAACCGGCTCCTCTTCTCTGGTCACGTAGGAAGCAGAGGCCCACGCGCTTGGCTGTACAGCATTCACATCCTTTGAGGAGCCATCCTCTTTTGAAGGAAGCTGTGCAGTTTCAGCAGGAGGGGATTGGAAATCATGGTTAGGTGCATAACTTTGTGAACCATCTTGTACACCAACCTCAAAGTTGAGGTTCTGGGAAAAGCCAAACTCCTCCCCTTTAGTGCCACTACTAGACACCGCTTCAGCCTCCAGGGTCTGTGTGCCATCGGAAATAGGAGCAGTCTGGGCCCAATTGGCTGAGTTACTTGAGAATGCAGAATCCTCTTCTCCGGTCATGTAGGAAGCAGGGGACCAAGTGCTTGGCTGTACTGCATTCACATCGTTTGAGGGGCCAACCTCCTTTGAAGGAAGCTGTGCAGTTTCAGCAGGGTATTTGAAATCATGGTTAGGTGCATAACTTTGTGAACCATCTTGTACACCAACCTGGAAGTTGAGGTTCTGGGAAGAGCCAAACTCCTCCCCTTTAGTGCCAATACTAGACACTGCTTCGGCGGCTTTTGAAGGGAGAGTAGCCTGGGCCAGGTTAACAGAATTACTTGGGACAATCAAATCCTCTTCTCTGGTCACCTGACCTGCAGTTTCTACTGAAGGGTCTTCGAAGATGGCAGAAAACAGGCCAAAGGTATTTCCGTTACCGACACTACTAGACAGCGCTTCGGCCTCCAGGGTCTGCATGCCATTGGAGGTAGGAGCAGCCTGGGCCCAGTTGGCTGAATTACTGTCGAACACTGGCTCCTCTTGTCCGGGCACATAGGAAACAGGGGACCAAGAGCTTGGCTGGAATGCATTCACAGAGTCATAGCTGGACAGGCCAACCTCTTTGGAAGAAAGCATTGCATCTTCAGCAGAAGGGTATTTGAAAACCTCATCGACCAGGTTAGGAGAGTCAGTGGAGTGTTCAGAATTTTGAAAACCCAAGCCGTCATGCATTGAAGACATCATCTCCATAGAAGGATCATAAGAAATGGATGTAAATTGGGGATCTCTGATGCCCAACTGCTCCTCATACCCTTTATCAAGCTGGTAGTTGGGGTTTAGAGGGAATGTGATTGGCTTCACAATCTCCACAGCCCCACCTTCCTGGTTCCCAGCTCCTTCGTTTGGGGTCAGTAGTGGCTGCTTCGGAGCTGCAGCTAATGGAGCTTTGTAGCTTCTGTCTGCATAGCCTATTGCTTGGCCATATGCACCAAACACTTCACTTGGAGAAGTTTCCAGATCATCAATGTCATCACCCCCAATATTATAATTCTCACTCTTGGAGGGATAATTGTAACCTATGGAGGGGAAATATGCTTTAAGTTTCAAACGTTTTAACTTTTAAAAGAGGTAAAATTGTGTCAAAAGTGTCAAATGTGTAAACCTTTGATTGATGGTAAAGCAAGACTGCCACGAAACAGCAACAAGCAAATCCAAGACACTCTGCAGGACAAGAGGGCATTAGAACAGCGTGTCATTTATACAGATAATTTAAGAACAAACCCCACAGTTACAATTCAAAATCCTACCTGAGAATAGCCATAGCTATTGCAGTAGAAGCAGCAGACTATGGTTACAGTACTGCAAAAATACATTCATTGATGCCCAACAGGACATATAACAGCAGAACATTATGCCTCTCTGGTATCTCTTTATATACTGGCCCTGAAATAACTCAACTCAATCATTTGCAGCTGTTAAGCAATGGAGCACAATCAACAAAAATAGAAACAGATGTGTCATTTGCACAATCTAGATCTTGAGCTGCCTTCTATGTTGTTATATGATGACAATGATCATGTTTCATCGCAATTTACAATTATTTTTTAAAATATTTAGGATCATTCTGATACTTAAATTAAACATGGACAGTCTAATGGCCCATTTAATGTAGTAACTTTTCAGGTCGCTTCTGGCTCTTAAAAGCATTGAACACAGGCACCATTTCATATAAAACACACCTGAGACTCATTTGGCAAAGAAACCTTGACTGTGTTGTTGGTGAATGTTTATTGCAAGATGTCCAAGGTAGGCTTGCACTTCTGGTTAGAGTACCAACTACATTTTGTTGTCTCTGTACTTCTACTCTGCGCAATGACAGTAAAGTTGACTCTAATCTTTCTAATCTCTATTAGGGATGTGCTCATAAATGCATATCATCAAGTTCAAGTTCAATTTCAAGTCGTTTAATATCAAATGTGCAGCATCCCTTACAGTCATACTGTACAATAAAATGTTTTGGATGAGACACGTTCACACACATGTAGGAAAAACATATTATTTTACCAATCAGCAAGACTCAGAGAATCACAGAATGGGATTAAAAAAGGACAACTTGTGTTGGTAGAAACAGGCACCTTTTTACTTTTAATATTGCCATGCCCCATTGTTTTTCCTTTTGAAATAAAGGTTACCACAAAGTAGGGACCTGGCTAAATAAATCATTATCAGAATTAACACAATTGTGTTGATCGGTACATACGCTGGTGTTGCTCAAAAGTGTGCCCAAAGCCAGAATTGAAAGCTGGGGCCCCATTAGCTCAGTTGGTTGAGTGGGTTGTCCACTAACCGGAGGGATGGTGGTTCAAACCCCACAAATGTACTGATTCTAAGTTGCTTTGTACAAAAGTATCTGCTAAATGTGAAAATGATACTCAAATTATACGCAAAGGGAACAGCTAGGATGAGTTACAACTGACCGAGTAACACAACATGCATTACTAGAATAATTGTATTTGATTCAATTCATCACCATAGCAACATATCGTCATGCATTTTTGTTTTTTTTCCATCCTTTGCCGTGTTTTTCCGATGCCGTCAAGATGCTGTTGTCCTGCCGCCTACAGTTGACCTGAATCCATACCCCTCACACGTGTGTCGCCCACAAGCTTTTAAAGACTCTTTCTTCATTGTGTTCTCTATAGCATGTATAACGTGACGTGCTGTATCCGCCCATTCCCAGCTGTCCTGAGAGTGGGTGTAGACTCGTTGCGCGCTTCCTTGATCTCGCTTCTCCCTCACATACAAATGCAATTTCCTTACCTTTGATTACTTCTAGCCGTTTTTGCAGTAACTGCAGCTGCCAAACATTTCAACACTTGATTGTGATGCCAAGTGTATATTAGGTCTTGACATCTTGCACTGTGTGTATTGTCTATTGTTTATTGTCATGCACCAACCACTAAATTCCTTGTATGTGTGAACCTACCTACTGATTCAAAGTGCACTCCGGGGACTCCCACAGAAACATCTCCGCCGAAACTCCCCAAACGGCTTGTTTGCAGTCAGCCTTTACTTCTGTGATTATACTACATAATATAATTACAGATGTACAGAAGTCCATAAATCCACAACGTCAGCAAGTCCTCTGAGGTTACTGACATGGTGGTCGTCAGTATCAAGGCAAATGCCTTTTGAACTGAGTAATAAATGCAGACAAAATCTGTAGTTCAAACTCCTCTTGGCCATTCCCTTCATTTTACGCAGGACTGCTTCCCAACTAACTTGGCTAACTTGCAACCCACCAATGTGTTGAAATGGTTTTGATGATAAAGGCCCACCTTTATCTAAAGATGTGTAGAAAAAAATGCAGATGGTTTTCTGACAAGATGTTGAGTGGATTTATGATTACAGTCCAACCAATTATGGGCACACTTTACATATGTACAAAGAAGGTAGTTTGTTGTTTAAAAACACAAAGTGCCTCTTTGAGTGCAATGCTTTACAGATCACCTGGATGACACCACGAGGCTTGTCTTTGATGAGGTGTTTGAAGACCCAAACCCATTTGTTGTCATCTCAGCATGAGGGACCCTTAAAGTAGGTTGTGGTCGCCCACCATGTCTCCAGCCTCAGCTAAGAGGCGGTATGAAGACACTGTCCAGCTGGATCAGGAAACTGCTGGCGTGTCCGGTGTACCGCACAAGATGGGATGATAAGCCTGACGTTCTTTCCTAAGTAGCTCTAGTAGACAGTATGATTACACTTGAAAATTGTGAAATTGACATGATTACACTTGATTAAACATTTATTTATAATTTGTTCACTTATTTGGGTTCTGTGGTAATAATGAAATCTCACTGTTCTTGTTTCTTTGAAACATGCTGTTGAACAATGAGACTCTAGGCCTGGATGTAGACAGCGATATCAAGAAATTGTGCAGAAAGAGTTATATATATATATATATATATATATATACACACACATATACGTATGTTAATCCTCTTTTGGTCATAGTAAACTGGTTTTGCTAGTCAAATTTGTTTAGGCCAGCAGGTCATACATTTCATAAGGCTCTTGGATTTATTTATCTTTTGCGTAAGTGTTTTTTTCCCACTCCTTTTATGGTAAATCATCATCAACAAAGCGCGAAAGGTTTTCTCTCCATTAATCCGGCCAACAGTTAAATCGAACGCAACTGGACTTAGATTTGTATGTGAAGACGTTTCGCCTCTTATCCAAGCGGCTTCATCAGTTCGTAACGCATCAGTCTGACTAGTCCGCATTAGTCTGACAGACAGCTGTCTATTTACACCTAAAGGAAAAGGCTCACTCCTTTGAGGACAGCAATGTCAAAATCCTGGACAGAGAGGACAGATGGTTTGAAAGAGGGGTAAAATTAGCCATCTATGTCAAAGTGGAAAAGCCATCTCTCAACAGGGGAGGGGGTCTGAGACATCAGTTATCCCCCATCTACAATGCTGCACTTTCAGCCATTCCCAGGAGGGTGAACAACAAAGGCTGCCCAAAACAAACCTCAAGTGGCTCTATGGAACAGAACGACTGTCGTTCACTGGGAACTGCACATCATACCTAACGACTGTCGTTCTCCAGTGGCCCCACCCACCCCTAATGATCATCTTCCACCAAGATGACTCACAGGCCCCAAACAATGGTCAGGTGAAGCTACACTAATGATCTATTGTTTTAGGAGTTTGGTGGGTGGACACTTCCACTGAGGTTAAATACCTGGGTCTAACTCCACTGTCTGTCAGACTAGTGCGGACTAGTCAGACTGATGCGTTACGAACTGATGAAGCCGCTTGGATAAGAGGCGAAACGTCTTCACAGACAAATCTAAGTCCAGTTGCATTCGATTTAACTGTTGGCCGGATTAAACATGACCTGCATGAATGAGAACATTCATAGATTTCTCTCCATTATATCCCGGAAATTCCCTAGAGATGTGGTCTCTATAGTCTCTGGGGGTCAATGCATGGAAAAAGAATGTGGGTCACATTTTAATCGCGTGTAAATGACACCGAGACTGTGTCCCAATCCACGTACTTGCGCACTTAAACTTCCCTTTTTGAGTACATAGTGCGTTCACACTGGTAATTGCGGCAAGACGCAGTACACTACTAGTACCCGGATGGTGCACTCATAACGGTCAAAAAGCTGAGTGTACTACGCTGGACACTTTCCACCCTCAATCGTCGCCATTTTGTCTACGTAACGGAAGGGGAGGGAACGCCAGCACTTTCCAAAACAATCTGATAAAGATTGCGGACGACACCTGTGGACCGTTGGCCCAGACCACTCCTTTTAAATGTAAGATATAACGTTACACATCAATCGAAAAGTGGTTATTTTTCGTTATGTATTACCATTTTATTGTTAGACAGATGTATGACAGATGTCATTAGCGATTGTGAACGGTTTGTGCTGATATGCTTATACGTGAATGCTAATACGGGAACGAACGCTTGTATCGTCATTTCCGGTAAGTGCAAAACGGGAGTGCTTCATTTGAGACTGTACTTCTTAGACGGAATTCACGCACTACATCAGTAAGTACATAGTGCACACAGTGCACTTACGGAAGTGTACTCGTGGAAGTACGTGGATTGAGACACAGCCCATGTTCCCTCCCCTTCCCCATGTTTCCTTTGCCATCAATGGTTTGCAATCAAGAAACATGATTGCCAGGTGTTTAGCTACAGGTATTCAATTGCTCCAAACAATAAGGGGAAACCCGACTGAAACTACTGACTCATATTGAGATCGATGTCAATTTTTCCATCCATCTGTCCCAAATTTGCCTTTTATAAATCAATGTTCTTCCCCTAGATATAATTTCCCACATGGACTTTCATGTCTTTGTGAAAGGATTGTGCCATATGCCAAACTTCATCAATATATTACAAGCACTTTCTTCATTCTGTCATTGTGACTTTGACACATGAGAACTAAGACATTGGTTCCCCTTCTTTTCAGAAATAGAAATAAAACATGCAATAAGTTGGTGAATGTAATTTGCCAATAGAAATAAATTATTAAATAATTAAAAAGTAGCAATATAATACAGTAGCAATCGAAACATGAGTTATCATGAATAAATAAGAGAAGGTAAGAGAGTAAGACTAGACTAAGAGTCAGAATGCTTCAAGAGCCTAGCTATTTTCACAAGTCTCTCCAGGGTTGGTGTTGTTTTGTTTCTTTGCCTCTGAACCCCTACTACCCCTACTTGACAAATATTTTCAGGGAATTATAGCTGTGTGTGTATAGAGCATAATTTGTGTTAAAACTTTGCCTAAGCAGGTTTGTTGGCTTTTCAGCTTTCAAATAGTGGGATGAGTACAAACGTAGAAAATATGTTTCTATGCGTCGCATTCAAGTCACATTCTAAATACGCGTCACACATTCATGAGCAGACATACAGTAATGGCAAACTGTAAAACATGTAAAGACAAACACCATATGACCCGGGGAAGTGGGGCAAGTGGCTGAGGTGCCTCGACGGACCACTGACCCCGAGAAGCCTTTTACAATTAATGTCTGATAAACAACGGCCTGACCGGTTGAAATCCCATCTCCGGGGGAAATCCACCACTCCAGTTGCAACTAGATGTGAGCGATCATCCGACCAAGCCTGCACTTTGGACTTCATAACGTTAGAAACGTGTGAAACCAGAAGACACTGGTAACAGAAGACTGCCTACATGACACGTCCATGTCCATTAGTAGCCTACCAAGAAATATACAGCATGTTAAATCCACAAAATAAACACAAACACGTTGAGTTTTGTCTCAATAAATATGAATAGAAGAGCATACTTGCACTATTACCCCTTCTACATGGAAATGAAAAGGACATTGAAAGTAGAGCTGTCATTTAATTTTGACTGATCCATGGTCAAAAACAAGTCAGCTGTCTCTACCTGCAATGCTTTACTGGCTACAAAAGGGAGTCTTCCTCAAAAACATTCTTGCAAATTGATGCCGCGGATAGTTGTAGATATAGTGATGTGTATATAAGAAAGTATACACCTCACAAAACATCACATGTCCATTTAATAAGCATTCAATTCATGTTTTGCTTTGCACTAGATTATGACAACTGCTAAAGTGCCCTTCGCAGTATTATCATAGTAGATTATGACCACTATGATAATACTAGAATACATGTATGGTTAGATAGCGTCTAAGTGAACAAAATGTGTGATACAATTTGAATAACAAAGCAAAAACTATGTTTTGCCACCAAAAGGGTGGTGATAAAATAAATGCAAGTTTGCCCGTTTAAATCCAATTAAACAATTACATAAACCATATTACTATACAATGGCATGATGATAACTGATGTGTGGGAACATATCAGGTAGTTTAAATGCCTTAAAATATGCATTGCAGTAACTATGTATTTTTTTACAATGGAATACCGATGAGGTACATAGTTATTGGTCTTTTGTTTTGGTCCCTAAAGATACGTTGGCTAATTTGGTGCAACAACAAGAAGCGTTATAGTGGAGATGGGTCTCTGCTGCCCTCGTGTGTCCTTAAGTCTTAATTCCAGTTACAGCACAAAGCATGTTTGTGAAAATAAAGATAAAAGTGTACCGCAGTGAAAAAATGCTAAACTCTTCCTTGCTACAAGAGTTTGTACCTTTTATGTAATGTTATCGCCTTACCTTACGGTGATTCTTTTACCAGTAATGCTCCTGCTCATAACCTTAAATATTTGGTAATGTTTTTGAAGTTGCAGTGGGTTATGGAACAAAAGCATGTAGATGCCTTGATATACTTTGAGTGTCTCTTTGTATATCAGAGACCCTTCTTTTTCCTTGAGACACATGTAATCTTGCAGTATTTTCTGTTCACACCTTAAAATAATTCATATTCATATTATCATCAAATTCATATTTTTTTAAATGTTGTCTAATTGGAGCTATGCAAGTCCCTATGTCGTGGAGTTGGCCATGGTCAGCTATAACTATTTAGTTAACTAACTATTAACTATGTTATGAGACTTCATAAGGATTGGCATCTTTATCAAAGATAGGCATGCAGATATGGGGAACCCAGTACCTTTCGGTTCTCCTCATCCACCACAGGGTGCTGCCTCCCGTCGGGAGTCTGGCTGAGTGTGTGGACTGCAGGTATCGAACATCTATTTTGTAAGTGTGCAAATGCAATCACAGCCATTAGCAAGATTACTTACCAGAGCCATCCGCTGCAATTGCATTGCTGTTGGAGCCCCATGGCAGGTGGCCAGCAAGCAAACTCTCCGGTAATAGAGGTAGGCCTTATGACATTAACATTGTTTTGGTAACTGGTTATCATGTTGTTTTCAGAGAGTCAATGCTAAGGTTTTATTCAACAGCGTGCAGGAATACATATATTAGAGTGTTGAGAGAGTGAGAAGCTAAGGTCAGTTGTTTTGTTAGTCACATTTTGTGCCGAATTTGTTCTGAGGATTTGTATGAACAGACTAGTTGAGACAAGGGTTCATTCAACTCTGTTTTCTGTTTGCCTTCTCCTACCTGCTACATCAATCAATCAACGCACTGTTTCGATGGATTCCCACAATAGCCTACTGAATGGTCGACATCCCCAGTGTCATATTATGTCAGGCAGCCTATAGCCAACACACATTCCAAAAAGCCTTTCTCTTTTAAAATTGTGTGATCAAATTTCCAGTTACACTTGTTATTTCCATCTCCAACACTGGAGATCTGTTCAGAGCCTGTGATTATGAACCTACAGTTTGGATCCCTGAAGCCACCCATGATCACACAACCCAGCCATACAACTTTCATGTTAGTTGATGTTAGTTGAGAAGTTCTAATTTACTGGGACCTTATGGTCTTTATTTGTCATTCCCATGTTTTTTAGACATGGGAACGAAATTCGTTCTCTGCATTTGACTCATCCTATTGTACATCGGAGCAGTGGGCTGCTAGGTTCAGCGCCCGGGGAGCAAGTTGGGGTTCAGGGTTCAGTGTCTTGCTCAAGGACACTTCGACATGCAGACAGTTTTGGGAGTGGGGATCAAGGGGATCGAACCACCGACCCTACGGTTAGTGGACGACACACTCTGTCCACCCGCTCTACCCACTGAGCTACTCCTTGAACTTCTCAACTCCTTGAAGTTCCTTGAACTTCTCAACATCTTTTGGGTTGGTGAGTGTGCACTTGTTCGCTCCGAGATGACAAATCTCACTGGATGTCCGAACCCGCATCTCACCTCTGCAGCTCTGCACCTGTTCATGATTTTATCCAACTGTTGTAATCAGCATTGAGCCTTTATTGATCCATGATGAATCCGTGCAATGAGTTGACGAGGCAGACAATCTGTTGTCGCAGCCCTCACATGGAACCCTAGATGCCCGTCCACCTTAACAGATTTATTGTAAAGGTTTTCTTCCAACTACACTATCCTGCAGCTGTTCCCTTCATGACGACTCAACACCACCTGGTACGTCATGCTGGGCGCATGTCCTCTCATGATGGGTTCAACACCACCTGGTACGTCATGCTGGGCGCATGTCCTCTCACCATGGGTTCAACACCACCTGGTACGTCATGCTGGGTGCATGTCCTCTCATGATGGGTTCAACACCACCTGGTACGTCACGCTGGGCGCACGTCCTCTCATGATGGGTTCAACACCACCTGGTACGTCATGCTGGGTGCATGTCCTCTCACCATGGGTTCAACACCACCTGGTACGTCACGCTGGGCATGTGAAGAATAAGAATAGATCTTTATTGTCATTGCCACATGGGCAACGAAATTAAAAAAAAAAAAAGAGGCGTCATTGGCGGTGGGCTGATGTCCCTCTATGACAGGTAAGGAGGCACATCAATGGGCACCTGCCCTTGTTGACAGCTGATTTTTGTGATAGTTATGATAAACGAGGTGTTTGTCACATTGGGATTGTTCTTTAGCACATCTGTGTTTTGGAGCTGGGCACTTGTTGAAGTCGTTTCCGTGTTATACATGTAGAAATGGGCCATCGCTCTTTTTCGGGTATAGATGGATCCAAAACGAAGCCTTTGTGGTACAACTGCACACTGTTAAGTTATCAAAAGTTATCAAAAGCTATGTTAGGTTTTTTTTCGCAAGGTGCAAATCGCGATTTGTTCAGTGATTTGTTAGTTGTTGTTGATGTGGGAGAAAAAAAACAATAACACTCAATGAACACCGACACCATGTTCAAAACAAGTCATCACAGTCTTTGGAAAGGGATTTAGGTGCAAGCTGCAACCCCACTAGGTTGGACTGTGCGTCCTTACCAACTAAGCCCCACAGAAACCACAATTGAAATGCTGTGTGGTTAAATGACTGACCTCCGCTGGCCCTGGGCTTATCTGCTGCTGCAGTAGACTGCAGTGAAGGACCTGGCCACGGCCCTGGACATGGAGGACAGCCATGTGTCGGATGCCACGGGGGGCTTGCCCCGCCCCTCGCTGGTGGCGTGTCCTACGAAACAATAACT
The DNA here is from genome assembly GCA_036785325.1 of Urophycis tenuis. Lineage (NCBI taxonomy): Eukaryota > Metazoa > Chordata > Actinopteri > Gadiformes > Phycidae > Urophycis > Urophycis tenuis. Next base: position 3,290,410 of record JAXIVH010000036.1, on the reverse strand, counting down.
AGTCATTAGATATTGCTAGCATTTTTGATCATTGTAATTAACACAATACATCACGTCAACATCACTCAAACTTCAAAAAAGCCTTTAACCTAATTTGAATCCATATTATCCTAAGGCGTTTATGTTTCAACAGCTCACCTGTGGTGGATGCAGTGGGGACCCCCAGGGGTGTGACCTTGGAGCACCTCTTTCCAACCACAAACGTGTGTTGGTCCAGCAACAGAAACAGGGGCGAGGACAGCCAAAGGCAGTTGAAGCAGGAGCCTCAGTTCACGTGATTCCTCTGCCTGGCTCTCTCTCCGATTCATTTCAAAGAGGCCCCTGGTTCCACTCTCGTGGTCATGCTTCCAGCCTTCAGTATAGACATAGGCATACAGTTAGGGCTCTACAGGGACATTGTACGCGAAGTCCAAGAAAAATTTCCTTCAGGACTAAATAAAGTAATCTTGAATCTTGAATTATCAAGAATGCCTCCTGAAATCAGATGTCATAGGTCCACAGGTTTAGAATAGTCCTCAGACAGCTGTGTCTGATTGCCGCTTTGGCAGCAGGATTCAAAAGTGTATGACAAGTAACCAAGACATATCCCATGTGGTTCACGCTGGCATCAACTGTGCTATTTCTCCATTGGCAACAAGCTTCAATAGGGAAATTCTACCAAAAAAAATAATTAATTAATTGTGGAAACAATGTAACAATATTCAGATACAGTGGCGGCCGGCCCATAGAGGGCGATAGGGCACCGCCCCCCCTTGACCCACAATAAATAAATAAATTAAAAATAAAATAAAACTAATAACAATAAATTATACAAATTGTTAATATTTGTGTGTTTGAAATATGACTGTACCCAGTAATATGTGCAAAATATGATAGAAAATCATCCTACACGTCCCGTGTCCCATGCTTCAACAGCTCTGGGGCGATGGAGAAATCGCCCCAAGGAGGCGGGTCTGTGTAACTGTTTAGCCAATTACTAATTTAAGATGTGAAAGCATGACACAAAATTTGGCCAATCAGCGTCCTCAAATCCAAGCAGATATGGGTGATTACTTTATCGCCCCAAGCGAGCGAATGCATGGGCGAGTCAGGGCGAGTCTGTATATAGTTGTATACAGTTGTATATAGTTGACCTTAGTATTTTTTAGTCCTTAATTTTCACTACCTATTAATCTGCTGATTATTTTCTTGATTGTTTAGTATTTAAAATGTTTACTGTAATTTCATAGAGCCCAAAGTGACTACAAATTCAATTTCAAATGAAAAAATGGAAAGCTTGTGATTGTGCAATATGTTGTTTATGTTTTGTGTTAGAATGCCTCAACTTTTTAATATTGGCATTGAATAATTATTGACTATTTCACGGAGCACTCGTTTCCTGTATAGTTTGTGTTCAATGTATTGGGATGGTTACTGAAATTGACTGAATATGGCACAGCCCCACCTAGAATATTCTTCACCAGCCGCCACTGGTGAGATACTGACAAACTTGAATACTCATTCATAAAACGAAGCAAGGGCTTCGCCTCGCTGCATTGTAGCGAATGGCACACCAAGTGTAAGCGGCTCCCGGTGTATTACTAGGCATAGGAATTTGTTTCCAGAGGGAAATAAATAGGAAGTCAGATACAGCCTCATAGATGTGCTACTTGCTCTTCTAGTGGCTATAAACTAGATAAGACATGCACGTGAGACACGGATAATGTTGTGTGCGTAGTCAATGGTAGTCTCTGGCAGGGGCGTAGCCAGGGGGGGCCACGGCCTCCCTGGCATCATCATTTTTATTATTTTGACTTATTTTTATTTTAAGTCTTATATTTTCAATTGTCACTTACGCCAGGGGTCTCCAACCTTTTCAGCACCAAGGACTGGTTTGATTCTCAAAAAAAAATTCATGGTCCGGTGAGGGGGGGGGGGGAGTTGGGTTATGTAGAGTAGGGGTTGCCAATTTGTTGATAGTTCCATATAGTGTTGTGCATGCATTAATTTGAAATAACTAGTTCCAGTTATTTATGGACAGTGAAGGTACCAAACTCTTAAAATGAATGTGAACTTGAACAAGTGAACAAAGAACAACTATGAACATAATGATGTAAACTTGAAGTAACATCTATCAAGTATAAACATGCACAACACAATATGTCAGTAAGGGAACTTAACGCACGTTTGTGAATGAGGCCACAGAATAGGCTACAATTCACTTTAATCAGTGGGAGCCCTGTGCTTGTTTCCCTACAACAAGAAGGTTCCATCTGGGGGTGATGGAAGACCGTGACACCCTTAGCGTGTTTGAAATGTCCAATTGATTGTGCAACCCGGCCTCGGATAGGTAAGTAGTGGGAAATGGAAGCAAAGTTTTCAGCACTGTTACGGCTATCTCAGGATATTCCGCTTTGATTTTGATCCAAAAACCTGCCAGAGAGGTTTGCTCAAACACACTTTTAAGATCACCATCATTTGCTATTTCGATCAATTGATCTTCCTCCTGCACCGACAAGTGATTCGGGATATTGACGAATGGGTTGCGGGTCCACTCATTCGTTCGCCGTTGATCTTTGGAGGATGGGAAGTAACGTTCGGATTCATTTGAAAGCGCAACAAGGTGATCGCCCACCAGCTGCGAGAGAATGGTCCCTGCCTCAGTCTCCCCCAAATCCCCACTAATGTTTCGAACATATGGAATACACCCCTGTCCACTTGGCGTCCCCACAAATCAAGCTTGGCTTTAAATGCAGCAATAAACTTTATCTGCCAGTTTAAAGACAGTCGTCATTCTCCCCTGGAGTGTCAGGTTGAGCTCATTAAGCAATCCGAATATGTCACACAGGTAAGCCAGTTTTGACACGCAGTGCTCATCACTAAAATGTGCTGCCAATGGTGACTTTTTTCTGTAAGAAACCTCTGCAGCAACTCAAACACTCTGGCCAATGACCTGCCCCTTGAGAGCCATCTGACCTCTGCGTGCAAGAGAAAGCGTTTGTTAACGGTGTCGGCCTATTTGCCGACAGAGGTTTGAAGTGGGGGAGCGTGGCGCATAGATCGCCATGCTTTGCTTGGCGTTTAATTTCCACAGTAGGCTGTCTCAATTGTTCACCTCTTTTGTGTACCCGTGCCTGTCCCGCTGTTTTATATATGACTCTCCCCCTCTGATTGCTGTTAACAGTTAAAGCTGCCGCGTTGTGGTGTACCGCCTTGGTGCTGGATCACTGAAGCCTCCACGTCCCGCCAGTGGCTCACCTGCCGAAGCGGGCCTCTATACGCTGCAGTGTCGGCCACTGCTGTTCTGTCTGGGCGGGTTTTTAGGGCCCCGTTGTTGTTTTTAGTGATCAATACCTGTTTTTCTCTTCCTTTGTGTGTGTGTGTGTGTGTGTGTGTGTGTGTGTGTGTGTGTGTGTGTGTGTATGAGTGTGAGATATTTGGAGACCCAGTGATCCTGGCGTGGGTGTTCCGGACCCATGTAGTGTGTTACCAGGATAGTAGCATGTATAAATCCCCACTTCAGCGTTGTGTTATCTAATTGTTGCCTCTCTTTCTCTTTTTTTTGAACAGGAGCTGGTGGTGCCACTGGTGTGCGTGCTTGGCTGACCGTGATGGTGGCGGTTCCCTTCACGTCGCTGTACAGTAGTGCACTTTGGTGTCAACAAACGGTGTGTGTGTTTTTTTTTCATGTGTGGTATATTCCTTCGTGCTTGATGAGTAACGTCAACTCATTTGCCAACAAAACTGACGAACTGGCATCCCTGGTGAAGAACGTTGAGCTGTACAGGGAATGCAGCTTGATGTGTCTTACAGAGACGTGGTTGAACAAAAATATCCCAGATGCCAACATTGAGCTTACTGGTTTCTCACATGTGAGAGCGGACAGAGACCCAAGTCGGAGTGGGAAACGCAAAGGGGGAGGGCTTGTACTTTACATCAACAACAGATGGTGCAACCCTGGACATGTTACGGTGAAGAACATTATCTGCTGTCCGGACATTGAGCTGCTTGCGATGAGTTTACGTCCGTATAACTTGCCGCGGGAGTTCACGATGGCCATCATAGTTTGTATTTACATCCAACCACGAGCCCTGGCCGAAACCGCGTGTGACGTCATTCATTCCACAATCGCAAGACTTCAAGTTCAGCACCCTGAAGCCTACTTTGCCATCTCGGGGGACTTCAATCATGTCACACTGGACTCTACCCTTTCTGCTTTTTACCAATATGTTAAATGCCCAACCAGAAAGAACAAGACTATGGACCTTATGTTGTATGCTAATGTCAAGGATGCAAACACCGCCACCCCACTGCCACTGCTTGGGAAGTCAGATCACAACCTGGTTTTCCTCCATCCATATTACATGCCCCTGGTCTGCAGGCAAAAGCACACCATGCATTCCTTCAAGAAATGGTCTCCGAAGATGGAGGAGGCTCTGAGAGACTGCTTTGGAGGCTTGAGGAGGCTAAGGTCCTTCAACATCTGCAGGACAATGCTGAGGATGTTCTATGAGTCTGTTGTTGCCAGTGCGATCTTCTTCGCTGTTACATGCTGGGGCAGTGGAATGAAGGTCACGGACACCAACATACTTAATAGACTCATCAAGAGGGCTGGTGATGTAGTGGGGGAGGAATTGGACACTCTGATGACCGTGGCAGATAGGAGGATGCTGTCCAGGCTACGGACTATCTTGGACAATGCCTCTCACCCTCTCTTTTCCACCCTGGCTCAGCGGAGGAGTACCTTCAGCAGAAGACTCCTCTCACCGAGATGAACCACAGAGCAACATAGGAAATCATTCCTGCCTGTGGTCATCAACCTATATAATTTGTCACTATCATCTTAGTGTCGCTGCATAACGGGTCATTCAGACGGTATAACCACCACCAAATCCTACATGCTATATATTTGTGTATGCTATTTACCTGTATAGTGTATGCCTAGATGTTTGTACATTTATGTATATTTTTCAGATTTTTCAGATTTTTCTTTGGTATATTGTTACATATATTCTAACACTCTACTATACATAGAGTGAATTTCTGTCTGTCTGTCTTTGAGTCAACTAACTCGAGTTTGCAACAGGAATCTCATGGTGAGGACATTGAGGGGGATCTTATTTTCTGCATGTACATTGTAGTTCCCACAAGAACTGTATGCTGCTATCCGAACAACAAGACCTGGATCACCACTGATGTCAAGAACCTCCTTAATAGGAAGAAACAGGCATTTAAGGAAGGAGATCTGACAGAGATGAAGCGTGTAGAAGGGGAACTGAAAGTTTGGCTGAGTCTAAGGAGCGATACAGAAAAGAAGACGAAGAAGAAGAATGACTCTTTTGATCCCGTGAGGGAAATTTGGTCACTGCATTTAACGCAATGGTGAATTAGTGGAAATACACTCAGCACACAGTGATGGTGAGGCACACAGTGATGGTGAGGCACACTAATCCCGAGGCAATGAGCTGCAACAGCGGCGCTTGGGGAGCAGTGAGGGGTTAGGTGCCTTGCTCACAGGCACTTCAGCCGTTCGTACTGGTCGGGGTTCGAACCGGCAACCCTCCAGTTACAAGTCCGAAGCCCTAACCAGTAGGCTGTGGATGATTGAGCGGAAGATGCAGGGAAACAGCATAAGAGAGGTTTGGGATGCAATGAAGACCATTACTGGTAGCAAAAGGAGCAACGCCCCCGTGGATGGTGATGTGGTGAAATCTAATGAGCTTAACCGCTACCACAACCGCTTTGACGTCTCCACTCCAGCTGCTACAATCGTCTGCCCAGCACTCACACCCCACCTATCAACTCTTCTCACCTGTCCCCCCATCCCCCAGGACACACAGCGTTGCTTCTACAGCCAACTCCCCCCCCCTACCCTCTCACCCCACCCCCCTCTCACCTACCCCCACCTACCAAGCCAACCATCCCCCTCCCTCACCTACCCCCACCTCCCAAGCCAACCATTCCCCACCCCCCCTCTCACCTCCCACCACCTCCCACCACCTCCCAAGCCAACCATTCCCCACCCCCCCCTCACCTCCCACCACCTCCTCCCAAGTCGACCATTCCCCACCCCCCACTACACATCACAGCTGAACAGGTCCAAGGACAGCTGAGAGGACTGCACCCTGGTAAAGCAGTAGGACAAGACAAAGTATGTCCAATACTGCTTAAAGTCTGTGCTACCGAACTAGGGGAGCCCTTGCAGTACGTCTTCAACCTGAGCCTCCGACTGGGGAAAGTAGTGGAAGTCTTCATGTCTCATTCCAGTCCCCAAAAAACCCCATCTGAGCAAGCTCAATTACTTCAGGCCAGACCTCAGGTCCGCCACGCACTGGACCCGCTACAGTTTGCATACCAAGAGAAGTTGGGCATGGAGGATGCCACCTACTACACAGGACACACTCTCATCTGGACAAGGGGAAGGGCGCTGTGAGAATCATGTTTTTTTATTTCTCCAGTGCTTTTAACACAATCAAGCCCATCAGATTAAGAGACAAGCTTCTGCAGATGAGAGTCGACACCCACCTGGTATCCTGGATAACGGACTATCTGACGGGGAGACCACAGTTCGTCAGGCTGAAGGACCGTCTCTCCGAGATGGGGGTCAGCAGCACTGCAGCACCACAGGGGACTGTGCTCTCACTGGTCCTGTTCACCCTGTACACCTCTGACTTCAGGTACAACACTGAGTCATGCCACCTGCCAAAGTCCTCTGACGACACTGCAAATGTGGGGTGTATTAGGGGTGGGCAGGAGGTGGAGTACAGGTACCTGGTGGATGATTTTGTGCAATGGTGCAGAATCAACCACCTACAACTGAAAACCTCCAAGACCAAGGAAATGGTGGTGGACTTCAGGAGGTCTAAGCCACCTTTGAGGCCAGTCTCTATCGAAGGGGACAATGTGGAGGTGGTCACCACATACAAATACCTGGGAATACACCTGGACAATAAACTGGACTGGTCAGCGAACACAGATGCACTATACAGGAAAGGACAGAGCCGGCTCTATTTCCTAAGGAGGCTGCGGTCCTTCAATGTGTGCAGTAAACTCCTCCGGATGTTCTATTATTCTGTCGTTGCCACCAGTGTCCTCTCCTATGCTGTTGTGTGCTGGGGAGGCAGCACCAAGAAGAGGGACTCTGGGCGACTGGACAGGCTGGTGAGGAAAGCGGGCTCTGTCATCGACATGATAAGATAAGATAAGATAAGATAAGATATTCCTTTATTAATCCCCCTTAGGAGAAATTCACAGTGACCAGCAGTACAGGGGATAGATATGCAGTAAGAGCCTGGCTAAAGTCAATACACAATAAACAATAAATTAGATTAAATACGAGCTCTTAAGTCAGGTCGGTGACGTTAGAGTGCATTACCTCAATAACAGAGAACAGGTTGGACAGGTTGCTGGCCATTCTGGACAATGAATGCCACCCGCCATGCAAAATGGACATGCTGAAGAGGTCCTTTGTTCCCATTGCCAACCAACTGTTCAACAGATAACAAAAGGGGAAGAGTGAGAATTGAACTTCATTTCATTTAGTCTGTCCTTAAATGTTATATTATGTTACATACTTGTTCATACCCAATTTTACTCTCACCATATTTATATATTTATTTTATATTTATTTATACTATATATTATATTACAGTTTTTCTCCATTGGTTTGGCTCATTTCTTTGGCTCAAACAGAAATTACATTCTCAAAACTCTAAGATCATTTGGAAGAACAGTCTTACAGTTCAGCACAACACCATAGTTCACTTGCAAAAGCTCATGTCACTCCCAAAACCGTTCACTCATGCTTCAAAACTAAATTCCTTTCCCATATAAATAGTCAGTGCCACCAAAAGGCAAAAGATCCTTTTCAATTGCTTTGGCTCATTTCTCGAAACAGACTGGACGTTCTCAGCACTCTTGGTGCTTTTGCCAAAATAACCTGGATGGTTCAGCACAACACCATGGTTCACCTCCAAAAGCTCATATCTCTCCCAAAACAGTTCACTCATGTGTCAAAACTAAATTTCTTTCTCATATAAACAGTCAGTACCCCCAAAATGCATTGTCCCTTTGGCATTGTGTGAGCACTGCAAGTCAAAATGGTTAGATGTTTTGTCACTATGGCAGAGGACCATTGAAATATCCCTTATGTCCACCTCTCAGTCTTAGCCCAGTCCTTCATTCACAATGGTAACTGTACTAGTTTTTTTGTCTAGCTAACAGAATACAATTGTGTATAAAACTGAAAAAAAGATTATATATATTATACAGTTTTTCTCCATTGGTTTGGCTCATTTCTTGAAACTGAGATGACATTCCTATAACTATAAAGTAAATTGGCCAAACAGACTTACACTTCTTCGCAACACTTCAGATAACCAGCAAAATGTCATATGTCTCCCAAAACGTTCATTCTTGCTTCAAAATGAAGTCCTTCTCCCATATAAATAGTCAGCACCATAAAAATAGCATAGATCCTTCTCAATTGCTTTGGCACATTTTCATTCATTTCGTCCTTCTGTCAAAATAAACTGGACGGTGCAGCACAACTACATGGATCCTCATCACATGCTCATATCGCTCCAAAAATAGTTCACCCCTGTGTCAAAACTAAATTTCTTTCTCACACAAATCATCAGTGCCCCCAAAATGCATTGTCCCTTTGGCATTGTGTAAGTACTGCAAGTCAAAATGCTTAGATGTTTTGTCTTTATGGCAGAGGTCTAGCTAAAGGAAAACAATTTTCACACCACACACACTGCACTTATTCTGCTGAGGAAATTGTAACTATTTTTATTCACAAGTACATTTTTACACATTACTCTAGGAAAGAAAAAAATACAAAGGAAATGTATACAATATACTATGTATAAAAACACAAAAACCTGCAAAAACAAAACAAAATACATTACAGTAAAAAAAACAGTCGAGCATCACAAATGAAATACAGTAACATTCTGACTACTCTGGGTCATTCCCCTCTCTCTCCTGGTCACCCTCCTCATCTTCCTGGCCATCCATCCGCTGCAGTCTGTTTGGCCATAAATTCTCATCAACATCGCATCTGATGTGTTCTCTAGCAATGCACCGTGGGAAGAAGCGGCGTGAATGCCTGAGCCATCCTCTACACTGATCGCCTGTTATATCATCACAGGCAGCATCCATCGCATTGAGGAGGGACCTCTGGTTCTGGGCAGGATGTTCAAACACTCTCCATCTCCAAGCAGAGAAAAAATTCTCAATAGGGTTAAGGAATGGTGAATATGGAGGTAGTGGGATATTATGCATCCTTGGATGCGTGTTGAACCATGCCCTGATGCGTGGGCCACGGTGAAAGCTGACATTGTCCCAAACAACCACAAACTGGGGTAGGTGGAGCCCTTCGAGACCCCTCTCGTTTTCTGGAACTAAATCCACATACAAACGGTCCAGGAAATGGAGGAGTTTCTCAGTGTTGTATGGGCCTAAGCCTATGGTCCAACAGACACACACACACACTCTGTAGTTCCCTCATTGCCTGAGTGCATAGGCCTACCTGTTTTCCCGGCGAAAGGTTTGTATGATGGAGGACACTGTAAACGTGGCACATTAGGCTGCACTCGGCGCCCTGCCTCTGCCATTGTGAGGCCATGGTTGACAACATGGTCAATAATGGTGGCCCGAATTCCGGGACAGGATGATGTCTGCGAACTCCTCTTTCTCCTATTCCACCACCACGAACTCTCACTCCTCCTCTTCCTACTCCTCTACCACCGCGCAACCCCAGTCCTTCTCTTCCTACTCCTCTACCACCGCACAACCCCAGTCCTCCTCTTCCTACTCCACTGCGCAACCCCAGTCCTCCTCTGCCTGCTCCTCTACCACCACACACCCTCAATCCTCCTCCTCCTCATCTTGCTCTTCCTTCTCCTTCTCTTCCTCTTCCCCTTCCTCCAGGTGGAGGTTGGCCTTGTATTTGCGGTCTCTCCATGTTGACATTCGAAAAAGTACTAGCACCAGGCCAAGCTGTATATATACAGCAATGCCAGCATTCAAAATCATAGACAACACCTGTCAGGTAACTCAACAAACTGATGGATTGGTCATCTGTAATGTGGGACACTCCTCCTCGTCAAAACCGGCTTTCACCTACTCACCTGATTGTCATGAATGTATGAAATTTTCCAAAATATGTGTACTGTATTGTATTACAATTTCTTAGCTAATTTTGACAATTGAGCAGACTATTCTGCAGATGGTGACTCATACGATCACATTGTGCTGACATGTTTTGGAGAGAACAACCATTACACTGAGAACTAACCAATTGGGATAGATCAGCAAGATGCACTTCTTTGGAAAATGTTCTAAACATTCTGATTGTGTTAAATGTAGGCCACTTGTACATAACCATTTGCAAAGATGTACTAAGTGCTTGAGATATGTACAAAGCATTTGAAATGTGATGAAAGCAATGAGAAATGCCATTCTGTTCTGAGAAACCACAAGTTAGTTTGGGGATTTGTCCATGTCATTTTGAGAATGTCCTCTCAGTTTCAAGAAATGAGCCAAACCAATGGAGAAAAACTGTAATATATATATGGCTGGCCACAGATTCTCGTCCACATCACAACGTATATTCTCCCTTGCGATGCAACAAGGGAAGAAACGGCATGCATGTCGCAACCATCCTCTGCACTGATCTCCTGTAATATCATCACATGCAGCGTCCATTGCATGGAGCAAGGACCTCTGATTTTGAGCCTGATGCTCATACACTCTCCACATCCAAGTGGAGAAAAACTCCTCAATAGGATTGAGGAAAGGAGAGTAAGGTTGTAGGAACACCATGACCATCCTTGGATGAGTAGTGAACCAGGCTCTCAAGAGCGGGCCACGGTGGAAATTCACATTGTCCCACACAATAACATACTTTGGTAGGTGAGGCCCTACAAGACCTCTCTAATTTTCAGGGATCAAATCAGAATGAAGGCGGTCCAAGAAGATGAGGAGCTTCTGTGTTTTGTATGGGCCAAGACTGGGGATGTGAGTGGCCACACCATTCTCAGAAATGGCAGCACACATAGTTATATTGCCCCCACGCTGGCCTGGGACATCCACCGTGGCCCGGTGGCCAACAATATTATGGCCACATCTTCGGCCCTTGGCCAGGTTGAAGCCAACTTCCTTCCAATGCCATTATTCTCTACAACAGAGTAAAAAAAAAAGCATAAAATCGGTCATACGGTAGAGTCATACACTAGAGTAACAGAAAATGACATAGGAATGTTCTATGTTCCCTTCCACAAGTTCAATATACTACTGGCCACTACTCCAGTGGTTCCAAACCTGGGGTACATGTACCCTATAGGCCTACGCAGAGGTACTACAGAGGGTATTTGAGAGAAAGCGGAGGGGGAAATCATCAATGACTAGACATACTGAACTGTTACAGTAAAACCCACAGTATTAGATAGATCTGCTTGGGAGGCACTAATTACTGTAAGCAAATACTTGGATTCAGACATCAGGTAAAGGGGGTACTGAAGCCCAAAAAGTTTGGGAACCACTGCTTAATTGTAAAAAGGTTATAATGATAGACAACCAGTTACTGACTTACATGTACATACTGGTACCACAGCTCTTTCACTCTATCAGAGTTCCTCTCAAATGGTACCCTGTAAAGTCATGGTAATCTGAGCTGTGTGAAACTCCTCCTTCATTAGTCAAGTTCTATTTTCACCTGGCTGTCAATTACAGTAATCAATTTATCAAATGTTCCATGAGATTCATATATGATATTCATGGTATTATGTTCTTGACTTATTTTGACAATTGAACAGACTATTTTGCATGTGATGACTTATAGAATGAAATGATGCTGACATGTTTTGGAGAGAACAACTATTAGACTGAGAATCAGTCAATCAGTTTAGATCAACAGGATCTATTCACTTGGAAATTGTGCTAAATGTAGGCTAACTGTGCCAACTGTAGGCTACCTGTACTGAATCATTTGCAAAGATGTACTAAGACATTTGCAAAGTGATGAAATCAATAAGAAATACAATTCTGTTGTGAACAATTGCCAAGTGGTTTGGAGGTTTGTCCATGTTGTTTTGAGAATGTAATTTCTGTTTCAAGAAATGAGCCAAACCAATGGAGAAAAACTGTAATTTTAGCAGTCAAATGGGTTTTGTAGCTCTGGGTGCGTTTTATTTGGTGGGAATCGTCCCTATAGCTCTCTTAATGCACTATGGCCCATAGTACCCAACCTGTATAGGAGCTATATAGGTGGGATGGGTTGGGCGCCTGATTCAGGAGGCAAATGTGGCTGTCAGGTCATCTGGGGAGGAGCACTGCCTTCATGCAAATAGCTTGGTTATTTGCATGAAGGCATCCAAATAGCCAGGCTATTTGGATGAAGGTAAAGGTGTTGAAGGTGTTTCTTGTCCTACAAACCTTCAGAACCTCCTACAGAACGTATTGTCCTACAAAACGTATCCGTGAACAATGGTAAGTTTACTTCAATTGTGTGGTTTGCAAAAAAAGAGCTTTCCATTTGAAAGGGGCTAGCCCAGCTTAATTTGTTCAGTACCGTGATATGGGTAACAGTTCTGATTGTTCTTTACAAACAACCACAAGATCTGAACATCTGGCTGCAGGGACAAATTAAGTACATAAAGATGCCAGGCAATATCTTTGCGGTGGCTAGAATTGTGTTGCGATTTAGTTATGCCTTTTTTGGGGTTACATTTTATTCATACACGGGACATTTAACTTGTCATTTAGATTCCAGCGTTGGGCAATGCTTCAGTGCGCATGAGGGACCGTCAGAGAGTTGAGGAGATCCTCCAAGGCATGCAGACAGCAGGCTTGAACACCATACAGGTACTTTACCAAGTTTGATTCAGTCTGATTTTTGGCAACCTTTTATTTGTCAGGTTATGTAACGTATGCTTATGTCTGTAGGTGATTTCAGACTTCGACATGACCTTGACACGTTTTAAACACAAAGGAAAGCTTGCTCCTACCTCTCACAGTAAGTCCCATTGAGTCCCAATGATTTTATGGAGACATGTATCGGTCGTAGAAGCTCAAACACAGTTGTGATATTTTCATAATGTCCTATTTTTTGGGTAGATATTCTCATCCACTGTTTTTCTGAAGAACGCAAAGAAAAGGTAATGTGCTTTTTAAAACTATTATTTATCTGATGATTCCACAGATTTCCACCAGGTGGAAATCTTATGTCCAGGTTTGCTGGAAATCTGTCAGAATTTGCTGTCACATTACAGAGAAAATACACAGGGGCCCTCAGATTCATTTGGTTACCATACAGATACAGTACACCACCATACACCATACTGATACAGTATTAACGCCATTAACCAAAATAATAATTCAGCCTCTATTATTTCTGCTACCATGATTCACGTTTGAAACCTCAGACACACCTCAGACATTTTTAGCTTGGCATTAGTTCCTCATTCATTCTTTATTTCCCTAAGCACAAGAAGTTGTACGCGGAATACTACCCCATATGTATTGACTCCTCTAGGACCAGAGAGGAGAAGCTACCCCTCATGGTGGAATGGTGTGTATTGTGAAAAATGAATAACATCATATATAGTACAGCTGTCTGTACTTCCTGAGCCCATGCCATACACTGACTTCTGCTGATTAAGTCTCCCAATGTCTAACTCCCCCAAAGTCGTGATGTTTTGTTCCTCTTGTTCCTATTCCTCTTCCTCTTGTTCCTCTTGTATTTACATCTGCTACAGGTGGACTCAAGTCCATGAGCTCATAGTGCAACAGAAGATCAGGAAAGATCAGCTGGCCCTGGCAGTACAGGAGTCTGGCCCCATGCTTCGGTAAGAATCCCTATGAAGCCTGACAAGTATTTGTATTATTATTATTGTTTCACGTTGTTTCTTGTATCTTGAAAATCCTAATGTTTATTATGCATGGCATGACGTCTTACATCATGACAGGCATACTGTTATCGCACTCCAATTTTATTCTTGCCACCAAAACCGAAATTTTATACAGCGCTTCCAACTGGATCATATCGGTCATACGAGACGTCATTGCAAACGTCTCTTTACGTGTTGGCTATGTGTTGGCTATGTATATTTCAGATCTGAAAACTTTATACTTTTCAAGCTATAAGCATTTTAAAGTCAAGAAACTCTCCATTGAAATAACATTGAGCCTCATTGTTACCATGACTCCGCTAATCAACTTTCCAGCTGACAACGATTGACACACGCTAGAACTAGGCTAGAACCATAGACTGTATATAACTAATGGACAAACCCTCCGTGACGTCACCCATAGACATTCTTAACAGCGGAGATGAAGCCTAAAATTGAGCTTCTGGGTGCCGCCATCTTGGACATTTCAGTCTGTGTTCTAAGCCCGCCTACCTCCGGCCAGACCAATCAAAGCCTCGAATCTGTGAAGGTCATGCCGTGATGACAGATGACAGCTGCCAATCAAGTTGACCACGCCCTTAATTATTCATAAAATAAATCCTTCTCTGTGCATTAAAATAATGGATTCTAAAAAAATTCACCCCCCTCACAGTTGTCATGGACTCGAACACTACTGAAAGACACCAAAACCGTTTTTTGAACCAGGCTGTAAACATGTTTATTTTGGCTGTAAAGTTGGACATTTTAACATGGGTGTCTATGGGAGTTGACTCCTTTCTGCAGCCAGCCTCAAGCGGCCAGTCGAGGAACTGCAAGTTTTTGCACTTCCGCATGGGCTTCATTTTTCAGCATGGAATGTTGCCGCTTGGCTAGAACTAGTTTTATTTTGTTGTTGAAGTACGACTGGTACTACTATTACTACTATTACTGCTACTATTACTACTACTACTACTACTAATAATAATAATAATAATAATAATAATAATGATAATAATAATAATAATAATAATAATAATAATAATAATAATAATAATAATGGTCAATAAAAAATAACCATTTTGTAAATTTGGATATTATGTATGGCAATAGGCTGTGATAATGAGACAATTATTAATCATATAGTATTTGCTTAAATACAGCTTATACATTCCTGAATACATGTGGTACATTCTATTCCAAAAGTACATACCCTATAGAGCCATTCTGAATAAACTGTGGCTTCACTGTGCCCAAGCCTGTCGCTGTGCATGGGTAATGTCATGTGTGACCTTAAGAGGCCTTGAACAACTGTACAATAAACATTGCAGTCTTAAACGAGATACATTCTCACAACTCTATTCTGTGCAAACTCAACTTACCCACATAACTTAACTCACCCACACTCAACTATCAATCATTGCATATTCAGTGGAATACTGAATCAGTTGAACAATCAGTTGAACTCGGTTGAATTTAATTGGAATATTATTATGGCTTTTAGCAGATACTTTATCCATAAATTATGATTCAAGTGTGGGATTACATTTTCTAGTTTACACTGCAGCCCTTTTACATTGTCATGCCATGGTAATTCCATAATCCATGGAATTGCGTTTTCTAGTTATTATTATTATTATTATTATTATTATTATTATTATTAGGGACTGAGCCTGTGAAACAGGACGAAGGTCCCTTTTGTTTTTGGTCCGTTTATTTATTATTTCTAAGGGCTTTGATGGCAATTTGCACTATCTGAACATATACGAAAAGTCAATTTTTTTGGCAAAGTTGTCAGGCCTGGTGAAAAATTATATATTCTATGCGTCACGTTCACGTCGCACACTAGGAAGGCCTCTAGGTGGCGCTGTTTTTGAGCAAAATCCGTAACGCTAATAACTCCCGCATAGATTGTCGCACATTCAAAAACTTTATATCCACACATGCGGGGAATAATGCTGCACCTCCTTATGCCGGTCCCGCCCACTTCCGCCTGACTAATTTTTTTGCTAAAATGCAAAAAAGCAAAAAACATGTGTCTGCAGCATCTAATCATGGGGCTTTCTCCGATTCGTACGAAACTCAACCTGTAGCATCTCCAGACTGAAACATGAAAAAAACGTCATATAAAGTATGTTGAAATTCCCGAAGATAAGCGCGTTATAATTTTTTTATTATGTGTACATTTCACGTAAAAAAAGTAAGTCGACCATTTCTCCACATTTCTATGTCCGTTTGACACCAAGCTTGGGGCCCTACTCTGTTGTACCTCCACTATGCATTCTACAAAATTTGTGGTCATTGCCATTAGGTGGTGCTCTTTAAAATCAAGAAGTTTATATCTCCACATTGTCAAGTGCGATTAAAACGAAACTTGGTACGCAGATAGCCAATGGCTCCCTGAGGCTGAGGTTAAAAGGAGAAAAAAAATCTGCCTCTAGATCTGCTCTAATAGCAGGGTAAATCACTGTGCAAACACCGTAATAGTTATGAATATGAAATACACAGGACACGTGTATACTGCTGCCCAGACCTCACATACCAAAAATTATTTTGCTTGTTGTGGTTGTAGCGCCCCCTACAGGCTTTAAAAACGACAGCCCCGACACCGTTTGACGGATATGCATGAAACTCGATAGGCACGTTAAACCGGCTCAGACCTACAAAAAAGCCTCTGGGCCCATACCCAAAAACCCACCGGAAGTCAGATATTTTCATTTACATTTTTGTAATTTTGCGATTTTTGCGTCCTATTTGAACGAACTCCTCCCAGGGGATTAGTCACTTGGGCTTCAAATTGGTTGTGTAGGTTCACAACATGGGACTTGTTATTATTATTATTATTATTATTATTATTATCATTACTGTTATTGTTATTCTATATGAGGCGTTGGGCTCCAGCGATAACCTGGTGATTCCACAGGGACGGCTACCAGCAGTTCTTCGACCTCCTTCACCAGCACAGCGTGCCCCTGCTCATCTTCTCCGCCGGGCTGGGCGACATGCTGGAGGAGGTCATCCGACAGGTGGAGGTCTTCCACCCCAACGTCAAGGTCTTCTCCAACTACATGGACTTTGACGAGACGGTGAGCAGGGGAACAGCCCGATGGGACGAGATGTACTTTTTTTTAACTCATCCCAGACGGGCGGTGTGTGGGCGGCACGGCAGAGAGTGTGGAACGGTGAATGCAACGTGAGATTGGGGCGGGGTTCAAAATATGGGAAATAAGTCAATACACCCAACAGAGTCGAGTTGAGGCAGTTGAGTTGCTAACTCGTCC
Source organism: Urophycis tenuis (assembly GCA_036785325.1). Classification (NCBI taxonomy): domain Eukaryota; kingdom Metazoa; phylum Chordata; class Actinopteri; order Gadiformes; family Phycidae; genus Urophycis; species Urophycis tenuis. The sequence goes on along the minus strand of JAXIVH010000036.1, from coordinate 3,273,258 downwards.
CGTTGGGATGCGCTGATGCATTCTCCTCTGTCGCGAATGCAAATTTGGCAGGCGAGTGAGCTTCTTGTGGAGAAGTGGCAGAAATGTCAGAATTGGACAGATGGTACAATGAAGACTGAGGAAAAGCCTCTCACAGCTTCTCCTGTGAAGCATGAGGCTCTGGACAGACTTAATGAAATCCAGCTCCATTCTCGTTTTTGCCATGGCCCTGAGGACATTATTCTACATCATTCATACTATACATTATCGACCATGATATTGACCATATGCTACAAAGACAAATCCTCCTCTGCCTTCTCATCGAGCCCCCGGTTCTTCCGCTCCTCTGCCCAGGGGGTCATAAGGGCATTCAAGGGGGAGCTGATCCACACCTACAACAAGCGGGAGGAAGCCCTGCTTAAAACAGGCCACTTCAAGGAACTGCGGTCGCGGCCCAACGTGGTGCTGCTTGGGGACTCCCTGGGGGACCTGACCATGGCCGACGGGGTGCAGGATGTGGAGAACGTCCTCAAGATTGGCTTCCTCAATGACAAGGTGATGTAAGGAGATGGAGGCCAGCTGGATTCTCACCACGGCTGACCTGCGATGTACATATCGTGCCGCTGTTTGGCCACGCAGAACCATCATTGTAGGTTACAAAAGTCCAAAGGTCATGTTTAGTGAGATCATCAGCAGCTGACGTCAACTTTAATGGCGCTAGAGCAGCTGAGCTGTCCCAATAGGCCCCTGATTTCACATGGCCCCTTTAACGCCACACTGTTGATGCTCCATGCTCGATGATCTAGTGGCTCAACGTGCTCTTTCACTCCGTTGCATGGCTTTTCAAATTCGTTAAATCCATGCACCTTAAACTGCATTGCTATGGGAGAACCTCCAAAAAGTCTATTGAAGAAAGACTACTGAAGACTAAAGCCAGGGTAGGTTCATGGTGGTGAGCAGAATCTGCACTTTACAGTCACCAGTTGCTGTATGCAAGTTGTGACTTGCCATCACTCAACATCCGGCCAGTTAAGAGGTGACCCCCCCAGCTTACCAGCAGCCTGGAAATACCTGAACTCAATACTTAACTGCGGGATACCAGACTCATATGCAAATTGGTCTGGCGATGTCAGGCTTATAACGAAGTTAAGGTCCTCATAAGTTATTGGCCAAGTAAAAGTATTTCCTACAACTGTTCCACATGTCACGCCATGTAGAACAGAAACAACGGGAGCTCCTATGTTATGCGCGACAAGCCTTCATGCGGCCCTATGGTAATTAAAACCACTGCATCTTTTTTTGTGTCGCTGGCACATCAAACATTTAAACAAGGGCCTTTTTGCTTTTCCAAATCTATAAGCACCGTTTTATTTTGTGAAAATATGATTAAATTAGTCAATTTAGTAAGTTGTACCCATGACTGTATTCAATGCATTTCAACAGGTGATTCACCCTCAAAACCAGATCTACCAAATCAACCAGATCAACTCTACAGGGATCAGGGATATTATATATTCAGAAATAGGAGGGCGTTCTGCCCAGCTGCATAAATGGCGAGTTCAACATCCTTTCTTTGTTTCTGTATTTATTTTCTTTCGGTCCCCAGGTGGATGAGAGGCAGCAATCCTATCTGGACTCATACGACATTGTGATTCTGGAGGATGAAACCCTGGAAGTTCCCAACGCCATTCTGGATTTCCTTGTCGGCAACAAGTGAACTCGAAAAGACGTCACCAGCCATGTTCCCTTGGGCGGAGCGGAATACGTTGAAGAAAGCGAGTTATGCAGTGTGCTTTTGTTTCTATGTAAAAATCAGTTTTCGTTTTTAACAGTTAGGTGGACTGCCACACCAGCTCTGCAGCAATTATCAGTTGCTGTGATGTTACAGCAGCTCGACTGCATGTTACTGTAATGCGTGAGGATGTCTGCCCGGTGTGTGGGAAGTAGCTGTACCATGTTTCTCCATAGCTCTACTTAAATTCACTGACAGAAGATGGGGCCTTTTTGTTGTCTTGTTTTTTGATGTTAAGTTTTTATTCTCGTGTCATCAGGTTAAAGAAAAATGAGTTCAAGAGCAGAAGAAAAAGCCTGTTTTGAAGGCAATTTTTACATTCCATCTGCAGCATGCGGATATTAATTCATTGATGCATTAAAACAGCAGTGCTGTCAGGTGGTGAAATAAGGCATCTGCACACAAGTGGAACCTTTTTGTTGAAATTCGGTGCGCTGGTAAACTCCTAGTTTTTAATGTTGAGCCTTTCCTAAATGGATGTAATGAGTCCAGACTTCTCATTTCTGTTCTTTAGTTATTTGATAGGTAAACATCGTAGAAGAATGTATTTTTTATGTTCCATTTATCATCTGTTCTTATGCACAACTGATTAACTAAAATATGCTAATAAATATATATGGGTTGTCAGAAAGCTGTATAAATAAATCTGCTTTTTCAGTGTTTGCAATATGGTTACGTTTAGGTTTTTTTTTTTTTTTTTTTTTATGATATTTTTGTTTATGTTTAACAACAAGGAGCACTTTTATAATAACATTTCTGGTATTGCAAATATAATGTAGTTCTACTCTGCACTGGCTTAAACTTGATGCCAGGCAGAGAGAATCAGTCCTATACACAGGGTAGTCGTTCTATCTTAAGAATGTTGCATGGGCCCTGCCCAAATGGTTCATAAGGCATTTAAGGAAATATTCATGAGGAAATGTGTTTTTACTGCATAGAATCATATTTAGTTTCAGATCTGGGAATGTATATATTTTTTTAAAGGCCACCAACCAAAAAAACCTCAAGTAAAACATGAATTCTGATGGCATAACAATTACCAGTGCTGTTGTATAGCTTTTCAGCTATGATGCAAAAAACTGGTTTTCATAAAAGGTAGATAAAAAACAACAACAAAAAAGATCTTTTAAAACCTTACATAACATGCAAACATTGCAGCAATATCCACAGTCCCGACACCCTAGATCCCACATGGCCTCCGTCCAGCTTCACAACACCCAGAACATGGACGTGTGTCCTGGTGTCAGCGATGGGGAGTAACGGAATACATGTACCGGCGTTACGTGTTCAGAACACAAATTATAAGTAACTGTTTTTCGTTACAATTTAAATAGTTGGTATTCAGAATAGTTACATTGTTGAAGTCAATGGATTACATGACGATACTTTTCTGTTTCACAAGTTTCTTCACTCTCTAAATAAATGAAGGCAACCCCATGCATTTCACAGAAGCCCCTATATGAAAAGGAAAAAAAAACTGATCGCTATTTGCGTGACCATTCACAATGGAGTCGGAAGAGGAGCAGCAGGAGCTAGAGGACGTAGAGCTGGAGCCAGAACAGGCACAACAGAGCCAGGGCAGGAAGGTGTTTCTATCTTGGAAATACAAACAGCATTCCACAATAAAGAAAGAGAGGGGAGAAAGGAATATAACCAGTGGTGAAGCTAGATCTTTTTTGGATCGGCTCAAACCCATGAGTTTGACAGGATGTCAAACTCATTTTCACCGCGGGCCACATCAGCAATATGGTTGCCCTCAAAGGGCAGGTTCTAACTGTAAGACTATATACATTTAAGTACTCCTAAATATATTGTTAAGTAACGGTCTCTGCATTTGATTATTATTTATGCAAGTGTACAAATATTGTACATGCATTCATATAAATATACAAATATATGGAAGCAATGTAGAATGTAATGTAACATAGAAAAAAAAGATGTAGTTTGTATTATTGTTATGGGTCTTCCACTGTGGAGACCCATGTGAGTACAAGAAAACCCGGTACGAGCTCAGGATATCAATAAAAGCAGCCAAGGGACATTACAGGGAAAAGGTGGTGTCCTGCTACAGTGACTCCAATGCCAGGCACATGTGGAGTGGGCTTAAGACCATCACGGACAGTAAGGGTAAGGGCTACCGTGTGGGGGAGGTGATCGCTTCTCTTCCAGAGGAGCTGAATGCCTTCTACGCCCGCTTTGAGGTGCACAACAAGCCTGAGGTGCACAACAAGCCGACGACTGCCCACACGAGATATCTCAGGCAGATGCGTGCAAAACATTTGAGAAGGTGAAGGCAAACAAAGCTCCTGGTCCGGACAATTTGTGTCAGGTCATAGAAACTAGGGACACAAGTTGTGGGGCATTTTGAGTTATTAACAGATTCTGAAAGTGTAGTTTCTACGCTTTCCAATGATGTGTAACACATGGAAATCTGAAAATATTTGGAGAAGTTGTGGCCATTTGAATGTAGGCACATCACAAAAGCTAAAACTGAGAAAAAGCCTCCTAAAGATTTGTAGTTGTCACCTCTCTCTATTGGCACACCCGATTTCAAACACTAAATGTATACTTTTAAAGAAACAAATACTGTGATCTGAAACACGGAGAGGCTTCTCTGTGATCTTAACTAACAGATTCTGCAAAAATATGAAAATGTTAAAATTTTGAAAAAAAATCACTTCTTTGTTCATTTGAGCAAATGTTGTGTTGGCGACTTGCGTCCTTGGATTCCATGACCCCACACATATCTCGGGGCGTGCGCACACTAACTGGCAGATGTCTTCGGACATCTTCAACCTCTCCCTGCTCCAGTCTGTAGTCCCCACATGTTTCAAGAAGTCCACCATCATCCTGGTCCCAAAGAAATCATACGTGAGCTGCCTAAATGACTACCACCCAATAGCACTCTCCTCTGTTGCCACAAAGTGCTTTGTGCAGTTAATCAAAGCTCACATTACATCCTCCCTGCCCACTACATTATATCCACTCCAGTTCGCCTACAGGCCAAACAGATCCACGGACGATGTGATTGCATTCGCACTGCACACTGCCCTCTCCCACCTGGAACAGAGGGACACGTATGTGTGGATGCTGTTCATCGACTACAGCTCTGCCTCTAACAGCATAGTGCCGTCCAGACTTGTCGCAAAGCTCCGAGACCTGCACATCAGTTCCACCTTGTGCAGCTGGATTCTGGACTTCCTGACAAGCAGGCCACAGGCTGTTCGTATTGGTAACGCCACCTCCTCCACACTTACTCTCAGCACTGCTGCCCCCCAAGGATGTGTCCTCAGCCCCCTCCTGTAGTCCCTTTTCACCCACGACTGCACAAGCACACACAGCTCCAACACCATTATTAAGTTTGCAGCCGACACCACCATCATCGGCTGCATCACTGGCGGTGACGAGTCGGCCTACAGAGCAGAGGCGAGTGCTCTGACATCGTGGTGTCAGGATAACAACCTCGTGCCCAACGTCAGCAAGACGAAGGAGCTGATCGTAGACTACAGGAGGCGGCGGGGAAAGAGGCACGCACCCATCCACTCTTTGTAACTGGGCACTTAATCAGAGATGTTGTATACTAGCAATGGTTAACCTAGCAATTGAAATGCTTGAAACTTGTTCTGGTGACTTTCTTACTGTATTAGCAGCAATGAAATGTTACACCTTCTTATCACAAATGTACTCTTTGTAAGTCGCGTTGGATAAAAGCGTCTGCTAAATGTAATTGTAAATGTAAATCCACATCGAGGGGACAGCGGTGGAGAGGGTCAGCCATTTCAGATTCCTCTGGATTAACATCAGCGAGGATCTGAGCTGGTCACACCACACAGGTGTGGTCGTGAAACCGGCGAGGCAGCGGCTCTTCCTCTGGCGACTGAGGAGGTTTGGTCAGGACTTCTACAGGTATACTATTGAGAGTATCCTGGCTGGCAGCATCACGGCCTGGTACGGCAGCTGCACTACCCTCGACCGCAAGGCTCTGCAGAGGGTGGTCAGGACGGCCCAGCGCATCACCAGGACCGAGCTGCCAACCATCCAGGATCTCTACAGCCAACGCTGCAGGAGGAAGGCCCAGTGGATCATCTCGGACCCCAGCCACCTGAGCCTCAGTATGTTCACGCTCCTCCCTCTTGTTTTTATTCTGAATTCTCTGTCTATATTGCCCCTTTCTTATATATATATTTATTTATTTTTTTATTTTTTTATTATTATTATTATTTTTTTTACTGATCTATTTTCTTTCATTTGTTTGTATTTATACTATTTTATATCGCAAAGTTGAACAACCTGAGCAACAAGAATTTTACTGCTGGTAATAATGTACATTGTTATCTAGTATGTGACAATAAACTTGATTGATTTATTGATATAAGCTGGGTTGATCAAGTCAGGCTTTATTAGGGGAAAGAAAGCTAGAAAGCTTTAATTCAGTATGTGGTGTAAGCTCATCTATGCTTAGTAAGGACTATGCTAAGCCTTGCTAAGGATACTTAGCCTTGATGAGGATTTATAACTGTCATTTAAAGGTATAATATGTTATTTCTGCTGCTAGGAGTCCTAATCAAAACAATATCAAAAGTCATAGTTTGATGATGTCGATAAGTACAGTGGGATCGTCAGCGTTGTTGTCTTAGCTGCCCCTGCTGGTGAAAATCTATCTGATGTGAGGCAGATATTATGTTCACAGACGAGTGAACATGAACATTGAATTAGCTTTCGGGCTGGCATGAGCCACATGTTAAAGTAGAGCATCATAGTAAGCTAGATCCTTATTGAAATATATCAATGCACAAGGTTGCACTGGATTACTTTTTTTTTTTAGAGGTACCACAGGTCCTTCCTTCCTGCTGCAGTCAGACTCTTCAATCAGCACTGCTCACCATAAACAATCACACTGGAGATTATACACTCATACCATACATCTAATTCGGTACATTTTAATTCACTGTACAATTATATATATATATATATATATATATATATATATATATATATATATATATATATATATATATATATATATATATATACATCCTATATCATATTATCGTATAAGTTTCATGTCCACCGCGGTCAGCTCAGCTCAGCTCGCTGTTGTGCGCTGACTCAGTGGGACGACGACATAAGTGATCTCTTTTCAATCATTTGTAATAGGCTAAATGAAACGTCTATTTAGTGAAATCAAAGTCCGATGCTGCAAACAGAATAGACATTTTTATCTTGTTGCCAACCTGCCATCCACAATGATATGAACGGATTTTAAGATTTTTTTTCCCGAATAATAACGCGAATATTCGGGTAGAATACAGATATGTTTACATCGCATTATCTGTGCTTTCCGAATAACGTATTCGTATTCGGGTGCATCCCTACTTGCTACAAGAGTTTGTACCTTTTATGTAATGTTATCGCCTTACCTTACGGTGATTCTTTTACCAGTAATGCTCCTGCTCATAACCATAAATATTAGGTAATGTTTTTGAAGTTGCAGTGGGTTATGGAACAAAGGCATGTAGATGCCTTGATATACTTTGAGTGTCTCTTTGTATATCAGAGACCCTTCTTTTTCCTTGAGACACATGTAATCTTGCAGTATTTCTGTTCACACCTTAAAATAATTCATATTCATATTATCATCAAATTAACCTTTTTTGAAATGTTGTCTAATTGGAGCTATGCAGCAGTCCCTATGTCGTGGAGTTGGCCATGGTCAGCTATAACTATTTAGTTAACTAACTATTAACTATGTTAAGAGACTTCATAAGGATTGGCATCTTTATCAAAGATAGGCATGCAGATATGGGGAACCCAGTACCTTTCAACTGGGATCGTTTCTCCTCAGCCACCACGGGGTGCTGCCTCCCGTCGGGAGTCTGGCTGAGTGTGTGGACTGCAGGTATCGAACATCTGTTTTGTAAGTGTGCAAATGCACTCACAGCCATTATCAAGATTACTTACCAGAGCCATCCGCTGCAATTGCATTGCTGTTGGAGCCCCATGGCAGGTGGCCAGCAAGCAAACTCTCCGGTAATAGAGGTAGGCCTTATGACATTAACATTGTTTTGGTAACTGGTTATCATGTTGTTTTCAGAGAGTCAACGCTAAGGTTTTATTCAACAGCGTGCTTAGGAATACATCTATTAGAGTGTTGAGAGAGTGAGAAGCTAAGGTCAGTTGTTTTGTTAGTCACATTTTGTGCCGAATTTGTTCTGAGGATTTGTATGAACAGACTAGTTGAGACAAGGGTTCATTCAACTCTGTTTTCTGTTTGCCTTCTCCTACCTGCTACATCAATCAATCAACGCACTGTTTCGATGGATTCCCACAATAGCCTACTGAATGGTCGACATCCCCAGTGTCATATTATGTCAGGCAGCCTATAGCCAACACACATTCCAAAAAGCCTTTCTCTTTTAAAATTGTGTGATCAAATTTCCAGTTACACTTGTTATTTCCATCTCCAACACTGGAGATCTGTTCAGAGCCTGTGATTATGAACCTACAGTTTGGAACCCTGAAGCCACCTATGATCAAACAACCCAGCCATACAACTTTCATGTTAGTTGATGTTAGTTGAGAAGTTCTAATTTACTGGGACCTTGTGGTCTTCATTTGTCATTCCCATGTTTTTTAGACATGGGAACGAAATTTGTTCTCTGCATTTGACCCATCCTATTGTACATCGGAGCAGTGGGCTGCCCGGGGAGCAAGTTGGGGTTCAGGGTTCAGTGTCTTGCTCAAGGACACTTTGACATGCAGACAGTTTTGGGAGTGGGGATCGAACCGCCGACCCTACGGTTAGTGGACGACACGCTCTGTCCACCCGCTCTACCCACTGAGCTACTCCTTGAACTTCTCAACTCCTCGAAGTTCCTTGAACTTCTCAACATCCTTTGGGTTGGTGAGTGTGCACTTGTTCGCTCCGAGATGACAAATCTCACTGGATGTCGGAACCATAGACTGTATATAAATATGGACAAACCCTCCTTGACGTCACCCATAGACATTCTTAACAGCGGAGATGAAGCCTAAAATTTAGCTTCTGGGCGCCGCCATCTTGGACATTTCAGTCTGTGTTCTAAGCCCGCCTACCTCCGGCCAGACCAATCAAAGCCTCGAATCCGTGAAGGTCATGCCGTGATGACAGATGACAGCTGCCAATCAAGTTGACCACGCCCTTAATTATTCATAAAATAAATCCTTCTCTGTGCATTAAAATAATGGATTCTAAAAAAATTTAACCCCCTCACAGTTGTCATGGACTCGAACACTACTGAAAGACACCAAAACCGTTTTTTGAACCAGGCTGTAAACATGTTTATTTTGGCTGTAAAGTTAGACATTTTAACATGGGTGTCTATGGGAGTTGACTCCTTTCTGCAGCCAGCCTCAAGCGGTCAGTCGAGGAACTGCAAGTTTTTGCACTTCCGCATGGGCTTCATTTTTCAGCATGGAATGTTGCCGCTTGGTCGGAACCCGCATCTCACCTCTGCAGCTCTGCACCTGTTCATGATTTTATCCAACTGTTGTAATCAGCATTGAGCCTTTATTGACCCATGATGAATCCGTGCAATGAGTTGACGAGGCAGACCATCTGTTGTCGCTGCCCTCACATGGAACCCTGGATGCCCGTCCACCTTAACAGATTTATTGTAAAGGTTTTCTTCTCCCAGAAGTGAAACAATGTCTGTAGGGTTGCCTTCTTCCATACCCTCTTTAACATGTACAGACCAAACGTTCTGTTGTCTAGAGCTCGCGGGTCGTCCTTCATGCTGGCCTCCACCCATCTTGGACACAGATCCTCCAGATTTTCCATTAGTGTCTCGCGCTTGTTCAGACCACCTTTTTTGAGGTAACTCTTGACTCAACAACGTCCAGTGACAATTTCAGACCAGCGCTTAGCAGTTCAAACTTAAAAGTTGACATTTTGAATCAGCCGGCTGATAGTGACCACAATGTCAACTCTTCATCTAGCGTTGCTTCCTGATCACTGCTAGCAGCTAGCAAGTTGCTGTAAGCTTTCACCTCACGTTTCATCTGCTGTAGTTTGTTCTTCAGTTTTTGTCTTTATTCGGGTTTCACCGTAGACCTAGTGTCAACTTTGCAACTTTCTCACAAAAACGTGAAAACATTTTTCTTAAATTGTACATTTTTGGTGGAGGAAGCATCTCTATATCATATGAAAAACCAGGCTAAGATTGAGTTGTGTGAACTCACATGAATCCCTTCTGAAAGCACCATCTGAGCTTTCAGGGAAGGCCTAACTCCATTTGGAGTTTGGCCCAGGATCTGTGCCAGCCCACCAGAAGTTCTGCTATAACATAGGACTGCTGGATCCGCGATCAGCCTAATTAACCAAGTCGACCCAACCGATTTGTTTGGTCGTGTATGAGATGGTTTAATCGAAAGCAATTTATAGTGAATTCAGATGCACACCATTATTGAGCAGGTAAGGGTTGAGACCATTCTCAAGGATGGGGTCGAAGACACCGGCAACTACACTATCCTGCAGCTGTTCCCTTCATGACGACTCAACACACCTGGTACATCATGCTGGGCGCATGTCCTCTCATGATGGCTTCAACACCACCTGGTACGTCATGCGGGGCGCATGTCCTCTCACCATGTGTTCAACACCACCTCGTACGTCATGCTGGGCGTTTGAAGAATAAGAATAGATCTTTATTGTCATTGCCACATGGGCAACGAAATTAAATAAAAAAAAGAGATGTCATTGGCGGTGGGCTGATGTCCCTCTATGACAGGTAAGCAGGCACATCAATGGGAACCTGCCCTTGTTGACAGCTGATTTTTGTGATAGTTATGATAAACGAGGTGTTTGTCACATTGGGATTGTTCTTTAGCACATCTGTGTTTTGGAGATGGGCACTTGTTGAAGTCGTTTCCGTGTTATACATGTAGAAATGGGCCATCGCTCTTTTTCGGGTATAGATGGATCCAAAACGAAGCCTTTGTGGTACAACTGCACACTGTTAAGTTATCAAAAGTTATCAAAAGCTATGTTAGGTTTTTTTTTGCAAGGTGCAAATCGCGATTTGTTCAGTGATTTGTTAGTTGTTGTTGATGTGGGAGAAAAAAAACAATAACACTCAATGAACACCGACACCATGTTCAAAACAAGTCATCACAGTCTTTGGAAAGGGATTTAGGTGCAAGCTGCAACCCCACTAGGTTGGACTGTGCGTCCTTACCAACTAAGCCCCACAGAAACCACAATTGAAATGCTGTGTGGTTAAATGACTGACCTCCGCTGGCCCTGGGCTTATCTGCTGCTGCAGTAGACTGCAGTGAAGGACCTGGCCTCGGCCCTGGACATGGAGGACAGCCATGTGTCGGATGCCACGGGGGGCTTGCCCCGCCCCTCGCTGGTGGCGTGTCCTACGAAACAATAACTAGTCATTAGATATTGCTAGCATTTTTGATCATTGTAATTAACACAATACATCACGTCAACATCACTCAAACTTCAAAAAAGCCTTTAACCTAATTTGAATCCATATTATCCTAAGGCGTTTATGTTTCAACAGCTCACCTGTGGTGGATGCAGTGGGGACCCCCAGGGGTGTGACCTTGGAGCACCTCTTTCCAACCACAAACGTGTGTTGGTCCAGCAACAGAAACAGGGGCGAGGACAGCCAAAGGCAGTTGAAGCAGGAGCCTCAGTTCACGTGATTCCTCTGCCTGGCTCTCTCTCCGATTCATTTCAAAGAGGCCCCTGGTTCCACTCTCGTGGTCATGCTTCCAGCCTTCAGTATAGACATAGGCATACAGTTAGGGCTCTACAGGGACATTGTACGCGAAGTCCAAGAAAAATTTCCTTCAGGACTAAATAAAGTAATCTTGAATCTTGAATTATCAAGAATGCCTCCTGAAATCAGATGTCATAGGTCCACAGGTTTAGAATAGTCCTCAGACAGCTGTGTCTGATTGCCGCTTTGGCAGCAGGATTCAAAAGTGTATGACAAGTAACCAAGACATATCCCATGTGGTTCACGCTGGCATCAACTGTGCTATTTCTCCATTGGCAACAAGCTTCAATAGGGAAATTCTACCAAAAAAAATAATTAATTAATTGTGGAAACAATGTAACAATATTCAGATACAGTGGCGGCCGGCCCATAGAGGGCGATAGGGCACCGCCCCCCCTTGACCCACAATAAATAAATAAATTAAAAATAAAATAAAACTAATAACAATAAATTATACAAATTGTTAATATTTGTGTGTTTGAAATATGACTGTACCCAGTAATATGTGCAAAATATGATAGAAAATCATCCTACACGTCCCGTGTCCCATGCTTCAACAGCTCTGGGGCGATGGAGAAATCGCCCCAAGGAGGCGGGTCTGTGTAACTGTTTAGCCAATTACTAATTTAAGATGTGAAAGCATGACACAAAATTTGGCCAATCAGCGTCCTCAAATCCAAGCAGATATGGGTGATTACTTTATCGCCCCAAGCGAGCGAATGCATGGGCGAGTCAGGGCGAGTCTGTATATAGTTGTATACAGTTGTATATAGTTGACCTTAGTATTTTTTAGTCCTTAATTTTCACTACCTATTAATCTGCTGATTATTTTCTTGATTGTTTAGTATTTAAAATGTTTACTGTAATTTCATAGAGCCCAAAGTGACTACAAATTCAATTTCAAATGAAAAAATGGAAAGCTTGTGATTGTGCAATATGTTGTTTATGTTTTGTGTTAGAATGCCTCAACTTTTTAATATTGGCATTGAATAATTATTGACTATTTCACGGAGCACTCGTTTCCTGTATAGTTTGTGTTCAATGTATTGGGATGGTTACTGAAATTGACTGAATATGGCACAGCCCCACCTAGAATATTCTTCACCAGCCGCCACTGGTGAGATACTGACAAACTTGAATACTCATTCATAAAACGAAGCAAGGGCTTCGCCTCGCTGCATTGTAGCGAATGGCACACCAAGTGTAAGCGGCTCCCGGTGTATTACTAGGCATAGGAATTTGTTTCCAGAGGGAAATAAATAGGAAGTCAGATACAGCCTCATAGATGTGCTACTTGCTCTTCTAGTGGCTATAAACTAGATAAGACATGCACGTGAGACACGGATAATGTTGTGTGCGTAGTCAATGGTAGTCTCTGGCAGGGGCGTAGCCAGGGGGGGCCACGGCCTCCCTGGCATCATCATTTTTATTATTTTGACTTATTTTTATTTTAAGTCTTATATTTTCAATTGTCACTTACGCCAGGGGTCTCCAACCTTTTCAGCACCAAGGACTGGTTTGATTCTCAAAAAAAAATTCATGGTCCGGTGAGGGGGGGGGGGGAGTTGGGTTATGTAGAGTAGGGGTTGCCAATTTGTTGATAGTTCCATATAGTGTTGTGCATGCATTAATTTGAAATAACTAGTTCCAGTTATTTATGGACAGTGAAGGTACCAAACTCTTAAAAAAGAATGTGAACTTGAACAAGTGAACAAAGAACAACTATGAACATAATGATGTAAACTTGAAGTAACATCTATCAAGTATAAACATGCACAACACAATATGTCAGTAAGGGAACTTAACGCACGTTTGTGAATGAGGCCACAGAATAGGCTACAATTCACTTTAATCAGTGGGAGCCCTGTGCTTGTTTCCCTACAACAAGAAGGTTCCATCTGGGGGTGATGGAAGACCGTGACACCCTTAGCGTGTTTGAAATGTCCAATTGATTGTGCAACCCGGCCTCGGATAGGTAAGTAGTGGGAAATGGAAGCAAAGTTTTCAGCACTGTTACGGCTATCTCAGGATATTCCGCTTTGATTTTGATCCAAAAACCTGCCAGAGAGGTTTGCTCAAACACACTTTTAAGATCACCATCATTTGCTATTTCGATCAATTGATCTTCCTCCTGCACCGACAAGTGATTCGGGATATTGACGAATGGGTTGCGGGTCCACTCATTCGTTCGCCGTTGATCTTTGGAGGATGGGAAGTAACGTTCGGATTCATTTGAAAGCGCAACAAGGTGATCGCCCACCAGCTGCGAGAGAATGGTCCCTGCCTCAGTCTCCCCCAAATCCCCACTAATGTTTCGAACATATGGAATACACCCCTGTCCACTTGGCGTCCCCACAAATCAAGCTTGGCTTTAAATGCAGCAATAAACTTTATCTGCCAGTTTAAAGACAGTCGTCATTCTCCCCTGGAGTGTCAGGTTGAGCTCATTAAGCAATCCGAATATGTCACACAGGTAAGCCAGTTTTGACACGCAGTGCTCATCACTAAAATGTGCTGCCAATGGTGACTTTTTTCTGTAAGAAACCTCTGCAGCAACTCAAACACTCTGGCCAATGACCTGCCCCTTGAGAGCCATCTGACCTCTGCGTGCAAGAGAAAGCGTTTGTTAACGGTGTCGGCCTATTTGCCGACAGAGGTTTGAAGTGGGGGAGCGTGGCGCATAGATCGCCATGCTTTGCTTGGCGTTTAATTTCCACAGTAGGCTGTCTCAATTGTTCACCTCTTTTGTGTACCCGTGCCTGTCCCGCTGTTTTATATATGACTCTCCCCCTCTGATTGCTGTTAACAGTTAAAGCTGCCGCGTTGTGGTGTACCGCCTTGGTGCTGGATCACTGAAGCCTCCACGTCCCGCCAGTGGCTCACCTGCCGAAGCGGGCCTCTATACGCTGCAGTGTCGGCCACTGCTGTTCTGTCTGGGCGGGTTTTTAGGGCCCCGTTGTTGTTTTTAGTGATCAATACCTGTTTTTCTCTTCCTTTGTGTGTGTGTGTGTGTGTGTGTGTGTGTGTGTGTGTGTGTGTGTGTGTGTATGAGTGTGAGATATTTGGAGACCCAGTGATCCTGGCGTGGGTGTTCCGGACCCATGTAGTGTGTTACCAGGATAGTAGCATGTATAAATCCCCACTTCAGCGTTGTGTTATCTAATTGTTGCCTCTCTTTCTCTTTTTTTTGAACAGGAGCTGGTGGTGCCACTGGTGTGCGTGCTTGGCTGACCGTGATGGTGGCGGTTCCCTTCACGTCGCTGTACAGTAGTGCACTTTGGTGTCAACAAACGGTGTGTGTGTTTTTTTTTCATGTGTGGTATATTCCTTCGTGCTTGATGAGTAACGTCAACTCATTTGCCAACAAAACTGACGAACTGGCATCCCTGGTGAAGAACGTTGAGCTGTACAGGGAATGCAGCTTGATGTGTCTTACAGAGACGTGGTTGAACAAAAATATCCCAGATGCCAACATTGAGCTTACTGGTTTCTCACATGTGAGAGCGGACAGAGACCCAAGTCGGAGTGGGAAACGCAAAGGGGGAGGGCTTGTACTTTACATCAACAACAGATGGTGCAACCCTGGACATGTTACGGTGAAGAACATTATCTGCTGTCCGGACATTGAGCTGCTTGCGATGAGTTTACGTCCGTATAACTTGCCGCGGGAGTTCACGATGGCCATCATAGTTTGTATTTACATCCAACCACGAGCCCTGGCCGAAACCGCGTGTGACGTCATTCATTCCACAATCGCAAGACTTCAAGTTCAGCACCCTGAAGCCTACTTTGCCATCTCGGGGGACTTCAATCATGTCACACTGGACTCTACCCTTTCTGCTTTTTACCAATATGTTAAATGCCCAACCAGAAAGAACAAGACTATGGACCTTATGTTGTATGCTAATGTCAAGGATGCAAACACCGCCACCCCACTGCCACTGCTTGGGAAGTCAGATCACAACCTGGTTTTCCTCCATCCATATTACATGCCCCTGGTCTGCAGGCAAAAGCACACCATGCATTCCTTCAAGAAATGGTCTCCGAAGATGGAGGAGGCTCTGAGAGACTGCTTTGGAGGCTTGAGGAGGCTAAGGTCCTTCAACATCTGCAGGACAATGCTGAGGATGTTCTATGAGTCTGTTGTTGCCAGTGCGATCTTCTTCGCTGTTACATGCTGGGGCAGTGGAATGAAGGTCACGGACACCAACATACTTAATAGACTCATCAAGAGGGCTGGTGATGTAGTGGGGGAGGAATTGGACACTCTGATGACCGTGGCAGATAGGAGGATGCTGTCCAGGCTACGGACTATCTTGGACAATGCCTCTCACCCTCTCTTTTCCACCCTGGCTCAGCGGAGGAGTACCTTCAGCAGAAGACTCCTCTCACCGAGATGAACCACAGAGCAACATAGGAAATCATTCCTGCCTGTGGTCATCAACCTATATAATTTGTCACTATCATCTTAGTGTCGCTGCATAACGGGTCATTCACACGGTATAACTGGTAACTACTCTGCATAACATTCCACCACCCAATCCTACATGCTACATATTTGTGTATGCTATTTACCTGTATAGTGTATGCCTAGATGTTTGTACATTTATGTATATTTTTCATATTTTTCTTTGGTATATTGTTACATATATTCTAACACTCTACTATACATAGTGAATTTCTGTCTGTCTGTCTTTGAGTCAACTAACTCGAGTTTGCTGCAGGAATCTCATGGTGAGGACATTGAGGGGGATCTTATTTTCTGCATGTACATTGTAGTTCCCACAAGAACTGTATGCTGCTATCCGAACAACAAGACCTGGATCACCACTGATGTCAAGAACCTCCTTAATAGGAAGAAACAGGCATTTAAGGAAGGAGATCTGACAGAGATGAAGCGTGTAGAAGGGGAACTGAAAGTTTGGCTGAGTCTAAGGAGCGATACAGAAAAGAAGAAGAAGAAGAAGAAGAATGACTCTTTTGATCCCGTGAGGGAAATTTGGTCACTGCATTTAACGCAATGGTGAATTAGTGGAAATACACTCAGCACACAGTGATGGTGAGGCACACAGTGATGGTGAGGCACACTAATCCCGAGGCAATGAGCTGCCAACAGCGGCGCTTGGAGAGCAGTGAGGGGTTAGGTACCTTGCTCACAGGCATTTCAGCCGTTCGTACTGGTCGGGGTTCGAACCGGCAACCCTCCAGTTACAAGTCCGAAGCCCTAACAGGTAGGCCATGGAAGATTGAGCGGAAGATGCAGAGAAACAGCATAAGAGAGGTTTGGGATGCAATGAAGACCATTACTGGTAGCAAAAGGAGCAACGCCCCCGTGGATGGTGATGTGGTGAAATCTAATGAGCTTAACCGCTACCACAACCGCTTTGACGTCTCCACTCCAGCTGCTACAATCGTCTGCCCAGCACTCACACCCCACCTATCAACTCTTCTCACCTGTCCCCCATCCCCCAGGACACACAGCGTTGCTTCTACAGCCAACTCCCCCCCCCTACCCTCTCACCCCACCCCCCTCTCACCTACCCCCACCTCCCAAGCCAACCATTCCCCACCCCCCCTCTCACCTCCCACCACCTCCCAAGCCAACCATTCCCCACCCCCCCCTCACCTCCCACCACCACCTCCCAAGTCGACCATTCCCCACCCCCCACTACACATCACAGCTGAACAGGTCCAAGGACAGCTGAGAGGACTGCACCCTGGTAAAGCAGTAGGACAAGACAAAGTATGTCCAATACTGCTTAAAGTCTGTGCTACCGAACTAGGGGAGCCCTTGCAGTACGTCTTCAACCTGAGCCTCCGACTGGGGAAAGTACCAACACTGTGGAAGTCTTCATGTCTCATTCCAGTCCCCAAAAAACCCCATCTGAGCAAGCTCAATTACTTCAGGCCAGACCTCAGGTCCGCCACGCACTGGACCCGCTACAGTTTGCATACCAAGAGAAGGTGGGCATGGAGGATGCCACCTACTACACAGGACACACTCTCATCTGGACAAGGGGAAGGGCGCTGTGAGAATCATGTTTTTTTATTTCTCCAGTGCTTTTAACACAATCAAGCCCATCAGATTAAGAGACCAGCTTCTGCAGATGAGAGTCGACACCCACCTGGTATCCTGGATAACGGACTATCTGACGGGGAGACCACAGTTCGTCAGGCTGAAGGACCGTCTCTCCGAGATGGGGGTCAGCAGCACTGCAGCACCACAGGGGACTGTGCTCTCACTGGTCCTGTTCACCCTGTACACCTCTGACTTCAGGTACAACACTGAGTCATGCCACCTGCCAAAGTCCTCTGACGACACTGCAAATGTGGGGTGTATTAGGGGTGGGCAGGAGGTGGAGTACAGGTACCTGGTGGATGATTTTGTGCAATGGTGCAGAATCAACCACCTACAACTGAAAACCTCCAAGACCAAGGAAATGGTGGTGGACTTCAGGAGGTCTAAGCCACCTTTGAGGCCAGTCTCTATCGAAGGGGACAATGTGGAGGTGGTCACCACATACAAATACCTGGGAATACACCTGGACAATAAACTGGACTGGTCAGCGAACACAGATGCACTATACAGGAAAGGACAGAGCCTGCTCTATTTCCTAAGGAGGCTGCGGTCCTTCAATGTGTGCAGTAAACTCCTCCGGATGTTCTATTATTCTGTCGTTGCCGCCAGTGTCCTCTCCTATGCTGTTGTGTGCTGGGGAGGCAGCACCAAGAAGAGGGACTCTGGGCGACTGGACAGGCTGGTGAGGAAAGCGGGCTCCATCATCGGCATGGAGTTAGAGTGCATTACCTCAATAACAGAGAACAGGTTGGACAGGTTGCTGGCCATTCTGGACATGCCACCTGCCATGCAAAATGGACAGGCTGAAGAGGTCCTTTGTTCCCATTGCCAACCAACTGTTCAATAGATAACAAAAGGGGAAGAGTGAGAATTGAACATCATTTCATTTAGTCTGTCCTTAAATGTTATGTTATGTTACATACTTGTTCATACCCAATTTTACTCTCCCCATATTTAAATTTATATTATATATTATATTAATATTGTATCATATTAACAGACAATACAGTCATTGCACTGTTTACCGTTTACTTTTGTTTTAATTCTTTCAACACCGCACATGCACCGTACTCCTTACTCCTTAATTTTAATCTATTTGATTCTATTTTTATTTTATTTCATTTTTTAATTTTGTTCTGTGCTCCTCTACGTGTGTGATATATGTGTGTGTGTGTATGTAAATGCTACTGGATGCCAAAAATGTCCCTATGGGGATTGATAAAGTATCTATCTATCTATCTATCTATCTATCTATCTATCTATCTATCTATCTATCTATCTATCTATCTATACATGGCATAAGTGTATTAACGCTACACATGGGTAGTTATCTTAATTTTAGCAGTCAATTAGGTTTTGCGGCTCTGGGTGCATTTTATTTGGTGGGAATCGTCCTTATAGCTCTCTTAATGCACTATGGCCCATAGTACCCAACCTGTATAGGAGCTATATAGGTGGGATGGGTTGGGCGCCTGATCCAGGAAGAAAATGTGGCTGTCAGGTAGTCCGGGGAGGAGCACTGCCTTCGTGCAAATAGCCTGGCTATTTGGATGAAGGCAAGGTGTTGAAGGTGTTTCTCCAAAACTTGTCCCACAAAACTTCAGAACCTCCTACAGAACGTATTGTCCTACAGAACGTATCCGTGAACAATGGTAAGTGCATTCAGCTACTTTACTTCAATTATGTGGTTTGCAAAAAAAGAGCTTTCCATTTGAAAGGGGCTAGCCTAGCTTAATTTGTTCTGTACCGTGATATGGGTAACAGTTCTGATTGTTCTTTACAAACAACCACAAGATCTGAACATCTGGCTGCAGGGACAAATTAAGTACATAAAGATGCCAGGCAATATCTTTGCGGTGACTAGAATTGTGTTGAGATTTAGTCATGCCTTTTTTGAGGTTACATTTTATTCATACACGGGACATTAAACTTGTCATTTAGATTCCAGCGTTGGGCAATGCTTCAGTGCGCATGAGGGACCGTCGGAGAGTTGAGGAGATCCTCCATGGCATGCAGACAGCAGGCTTGAACACCATACAGGTACTTTACCATGTTTGATTCAGTCTGATTTTTGGCAACCTATTATTGGTCAGGTTATGTAACGTATGCTTATGTCTGTAGGTGATTTCAGACTTCGACATGACCTTGACACATTTTAACCACAAAGGAAAGCTTGCTCCTACCTCTCACAGTAAGTCCCATTGAGCCCCAATGATTTTATGGAGACAAGTATCGGTCGTAGAAGCTCAAACACAGTTGTGATATTTTCATAATGTCCTATTTTTTGGGTAGATATTCTCAGCCACTGTTATTCTGAAGAATGCAAAGAAAAGGTAATGTGCTTTTTAAAACTATTATTTCTCTGATGATTCCACAGATTTCCACCAGGTACACTCCCTTTTAGTCCAGGTTTGCTGGAAATCTGTCAGAATTTGCTGTCACATTATGCCAGAGAAAATACACAGGGGCCCTCAGATTCATTTGGTTACCATACAGATACAGTACACCACCATACACCATACTGATACAGTATCAACGCCATTAACCAAAATAATAATTCAGCCTCTATTATTTCTGCTACCATGATTCACCTTTGAAACCTCAGACACACCTCAGACATGTTTAGCTTGGCATTAGTTCCTCATTCATTCTTTATTTCCCTAAGCACGAGAAGTTGTATGAGGAATACTACCCCATAAGTAATGACTCCTCTAGGACCAGAGAGGAGACGCTACCCCTCATGGTGGAATGGTGTGTATTGTGACAAATGAATAACATCGTATATAGTACAGCTGTCTGTACTTCCTGAGCCCATGCCATACACTGACTTCTGCTGATTAAAGTGATGGTTTGGAGTAAAATTCACTCTGAGGTAATTTCCACCAATAATCCAGCCAAATACCCCCTCAGATGCATTTTTAGCGACGGTCAATATTGATCAAGTTTAGGGGTATAAGCCGAATGGCTTAGTATTGGAGTGCCCGGTACACTGTGTATATCTCGTAAATTACCCCACTAATAATGCATAGATTGTTACCCAACTTCTGTAGTAGTACATATATGGTCTGTACTCACAAAACGAGGCATTTTAAAGTTTGTAAGTACACCAGGAGTTTATTTAAAAGAGCACTTTTCTGATAGCTTCAACTAGCTGTTGCTAAGGCTACCGCTGCGTCGACGTCTCTTCCGTCTTTCCGGATAAATTCGTAAAAGTCCTCTTCAAAACTCACATGTGTAAGGAAAAAGTTAGTGAATTCAACACTCCATCTTATACCCCTAAAATTCACCCTGAGGTAAATTCCACCAATAATCCAGCCAAATACCCCCTCAGATGCATTTTTAGCGACGGTCAATATTTATCAAGTTTAGGGGTATCAGCCGAATGGCTTAGTATTGGAGTGTCCGGTACACTGTGTATATCTCGTAAATTACCCCACTAATAATGCATGGATTGTTACCCAACTTCTGTAGTAGTACATATATGGTCTGTACTCACAAAACGAGGCATTTTAAAGTTCGGAAGTACACCAGGAGTTTATTTAAAAGAGCACTATTCTGATAGCTTCAACTAGCTGTTGCTAAGGCTACCACTGCGTCGACGTCTCTTCCGTCTTTCCGGATAAGTTCGTAAAAGTCCTCTTCAAAACTCACGTGTAAGGAAAAAGTTAGTGAATTCAACACTCCATCTAATTTCAAGTATTCAATTATTCCAGTTGTCAATACATTTCGATGGAGTGTTGAATTCACTACCCTTTTCCTTACACATGTGAGTTTTGAAGAGGACTTTTACGAATTTATCCGGAAAGACGGAAGAGACGTCGACGCAGCGGTAGCCTTAGCAACAGCTAGTTGAAGCTATCAGAAAAGTGCTCTTTTAAATAAACTCCTGTTGTACTTACAAACTTTAAAATGCCTCGTTTTGTGAGTACAGACCATATATGTACTACTACAGAAGTTGGGTAACAATCCATGCATTATTAGTGGGGTAATTTACGAGATATACACAGTGTACCGGGCACTCCAATACTAAGCCATTCGGCTTATACCCCTAAACTTGATCAATATTGACCGTCGCTAAAAATGCATCTGAGGGGGTATTTGGCTGGATTATTGGTGGAAATTACCTCAGGGTGAATTTTACTCCGAACCATCACTTTAAGTCTACCAATGTCTAACTTCCCCAAAATCGTGATGTATTGTTCCTCTTTGTTTTTGCATGTACTACAGGTGGACTCGAGCCCATGAGCTCATAGTGCAACAGAAGATCAGGAAAGATCAGCTGGCCCTGGCAGTACAGGAGTGTGGCGCCTTGCTTCGGTAAGAATCCCTACAAAGCCTGACAAGTATTTGTATTATTATTATTATTGTTACACGTTGTTTCTTGTATCTAGAAAATCCTAATGTTTATTATTATTATTATTATTATTATTATTATTATTATTATTATTATTATTATTATCATTATCATTACTGTTATTGTTATTCTATATGAGGTGTTGGGCTCCAGCGATAACCTGGTGATTCCACAGGGACGGCTACCAGCCGTTCTTCGACCTCCTCCACCAGCACAGCGTGCCCCTGCTCATCTTCTCGGCTGGGCTGGGCGACATCCTGGAGGAGGTCATTCGACAGGCGGAGGTCTTCCACCCCAACGTCAAGGTCTTCTCCAACTACATGGACTTTGACGAGATGGTGAGCAGGGGAACAGCCCGATGGGACGAGATGTACTTTTTTTTAACTCATCCCAGACGGGCGGTGTGTGGGCGGCACGGCAGAAAGTGTGGAACGATGAATGCAACGTGAGATTGGGGCGGGGTTCAAAATATGGGAAATAAGTCGATACACCCAACAAAGTCGGGTTGAGGCAGTTGAGTTGCTAACTCGTCTCGTTGGGATGCGCTGATGCATTCTCCTCTGTCGTGAACGCAAATTTGGCAGGCGTGTGAGCTTCTTGTGGAGAAGTCGCAGAAATGTCAGAATTGGACAGAGGGTACAATGAAGACTGAGGAAAAGCCTCTCACAGCTTCTCCTGTGAAGCATAAGGCTCTGGACAGACTTAATGAAATCCAGCTCCATTCTCGTTTTTGCCATGGCCCTGAGGACATTATTCTACATCATTCATACTATACATTATCGACCATGATATTGACCATATGCTACAAAGACAAATCCTCCTCTGCCTTCTCATCGAGCCCCCGGTTCTTCCGCTCCTCTGCCCAGGGGGTCATAAGGGCGTTCAAGGGGGAGCTGATCCACACCCACAACAAGCGGAAGGAAGCCCTGCTTAAAACAAGCCACTTCAAGGAGCTGCGGTCGCGGCCCAATGTGGTGCTGCTTGGGGACTCCCTGGGGGACCTGACCATGGCCGACGGGGTGCAGGATGTCGAGAACGTCCTCAAGATTGGCTTCCTCAATGACAAGGTGATGTAAGGAGATGGAGGCCAGCTGGATTCTCACCACGGCTGACCTGCGATGTACATATCGTGCCGCTGTTTGGCCACGCAGAACCATCGTTGTAGGTTACAGAAGTCCAAAGGTCATGTTTAGTGAGATCATCAGCAGCTGACGTCAACTTTAATGGCGCTAGAGCAGCTGAGCTGTCCCAATAGGCCCCTGATTTCACATGGCCCCTTTAACGCCACACTGTTGATGCTCCATGCTCGATGATCTAGTGGCTCAACGTGCTCTTTCACTCCATTGGCACATCAAACATTTAAACAAGGGCCTTTTTGCTTTTCCATATCTATAAGCACCGTTTTAGTTTGTGAAAATATGATTAAATTAGTCAATTTAATAGGTTGTTCCCATGACTGTATTCAATGCATTTCAACGGGTGATTCACCCTCAAAACCAGATCTACCAAATCAACCAGATCAACTCTACAGGGATGTTATATATTCAGAAATAGGAGGGCGTTCTGCCCAGCTGCACAAATGGCGAGTTCAACATCCTTTCTTTGTTTCTGTATTTATTTTCTTTCGGTCCCCAGGTGGATGAGAGGCAGCAATCCTATCTGGACTCATACGACATTGTGATTCTGGAGGATGAAACCCTGGAAGTTCCCAACGCCATACTGGATTTCCTTGTCGGCAACAAGTGAACTCGAAAAGACGTCACCAGCCATGTTCCCTTGGACGGAGAGGAATATGTTGAAGAAAGTTATGCAGTGTGCTTTTGTTTCTATATAAAAATCAGTTTTTGTTTTTAACAGTTAGGTGGACTCCCACACCAACTCTGCAGCAATTGTCATTTGCTGTGATGTTACAGCAGCTCGACTGCATGTTACTGTAATGCGTGAGGATGTCTGCCCGGTGTGTGGGAAGTAGCTGTACCATGTTTCTCCATAGCTCTACTTAAATTCACTGACAGAAGATGGGGCCTTTTTGTCGTCTTGTATTTTGATGTTAAGTTTTTATTCTCGTGTCATCAGGTTAAAGAAAAATTAGTTCAAGAGCAGAAGAAAAAGCTTGTTTTGAAGGCAATTTTTACATCCATCTGCAGCATGTGGATATTAATTCATTGATGCATTAAAACAGCAGTGCTGTCAGGTGGTGAAATAAGGCATCTGCACACAAGTGGAACCATTTTGTTGAAATTCGGTGCGCTGGTAAACTCCTAGTTTTTAATGTTGAGCCTTTCCTAAATGGGTGTAATGATTCCAGACTTCTCATTTCTGTTCTTTAGTTATTTGATAGGTAAACATCCTAGAAGAATGTATTTTTTATGTTCCATTTTTCATCTGTTCTTATGCACAACTGATGAACTAAAATATGCTAATAAAAATATATGGGTTGTCAGAAAGCTGTTTAAATAAATCTGCGTTTTCAGTGTTTGCAATATGGTTATGTTTAGGTTTTGTTTTTTTATTTTTTATGATATTTTTGTTTATTACAATATATGTTTAACAACAATGAGCACTTTAATAATAACATTTCTGGTATTGCACATATAATGTAGTTCTACTCTGAACTGTCTTAAACTTGATGCCAGGCAGAGAGAATCAGTCCTATACACAGGGTAGTCATTCTATTTTAAGAATGTTGCATGGGCCCTGCCCAAATGGTTCATAAGGCATTTAAGGAAATATTCATGAGGAAATGTGTTTTTACTGCATAGAATCATATTTAGTTTCACATCTGGGAATGTATATATTTTTTTAAAGGCCACCAACCAAAAAAACCTCAAGTAAAACATAAATTCTGATGGCATAATAATTACCAGTGCTGTTGTATAGCTTTTCAGCTATGATGCAAAAAACTGGTTTTCATAAAAGGTAGATAAAAAACAACAACAAAAAAGATATTTTAAAACCTTACATAACATGCAAACATTGCAGCAATATCCACAGTCCCGACACCCTAGATCCCACATGGCCTCCTTCCAGCTTCACAACGACCAGAACATGGACGTGGTCCTTGTCAGTCATGGGGAGTAACGGAATACATGTACCGGCGTTACGTATTCAGAAAACAAATTATAAGTAACTGTTTTTCGTTAGAATTTAAATAGTTGGTATTCAGAATACAGTTACATTGTTGAAGTCAATGGATTACATGACGATACTTTTCTGTTTCACAAGTTTCTTCACTCTCTAAATAAATGAAGGCAACCCCATGCATTTCACAGAAGCCCCTATATGAAAAGGAAAAAAAAACTGATCGCTATTTGCGTGACCATTCACAATGGAGTGGGAAGAGGAGCAGCAGGGGCTAGAGGACGTAGAGCTGGAGCCAGAACAGGCACAACAGAGCCAGGGCAGGAAGGTGTTTCTATCTTGGAAATACAAACAGCATTCCACAATAAAGGAAGAGAGGGGAGAAAGGAATATAACCAGTGGTGAAGCTAGATCTTTTTTGGATCGGCTCAAACCCATGAGTTTGACAGGGTGTCAACTCATTTTCACCGCGGGCCACATCAGCAATATGGTTGCCCTCAAAGGGCAGGTTCTAACTCTAAGACTATATACATTTAAGTACTCCTAAACATATTGTTAAGTAACGGTCTCTGCATTTGATTATTATTTATGCAAGTGTACAAATATTGTACATGCATTCATATAAATATACAAATATATGGAAGAAATTTAGAATGTAATGTAACGTAGAAAAAAAAGATGTAGTTTGTATTATTGTTATGGGTCTTCCACTGTGGAGACCCATGTGAGTACAAGAAAACCCAGTACGAGCTCAGGATATCAATAAAAGCAGCCAAGGGACATTACAGGGAAAAGGTGGTGTCCTGCTACAGTGACTCCAATGCCAGGCACATGTGGAGTGGGCTTAAGACCATCACGGACAGTAAGGGTAAGGGCTACCGTGTGGGGGAGGTGATCGCTTCTCTTCCAGAGGAGCTGAATGCCTTCTACGCCCGCTTTGAGGTGCACAACAAGCCGATGACTGCCCGCACGAGATATCACAGGCAGATGCGTGCAAAACATTTGAGAAGTTGAAGGCACACAAAGCTCCTGGTCCGGACAATTTGTGTCAGGTCATGGAAACTAGGGACACAAGTTGTGGGGCATTTTGAGTTATTAACAGATTCTGAAAGTGTAGTTTCTACGCTTTCCAATGATGTGTAACACATGGAAATCTGAAAATATTTGGAGAAGTTGTGGCCATTTGAATGTAGGCACATCACAAAAGCTAAAACTGAGAAAAAGCCTCCTAAAGATTTGTAGTTGTCACCTCTCTCTATTGGCACACCCGATTTCAAACACTAAATGTATACTTTTAAAGAAACAAATACTGTTATCTGAAATATGGAGAGGCTTCTCTGTGATCTTAACTAACAGATTCTGCAAAAATATGAAAATGTTAAAATTTTGAAAAAAAATCACTTCTTTGTTCATTTGAGCAAATGATGTGTTGGCGACTTGCGTCCTTGGATTCCATGACCCCACACATATCTCGGGGCGTGCGCACACTAACTGGCAGATGTCTTCGGACATCTTCAAACTCTCCCTGCTCCAGTCTGTAGTCCCCACATGTTTCAAGAAGTCCACCATCATCCTGGTCCCAAAGAAATCAAACGTGAGCTGCCTAAATGACCACCACCCAATAGCACTCTCCTCTGTTGCCACAAAGTGCTTTGTGCAGTTAGTCAAAGCTCACATTACATCCTCCCTGCCCACTACATTATATCCACTCCAGTTCGCCTACAGGCCAAACAGATCCACGGACGATGTGATTGCATTCGCACTGCACACTGCCCTCTCCCACCTGGAACAGAGGGACACGTATGTGTGGATGCTGTTCATCGACTACAGCTCTGCCTCTAACAGCATAGTGCCGTCCAGACTTGTCGCAAAGCTCCGAGACCTGCACATCAGTTCCACCTTGTGCAGCTGGATTCTGGACTTCCTGACAAGCAGGCCACAGGCTGTTCGTATTGGTAACGCCACCTCCTCCACACTTACTCTCAGCACTGCTGCCCCCCAAGGATGTGTCCTCAGCCCCCTCCTGTAGTCCCTCTTCACCCACGACTGCACAAGCACACACAGCTCCAACACCATTATTAAGTTTGCAGCCGACACCACCATCATCGGCTGCATCACTGGCGGTGACGAGTCGGCCTACAGAGCAGAGGCGAGTGCTCTGACATCGTGGTGTCAGGATAACAACCTCGTGCCCAACGTCAGCAAGACGAAGGAGCTGATCGTAGACTACAGGAGGCGGCGGGGAAAGAGGCACGCACCCATCCACTCTTTGTAACTGGGCACTTAATCAGAGATGTTGTATACTAGCAATGGTTAACCTAGCAATTGAAATGCTTGAAACTTGTTCTGGTGACTTTCTTACTGTATTAGCAGCAATGAAATGTCACACCTTCTTATGACAAATGTACTCTTTGTAAGTCGCTTTGGATAAAAGCGTCTGCTAAATGTAATTGTAAATGTAAATCCACATCGAGGGGACAGCGGTGGAGAGGGTCAGCCATTTCAGATTCCTCTGGATTAACATCAGCGAGGATCTGAGCTGGTCACACCACACAGGTGTGGTCGTGAAACCGGCGAGGCAGCGGC
Source organism: Urophycis tenuis (assembly GCA_036785325.1). NCBI lineage: Eukaryota > Metazoa > Chordata > Actinopteri > Gadiformes > Phycidae > Urophycis > Urophycis tenuis. The sequence goes on along the minus strand of JAXIVH010000036.1, from coordinate 3,245,614 downwards.
TCTTCCTCTGGCGACTGAGGAGGTTTGGTCAGGACTTCTACAGGTATACTATTGAGAGTATCCTGGCTGGCAGCATCACGGCCTGGTACGGCAGCTGCACTGCCCTCGACCGCAAGGCTCTGCAGAGGGTGGTCAGGACGTCCCAGCGCATCACCAGGACCGAGCTGCCAACCATCCAGGATCTCTACAGCCAACGCTGCAGGAGGAAGGCCCAGTTGATCATCTCGGACCCCAGCCACCTGAGCCTCAGTATGTTCACGCTCCTCCCTCTTGTTTTTATTCTGAATTCTGTGTCTATATTGCCCCTTTCTTATATATTTATTTATTTATTTATTTATTTATTATTATTATTATTTTATTTTTTTACTGATCTATTTTCTTTCATTTGTTTGTATTTATACTATTTTATATCGCAAAGTTGAACAACCTGAGCAACAAGAATTTTACTGCTGGTAATAATGTACATTGTTATCTAGTATGTGACAATAAACTTGATTGATTTATTGTTGATTATTATAAAGCTTTAATTCAGTATGTGGTGTAAGCTCATCTATGCTTAGTAAGGACTATGCTAAGCCTTGCTAAGGATATACTTAGCCTTGATGAGGATTTAAAACTATTCATTTAAAGTCTAGTCATTTAAAGGTATAATATGTTATTTCTGCTGCTAGGAGTCCTAATCAAAACAATATCAAAAGTCATAGTTTGATGATGTCGATAAGTACAGTGGGATCATCAGCGTTGTTGTCTTAGCTGCCCCTGCTGGTGAAAATCTATCTGATGTGAGGCAGATATTATGTTCACAGACGAGTGAACATGAACATTGAATTAGCTTTCGGGCTGGCATGAGCCACATGTTAAAGTAGAGCATCATAGTATGCTAGATCCTTATTGAAATATATCAATGCACAAGGTTGCACTGGATTACTATTTTTTTTGGATTACTATTTTTGCATGTTTTCCTGGAGGTGGCAAAGGGCATATGACACCATTGACATGCACCCAAATGTAACGTATAAACGCATAAAACTACGGATTTCTCTGGGTTCGAAATGTGTTGTAAACACTTTGGATATTATATATATATATATATTTATATACATATTTTTGTGTGAGTTCATCTAAAGTGAGGACTATCCATGCCTTTATTACGTACTGGTACTTGGTACTGCTGCAATGATACTCGAGGCATGTTATATATTTTTATGATCTGCAACATTATTAAGTCTTTCTTACATATTATTATTATTATCATTATAACACGTAAATAGTTTGTAAAGCATCAACATACACTTATAAATATCTTAGAATGTCTTTCGTCATATCATTGCGCTGCAATGATACTTGAGGCATGTCTATTTTTATGAACTGTGTACTTGTAGTACCCAGACTCTACTGCCGGGTGCCGCACGAGTGGCCTGTTACAGCAGCTCTCACTCACTCTTGAGCTTTCCCCTTGTTTTCTCATTTTCGTATATATATTTTTTTTTATAGTTTTTATTTTCTCGTTTTATATTTTGTCTGCCCAATATGGAGACCAGAGTTGCTGTGCTAGTTCTGGTGTGAGGATCATGTCCTTTGATTCCAGTGCTTTCAACACCATATGGGCCACACTTCTGGGAGACAAGCTGGAACACACAGAGGTGGACCAACACCTCACATCCTGGCTCCTGGATAACCTCACCAACCGGCCAGTATGTGAGGACCCGAGACTATGTGTTGGACACAGTTGTCTGCAGTGTGGGCGCCCAACAAGGAACAGTTCTGGCCCCTTTCCTCTTCACGTTTTACACTGCTGTCTTCTCCGATCACTCACCCCACTGCCATCTTCAGAAGTTCTCTGAGGACTCTACCATTGTTGGCCTCATCAGGGACAGGGATGACAGAGCATACAGAGGACTTGTACAAGACTTCATAGACTGGTGCCTGCGGAACCGCCTCCTGATCAACGCAGGGAAAACCAAGTAGCTGGTGGTGGATTTCCTCAGATACCGTCATCCATACACATCAGTGAACATCCAGGGAACGGACATAGAGATGGTTACATCTTACAGGTACCTGGGTGTTCACCTTAACAATAAACTGGACTGGACTCACAACACTGCTGCACTTTATAAGAAGGGACAGAGCAGACTATCTCCTGAGGAAGCTCAGGTCCTTTGGAGTGCAGCGACCACTCCTGAAGTCCTTCTATGACTCTGTGGTGGCATCAGCCATTTTTTATGGAGTAGTCTGCTGGAGCAGCAGCATCTCTGCCACTGACAGGAAGAGAGTGGACAAGCTGATCAAGAAGGCCAGCTCTATCCTGTGCTGAGCACTCGACTCAGTGCAGGTGGTGGGAGAGAGGAGGGTGATGGCTGAGCTGTCATCACTGCTGATGAAGGACTCCCACCACCTGCAGGTCACTCATACATCTCTGGGCAGCTTCTTCAGTGGCAGACTGTTGCACCCCAAGTGTGTGAAGGAGAGGTACCACAGGTCCTTCCTTCCTGCTGCAGTCAGACTCTTCAATCAGCACTGCTCACCATAAACAATCACAATGGACATTATACACTCAACCCATACATCTAATAGGCTTTATGCCGAGCTCCACTACTTCCTGAACTTAAACAGGCTCCTTTACTTCCTGTCTTACATTATTGGACAAACTGATTAATCCAGGTGTGTCTGACCATTGTTGTGACTACTGAGGTCAGAGTCAGACACACCTGGATTAATCAGTTTGTCCAATAATGTAAGACAGGAAGTAAAGGAGCCTGTTTAAGTTCAGGAAATAGTGGAGCTCGGCATAAAGCTAATTCGGTACATTTCAATTCACTGTACAATTTATATTTTTTTATTCCTATATAGATTTTCCAGTGCAATATTTAAAATATACCTCCTTGTTTTTCTTTTTATCTCTATCTGTATTTATTTGATTAGTTTATTTATTCTGTAGGTCCTCTCTTGAAAAAAGGGTAATCTCCTCGCCATTTAAACTCTATATTCTTGCATCTAAATTGCTGTAACTATAAATTTTCCCGTTTGTGGGACAAATAGGCATAAAGGGTTTTCTTATCTTATCATCTTGTCTTTAATAATTTATGACTGATTATGACTATTAGTTTTCTAATGACTATTCATGTAGGAATGATACTTTATGGATGCAGAATTCCGTATGAATTCACTATTTACTACCGTGGGGTTTGCCGTACGTCCGACAGGATTTGGTAAACGTTGAATTTAGCGTTCAGCGCTACGTTGGACGTTTTATTTCTGATTGGTCGGCAGTCTCTGTTCCCCGCTGCACGCACACGGCAGGCGCGTCTGGACGTAATGTAAACCGACACCTGTTGTCCACGTTTGGTAGCGGTGTAGCTTAGCCTACTTTAGAAACTAAAAGTTGGGCCAAACAGCTCGAATTGACATGTCGGATTTCAGTGTGACACTCGAGCAACTCAACGATCTGTTAACGGACGAGGACGGGGTTTACAGTCGGCCAACGAAACACTACCACGAGGTCTACCCCGGGATCTACGTCGGCAACGCGTGAGGCATTATCTTTATGTTGTGATATGGATATCATATCTAGTTGATGGGGATGCATTCCAGTCTTTACATTTTGTGTGTTTAGGAACATGAAATATGTCGGTTTTTAACATAGCCTACAATTGAATGTTGGCCAATTCATTGGATCCAAGTCCTGAGCATATTGTTTTAGCCATGAGAGGAAGTAGTGGTGTTTTAAAATACATTTTTCATCAAACACAATCAGGGCTCTCAAGTTTTGAAGACAGGCAAGAGTGACACCCCCTCCCCCCTCAAACGGGCGCTGGTTGGACGGGCCACAGGAATGGGCGTGTTTCATTAGTAATATTATTAGTGTTGTTTTTGCTGTTGTTGTTATTACTGTAATTGATCAAATTTGTGGAACAAAATACTTGACACATGGCGCAATTTAACCAAATACAAAGTATTTATTCATTCAAATTTTCTGTGTGGGTGCCTTCACAAAAAATAACAAGGTTACCCCTGTTTTCCCTCACGTTTGGTTTAGGCCTATAACGTGTGTGTGTGTGTGTGTGTGTGTGTGTGTGTGTGTGTGTGTGTGTGTGTGTGTGTGTGTGAGTGAGAAAGAGATTATGACTGGTGTTTTTGATTGTATGTGTTGGTTGCCTTTTTGGGCTTCTTCATCATTTTTGGTGTAGGCTCCCATTTAAAACAGTTTGTCTCAGTTTGGCTAGGGTCATAATGGAGGACAATGTCCCATCTGAAGCCAAGCTGTTGCGTGTAGCGGTTTTGTTTAGCCCGACCATTGAAAACACCCTCTCAGCATCGGCATTTGAATGCGGGAGAACTAAAACCAGGGTCGCAATCTTGGACAGCCTTCCAAATGGGTTCACATTTGAAAAAATGAACCAAGGGCCTCTATTACTCAAAAGGTTTTATTATCGTAACTAATAATGAGAAAGTCATGTTGTGTGCAAAATATTTCTTACCTTGGTCTTTGTTGAGGACATTTCCCCCCAAAACTCCTCAACATCAAATGATGTTGGGTCCTCAGGCATGGCAATGTCCATTAGCTGGTAGTCCATGAACTCCTCACTTATTTGGTCCTGCTCTTTGGGGTTGAGATAAGGCAGGAGTCCCTGAAATCTGTGTGTACAAGACTGATTAGAATACAGTGAAAGACAGATTTGTTTTGTGATCATGGCCATTCAACTTAAAAATAGTATGTGAAAACCCTTGTCTGTCCACAAAGTACAAGGCATCTTCAACAGCACACTCAGCCCTCAGCTGCACATCAACAAATCTTGCGTGTTTCAGGAGCGGATCTGTCAGTGGTAGTTTAGCCATGGCATACTCCACAGCTTTGACTAAGAATGCCAGTGCTGCCTGCTGGAACTCTTTGGCCTTCTCTGAGACGTCTCCAGCCTCAAGGAGCCTGTTGAGCGTGGCTCTGGTGGTGAATCCCACATTGAGTTTTTCTCCTATCAGTGAGACAGAAGACAAAGAGAAAGCAAGTGAAATACACAGGCATCTTATGAGATATCCCTGGGTTTAATTCATACTTTTAAATAAATCCATAGGTTTATTTGTTGTCTGCTGATTACAAGTTAGATTACAAGTTTATCTCCATATGTGATTTAAAAAAATTACCTGGCAGTTGGTGCCGTGGGTCCTTGTAGGGGATATCATGGACTTCTCCCTCTCGTAGCGCTGCTGGTCTCATGAACCTCGAACAGAGTTTCTTGATAAATTTCTTCATCTGCAAAATTGAATGTCATAAAAGATTCCAATGCATTATAAATGCAATTGTTATTCACTTCTATGTCTATGAGTAAATTCAAGTTTAGATAATTAAGTTATTTTTTCAGTCTGTGCAAGTAATTTATCAAGGGAGTAGTGCACTGAATCAACAAATATGTCACCTTTGAAATTAGATAACTTTAGACTTAAACTTTACTTTTTTTGAGAAAGTAACAACCTATATTTCTTAGGGGTGTTGTACTTGAGAAAGGGGACATATATAGCCAAATCCTCCCTGTTACCTCTTCATACAGCTGGAATATGGATGCCTTTTCTCTCTGGAGAAGGAGGTTCAGTGTAAAGAACACTGGCAATGTGGCCTGAAGGAACAGGAGGTAGACTTCCGTCAGGGGATTGGAAAATGCCTCCGCCAGCCTTCTGAATCTTGGTTGTTTCTCATTTGCAAACAGACTGTTAGTATTGGGTGTCTCATATACCTATCCTGAACTAGTGTGAATATGAGGTGTGACAGCCTACTTGCAGATTTGAAATAGCTGGTGAGTGGGCCATACTGCTGCAGAATGCGGGTGATGCACATCTCCAACTCAACCACCTCACAGAAATGTGCAGCAGCATTTCCATGTACTCACTGCCATGGAGTTCACAGAATTCTGGTAACATATGTCAGAAAAATAAAGTTAACCATATTTTTCCTCACTTTTGGTATATTAGACTGGAGCTAATTGAATCAACCAGTACCCAACGTCAACCACAAGGTCCTCAGTGTCAAATCCAGATATCTGCAGAACATGACATGGGTGCATAGATGTACAGCTTATTATTTATTTAGCTTAACAGATATTTAATGCGGGCGGCACGGTGGTGCAGTGGTTAGCACTGTCGCCTCCCACAGACCAAAAACCATGCAGGTTGGGGATTATTTTGAGCTGTGGGAGAGTCTTTGAAACACTCCCTGTACAAGGGACTGAAAGGCATAACTTATAGGCTCTTCCTTCAAGAAGCAATGCACTGGTATCCCTCAATCAGCCCCCCCCCCCCCCATCCTCCCAATGGAATATCCCGCTGATACACACTTGCCATCCAAGATTTGAATTGTGGAATATTCAAGGTTGCCCCTAGATTTGACAAACCTCTGATTTCAACAAAGCCACCATGCACTGCGCTCTGTAGACCCAAACGCAAACAACTGCGTTCTGAGCACCTGTTTCTAGATGCTAACGCTGCTTTCCCCCCCGAGTGGTACCATTCACTACAGCAGAGTCCATCACTGTCCCTGCCCCACTGCAGGATTGCGGCAATGAACGTGGCGTGTCTGAAGCGCCTGGGCATCACTCACGTGCTGAACGCCGCCGAGGGGAACTCCCTCATGCACGTCGACACCAACGCAGAGTTCTATGGCGGCACTGCCATGGCTTACCACGGGGTTCCTGCCAGCGACACGGACCACTTCGACCTCAGCATCTTCTTTGACGAGGCGGCGGACTTCATTGAGAGGGCCTTGGCGCACAAGAACGGAAAAGGTATTCGAACCCTGAGCCACATCATGTGTTACGCCCTGAAAACAATGAATGATGTGGTGCGGTTTCACTGCTTTGGCTGCATGTGTATGGGGTTGCCAGGGTGAGCTGGCTTATGAGTGAGAGATATTTGATGAAAAATTTCTTTATTATGTATGTGGTGGCTGGGTTAAAAGTGTGTGTGTGTTAGGGATGGGTACGAGTAATCGATCAATCGATTACTCATCATCAGCAGTGTTGGGCAAGTTACTTCAGAAGCGTAATGCATTATTTATTACTTGTTACTGTCATTTCAAAGTAATTAGTTACATTACAATATTACTGTCTTTGAATTGTAAGGCATTACACTATTACATTACTTTCTCCAAAATAAAAGGAAATATGGATTTGGTGTTCTCAATAGATCTTGTGTTCAATGCAGCTCATTACACAGCAGGAGGTGATGTGGTATGGCATAATGACTGAGCTAGGCTTAAGGCTAACAAAAGTACAATATAATCGTCGCAGTAATGGCTCATGGTGCAATACATTTTATAATAGAAATACTGTAACTTTAGGTATTCATATTGAAATCAATAGAGCTAGAGCCTACTACTGTAGATTGTTTTTTTTTTTTTTTTTAAGTCATGACAAGATACACAACCCTTTATTTTATTTTATTCACAGAGAATTCACAGCATAATGACATAGCTGGACCTATTGCTATTCTGTGGGGATAGCCACATTTTTCAAAATGAAAGTGCTTAAAAATGAAATTTAAGTGGCTATACATGAAAAAATGGAAGAGGACCTGTTACTGCCAAATTAGTAAACAGAGGTAGCATGCAGCCAAACAAGGCTGATAAAATAGGCCAAACAAGGCTGGTAAAATTAACTTATAAAGCCTTGTTCTATGGTGGAGAGCTATCCTATTCACTACATACTTCACTAAAATACCTGTTAAAGCGCAACAGAAGACGCTCCAAGATGGTTTTGTTTTGGAGTGAGCACAAGACTCCCGAGACCGAAAAGTCTTTCGACTGGTGCGCTGGATGGTGTGCATTGTAACGGAGAGCGATTCTTTCAATTCTTGGAAACCAATGGAGGCTTTCCATTGGAGGAATGGAGGAATAGAGGAAACCACTCGACTGGACAGTTCTGGTTGTCACATGCCACCATCTGACTTTTCTCTGGTCCAGCACAGAGACACCACTGTCTCTTCTTTCTCTTCTGTGCTCCTTTTCTTGCAGGCACGCTGCAGGCTGCTGATGTTTGGGAGGCAGGTGGCCTAGTCTGAAGTGAAGTGAAGTGAAGTGTTTCGCCACCAATTCAGGGAGACACACCTCAATGAAAAAGTCCTGGGCCTTCTGTAGACGTGGCACCCAAAACTCTCTGTTGTGTTGAATGCGCACAATCACACAGTCCTTCTGTGTCCAGACAACAAAGTCACAGTACACCCTCTCTGTCACAAACATCTGTGTCTGGACCTGGGTGTAGTACGGGTGACTTGGCTTCAGATGCATCTGCCCATTGAGCAGATGCAGGGGAAAATTGCTGTCGTTGGAGGAGCATGCATCGAGAATGGTGCTGTCCTTGTATTTAGCAGGACACTTGATCTCGATGCAGCCTTCCCCACAGCAGGTGCAATTTACAATTGGATCTGGTGATGCTCCTACTTCTGGGAATGCAGGATTGACAAAAAACCCACATGTCTGCACCTCCTGGTTGTAGTGTCTGGCTGGTCTTGGAAATGTATTCCCGCCTAGCCCTCTCCTCCTGCTTGATGCCCCAGGTGGTGGCTGCTGTTCCCGGGCCACGCTGAGGGTAGCAGACTCTCTTCACTGTAGAGAGGGCTGGTGAGTGGATGTCGGTGGCATACACACTGTGCATGGAGGAGGCTGTAATTCTTGCGGCTCGTGCAGCAAACCAAAGTGAGGATGTGTGCTGCCCCCGTGTCCTCTGCTCCATCTGTGCTGCCTGTTCATCAGTAACATTTGCAATGCCTCATAATGTCTGGCAGTGCTGGCGTAGAGCAGAGACATCAGTGGTATCAATGCGGGTGCCATGCAGATTTACCAGGTAATTCAAGTCTCTGATGGGGAGAACGGGGTCCCGGAATTCCTTAGTCACACTGAGGATGACTGCTCTTGTGCCTGTGCTATGTATATCACTGTAGAGCTTGTCCATGTCTTTCAGTGATGCTGTCGGCGTTGTTGGTTGCACGTGTCCTGAAAACAGGTCTGCTGTGGGTCTCACCATCAATGACCCTGTTCAAGGACCGGCGTTTGGCTGCAGCTGATGTATAGTTGATCCTGTGACCAGCCTCTGGATGGACTTTGTCAATGTTGCCTGGTAACATCCAGTAGGCTGGTTCATCTGTCACTGTGGCCTGCTCTTTCAGTCGCACTGATGCCTCCACCTTAAAGAGAAGGGCCCCAACATGGGTGCATGACTCAGCCACACCAGCCATGCAGGTGCAGTGGGCAGAACAGACCTCTCCTGATGGCGCAAGTATGACCCATGGTGTCAGTGGAGGCTGACTGAGGCGCTGTGAATGCATGACCTGTGAAAAGATTAACAAGTAAATAAATTAGAGAAGCAGTAAATATAAGCTTTATTATTTATATATTTTATCATTACATTTCCAAATGTACTGTAGCCTTGCCAATCTGACTAATTATACTAGTTTTTTTTTTTTTTTTTACAATATTTTTTATTGAAATTTCAAATGCATATCAAACTTTATGTAAAGTGTACAAACATTTTCTTTTATATCCCCTCGAACAGACATTCATTCACGCAGACAAAAAAAATAAATAAAATAAATAAATATATAAATAAATAAATAAATAGTGACAACAGACTGATGGAAAATAAATACCAAAATTAAATAAATAAGGCTAAGATAGAGCAAAATAAATAAAATAAAATAAAATAAAAGGCAGAATCATTTAATAACCTGTTACTCAGTCAGTGTTATCCGTTTCATTGGTCAGGAATGACATAAATGATTCCCAAATACAAGCAAACTCCTCCTGTTTACCTTTAACAATGTATGTCAATCTCTCCAGTCCAAGACAAGTCATCAACTCCTTCCACATTGCCAGTGATGGTGGTTCTACATTTTTCCAATATAGTGCAATTGCTCTCCTTGCATGGAGAAGTCCAAAGTCAATCATTTTTGATTGCTTCATTGTTCTGATGCAGTCCTTGGGGTATATTCCAAGTATAGAGACTGTTGACGTCAATGGAATGTTACACTCAACCATCTGTGATAAACATTTAACTACATTTTCCCAAAATACCAAAATCTTAGAGCATTCCCATAGGCAGTGAATCAGAGTTCCTTTTTCAGTCAGACATTTAACACAAACATCAAGGATGTTAGGGGAGATATGGTGAAGTTTTGCAGGGGTTATATAAACCCTCATTAACCACTTATACTGAATCAACTTTAAGCTTGTGTTAATTGACTTCTTTTGTGCTTTAAAACATGCTCTTCCCCAATCTTCTTCACTAATATCTTCTTGTGTGTCTATTCTCCAAGCATTTAATTTATCTGATGCTGATTCTGTTGAGTACTCCGCTAAAAGGTTATAGAATCTAGATATGTGTTTTTTACCATTCAAATTATTAATCACTGTTTCCTCAATAATTGATAGCGGGGGTGTGGCCATGAATGAATTATATTTTGATGCTATAAAACTTCTTAATTGCAAATATTTGAAAAAATGTTTTTGGGGAACTCCGTACTTTTGACAAAGTTGATCAAATCTGAGAAGGGTACCTTCAAAATAAAGGTCCGAAACCGTCCCAATTCCTTTCTCTGCCCATAATTTGAATCCCCCATCCAATCCACCAGGCCTGAATTGTCTATTGCCCCAGATAGGAGTAAATTGTGACAGAGTTATTGTTTCATCAACAAAGTTATGTGCTGCAAACCATACTGATATTGTATTTTTGACAAAAGGATTTCTTGTCTGTTTTTTCAGTGTCTTGACATCTGAGGAATATAAATATTGCTTTATGGGCAGATCTGACACTGATTTTTGTTCAATATTTACCCAAGCAGGTGGTGTGGATGAAGAAAAATAGTACATTGCAGAACTTAATTGGGTAGCCCAATAATACCATTTCAGGTTTGGGACCCGAAGTCCCCCCCTTTCATAGGGTAAAAATAATAACTTGAGCTGGAGTCTACTTTTTCTATTGTTCCAAATGAACTGGCTAAATATACTATCAATTTTTTTATGGAAATTACTTGGTAATGGAAGCGGGAGTGCTTGGAAAAGATATATAAATTTGGGTATAATAGACATTTTAATAAGGTTTATACGACCAATCATTGATATCGGCAATTTAGACCACCGGTCCAACTTTTCTGTGACTTCATCTACCAGAGGGTTATAGTTTATAGGGACAATGTCGCCAAGTTTCGGGGCAATCTTAATACCCAGATATTTAAATCCATCTTGTGTGGCCATAAATGGTGTATTTATTTTGGGATTGCGTCTTTCTTCTTCATTTAGAAATAACAATACTGACTTAGATTTGTTTATTCTGTATCCAGAAAACTCGCCGAAGTTTTCAAGTAAAGTTACCAAATTTGGAATACTGTTCTTCAGATTCGTTAAGAAAAAAATTATATCATCAGCATATAATGCTATATGATGTTCTATGTCCCAAATTTTGATGCCGAATATATTCCTTTGTGTCCTTACTGCGATCGCGAGAGGTTCTATTGCTAAAGTGAAAAGCAGAGGAGACAAAGGGCAACCCTGCCTGGTTGAGCGTTGTAAACTGAAAGGTGTAGAAATTGTATTATTAGTCAATATTTCTGCTGTTGGGTTTGTGTACAGTAATTTAATCAATTTGAGAAATGTTTCTCCTAGACCATATCTAGGCAGCAGATCGAAAAGATATTTCCATTCTATCCTATCGAATGCTTGACTAGCATCAACTGATAACATTGCAGTGTCTTTGGCATCATTTTTCTCAAACAGTACATTTAAAACTCCTGATGTTATGGAAGCCTTGCCGTTGTAATACAAAACCATTCTGGTCATCACTGACCAATTGAGGAAGATATTGGTCTAATCTTTTAGAGAGAGCTTTGCATAATATTTTTGTATCGCATCCCATTAAACTAATGGGCCTGAAAGATGAACAACTGGTTGGAGATTTGTCAGGTTTTAATATCACCGTTATCCTAGCTAATCTTAACGATGGTGGAAGAGTTCCTGTTTTATATGATTCGTTAAACATATCTAATAAAGGTTGTGCAAGTTTCTGTTTAAATTTCTTATAAAATTCTATAGGTATCCCGTCGGGGCCAGGTGCTTTCCCACTGTTCATACTGCTCATGGCGTCATAAAGATCCTTAACCCATTTAGGCCTAAAACGCCTGGAAAATAATGCCTGTAAAACCTATGGCCGATTTCAGAAAGACCCCCTAAAACCTGAAGTTTTTCTGGAAATTCAGCAATTGTGTCAAGGCCTACTAAATTATTGATTTCTCAGCCTCTGTAGCAGATAGAAACAAAATTCAAAAAGTATTTGAGAGCTTACACCTGTGGCTTTCTTTGGAAATTGAGTTTATTTACATACACGAAAATAGAAAATGTAAAAAGTAAAGTGCAGGAACAGCACTATTTTCAATAAAAAAACAGTAATAAAATAAAATAAAAAAGTAAAGTGCAGGAACAGGACTATTTTCAATTAGAAAACTAATCAAATCAAATCAACTTGTCAGCGATATCAAAACAAGAACAGCATTTAATGACTGTAACAGTCTGCCTCACATGTAACGGCGATAGTGCTTGCCGAAGCACTCAATGTGCAGTGGTACGTTGCATTGTTTACAGCCGTACACAGTTGGCCCTCCTACTTTTTCATTGTCAGGGACAAGCTGACACTCCCAGCACTGTTTACGCTTCTCATAGACTTTTCCAAAGTCATGCTGTGGAGGTGTGTCTGCTCTGCTTCCTGAAGATAGAGATGGAGAAGCAGGAGGAGATGGAGAATGAGGTACGGATGATATTCCTGATGGTCCTGCAGATGGAGAGAAATGAAGAGGAGATGGAGGATGAGGCATGAATCGTCTTCTTCCTAATGGTCCTGGAGATGGAGAGGAAGGCAGAGTAGGAGATGGAGTAGCAGAACGAGAAGCTAGAGATGGAGGAGGAGGAGGAGGAGGAATCACTGGAACAGCCCTTGCTGTGAGTGGTGTGATGAGCTGCTCTGCCAGGTCCTCCAGCCAGTTTTTGTAGCCTCTGTACTTGGTTCTGAAGGCTGTTTATCCAACAGACCTCGCAGCGATGTAGGCATTGTAGCAGGACACAGACAAGAAAAAGAAAAACACCCTCCTCCACCACTTCTTAGATCGATGCTGGAATCCATAATATCCAGCCATCTGATCAAGTAGATCGACGCCTGGAAAACACACGACAGTTAGTTGACACACATGACAATCACACATTTGCACTGACACATTTGCACTCAAAAGACCAACAAAAGTCAAACAAACCTTTCATGTATTTCTGGTAGTCTGCAAGCGAAGCTGGCACTACCACCTGGACTTTGTTGGCTCCGTCTCCTCTTCTATTCACTGTCCCCGTCTCAGTCGGATCATGATGGTTGGACAGCACCATGACGGTTTTTGTGTCCTGCCAGATGCAGAACGTGAGTTCGCCCTTCTGAGCAACCCTGAACTCGTGCTTTCCCATACAGGCTTTTTTCGTAAGGCTCTCATTCTTCGGGAGTCCCTTCCGGTTGGCACGAACAGTGCCGCAAGCATACAGGCCATGGTGGGTCATCTCCTCCAAGAGATTTACCCCAGTGTAAAAATTGTCCATGTAGATGGACAGGTGAGAGCCGTAGTATGGTCTGGCTAAGTCCATGACGACACGGTGTGCAAGGCCCTTCTCCATCGACCCTTCACGACCAGCATAGACCTGGAAATTGGTCACATATCCTGTGGAGCTCTCTGCCATTACCCATACTTTGACACCCCATTTTGTCGGCTTCATGGGAAGGTACTGCCTGAACGAGAGACGCCCTTTGAACTTTATCATGCTCTCGTCCACAGACACGTTGCCATCTACCTCATAGAGTGCCTGGAATCGGTCAATGAGGTAATTCATAAACCAGCGCATTTTCCATAACTTATCATCCCGGTTGACATCTGCTGCCTGGTTGTTCTGGAGGTGTAGATACCTAAAAATGCAGACATAGACACAAGTAAGTTACCTTGGATGAAAGCATAATATAAAATATGGTCATAATTGTCATGTGTTGTGAAATAATATTCTGTCTATATTGTAAATTTCATTGGACTGTAAGCTACTATTTATACATGTATGTGATGATGACTGAATAAAAATACTATGCATAAAAACTGTCTGTGTTGTAAATTACATTCACTTAATTGTATGTGATGATTACTGAATAAAAGCATTATGCATAATACTAATACATCATCAAAACGTTTCACGTCACGTTTCTCATCAAAAACTTAATTAAAACATAATTTCTTATTAGGCCTACAGCATCACAATCAATAAGTATTATCATTGTCCTTACCTCCAGATGGCCACAAATCTGTCGCGGGACATGTTTCTGGGGAACTGCGTCTTGAAGAGATGTTTAGTCTGTCGCCAGTAATCTCGTCGTACTGGCAGCACAAGGAGTCCCATGCCCATACACATCCCAATAAACGTCTTCATCTCCGGCACAGTTACGTGTGACCACCTTGCCATTTTTGCTCGAGCTGGAGTCTGATGTACCTGGTCACTGTATGTATTTGTCTCGGTAACGAGCGCCCAAAGCTCCTCAGTAAAAGTATGACTAAATGCCTGCAACACTGTGGCATCTGCAGTCACATCGACCTTCACCCCTGGTGTGCGGTTGAAATCTCTCCGTCGATTACGGTGGTAATTGTCAGTCTTCCACTCGCATTCAAATCCTTCAAAATCATCCTCGTCGTTATCGTCATCTTCAAACATATGTGCTAGCCATAAGTCTCGATCAATTGGGTCAGCACGTTCGTCAGTATCATCGTCAGTATCATCAAAGCCAAGAAACTCCTCAAAATCGCTACCGTCTGAAATGTCTTCCCACTGAAAGTCCTCCATGCTTGTTCGATGTAACTTACTTAACTTTAAAACAATGACACGAGGAACATGACGACACTCTCACGTGTCTATTAAAATGCATTTCATTGGCGCAGAGGTCAATAATTGGTGCAAAACAACCCTTATACAGGAAAAACGACATAAACGCTTTCCCGGCCTTAATGGTAGAATAACGCAACAGCGCCCCCGGCGTTAAAGGTAGAAATGCGGCAATGCTTTCCCGGCCTAAATGGGTTAACTGTTAATTCCCTGTCCAGTACTTCCGTTTCATCTCCAGATAAGCTCTGGAACTGTAGCTGATCGAGAAATGTTTGTCGTTGTGTAGCTCCTGCATATTCTGATTTGTATAATAGTTCATAAAAGTTTCTGAAGGTAGCATTAATTTCAATGGGTCTTTTGTTAAATCGCCTGACATCGTCTTTATACTGTGAATTGTTCTTTCCGCTTGCATTTTCTTAACGCGCCAAGCCAGTAATTTGCTTGGTTTTTCACCCTGATCATAGTATGCTTGCTTGGTCCACAAGAGGGTTTTAGCAACTTTGTCAGTTGTTAGTTTATTATATTGAGCTCTCATTACTGTTAATTGTTGCTGTTTGTCCTCATCACTATTCTCGTAAAGATCTAATTCTAGTTTTTTAATCTGTCTTTCCAATGTTTGTATTTCCTTTTTGTGCTGTTTAGTCTTTGAGCTTGTATATTTAATTATTTCTCCTCTTATATATGCCTTGAACGCTTCCCATCTTACACTGGCGGTTGTTTCATCCGTGTTTAGTAGGAAATAGTTATCTATGCAGGCTCCTATGAATTTAAGAAAGGATGGATCTTGTAACCAATATACCTGGAACCTCCATCTCTGCGAATGTTGAGCAAATATGCCTAAGCTTATTTCCATTGAGGCAGCTGCATGATCACTAATCACTATGCTGTCATACCAGCAGTTCGCGACATTGATAAGCAGTTCAACAGATATTAGGAAATAATCAATACGCGAATATGTTTTATAAGTAGAAGAGTGACAGGAAATCTCTTTTTTGTTTGGATTTTTTTCCCTCCATACATCGACTAGTCTTAGATCTTTTATGAGTTCAGTCAGCTTTCTCCTTGTCTGTACATGCGAGGTATCAGTTCCAGTAAGTCGATCCATTACTGGGTCTAACGCACAATTAAAGTTACCCCCAAAAATATAGAGACCTTCTAAGGTGGACACAGTCAACAGTAATTTTTCAAAAAAAGACGGCCTGTCCTCGTTAGGACTATAAATATTAATTAGGTTAACTTTACGTGACATAATGTTTCCTTGTACAATCACATATCTACCAGTTGGATCTTGAATAGTTTGAGTGATTTGGAATGGAACTGACTTGTGTACAAGGACAGCAACACCTCGAGCATAATTATTATAAGAAGAATAAATCACTTGGCCTGGCCATCTTTTTTCCAGACAAGGTATGTCAGAGGCCATCAAATGGGTTTCTTGTAAGAAAACAATTTTAGACCTGAGATGTTTCAACCTATTTATAACTTGTCTCAATTTAGTCAATTTTCTAAGCCCCCTAACGTTCCAACTGGTGATCTTAATTTCAGAATTATTCACAGACATAGTTTTTTGCCATCAATAACATCTTTTGATATCTTAATGAGGTTATAAATGTCGCTGATTCTGCCAAAATCACACACAAAAATATAACACACACTGGAGGGGAAAGAAGAACCACAAGAACAACTAGAACAGTAATAACCAAAAGGAGAAAAGATCCAATCCCACCCCGTCATTTCCACTGAAATGCTTTCCCACACCCATTTTAATAAATCAGCCCTGGAGGATGCTGATCCACTATTGCTGAGGAGCAGCTAGTCCGCGTGCCCTTGACCCTGGACAGAACAGCCATAAGTCCAAACAACCATAATATATCCTATTTTAACATTAACCCCTTTCTCTGTTATCAGTTAAAGCCAACTCTGTTCGTAAAAAAAAAAGATTGCATTAAACAATGCTGTACCAGAAATAACGTTGGCTTATGTGTTGCACCACCGAAAATAATACAATAAAATAATTTAGTAAAATGATATTCCCTTATTTGAGATTCTGACCCTATCGAAAAGTTTGAACCATCCCTTATCTTTTCAGTATAACATTTAGCAACACTGTCACAAAGAAACAGTCCTTATTAATCTCTATATATGTTTATGATACCTGACCCAACTGTTGTTTTTCTTCTTGATGCGTTCAATATCCGTCGTAACTTCAAGAACTGTGTATCACGTCCTGTACAGTCTTTATGTAGGTCGTGTTATGCCTTGGTGGAACCTCTGTCCTTCTTTCGGTGTTGAAAAAAGATGAATTCTTCCATTGTGAAGCACTCTCAATTTACAAGGATTGTGTTGAAATCCTCGAAAACTTCCCATGGCCACAAACTGCTTCACAACTGGGACAAACTCTCGCCGAATACGGACCGTTTCTGCAGACAGATCCTGAGAGAAAGACAGCTTGCTGTCGTCGTGCATGACTTCTCGCTTCCTTGCTTCGCGATACACAAATTCCTTCTCCTGAAACTTCAAAAAGCGGACAATAACTGCTCGGTTCTGGTTAGGTTTGACCGGCGCCAATGTGCGATGAACTCGCTCCAGAGTGAAAGTTTTATCAGGACAGCCGAGCCATCGCGGTAGCATGTCGTTTACAAAGTCGTAGAGTGGCTTACTTCCTTCAGCTCGTTCACGTAAACCAAAAAGCCGCAGGTTCTTTCTTCTACCTCGATTTTCCAAATCTTCTGTTTTTGATTCAAGATAGGCAATTCGTTTGGTGGCTGAGGCTAGTGCCTCTTGAGTGTGCTGCAGCTCGTCTTCTGTTGTTGCTATACGTGTTTCTGCCTCTCCGATACGTGTTGTATTTGCAACCACGTCTTGTTCCACGCCTGAAAGTTTGCTTTCAATCGCCACAATTGAGTTCGCCACATCCGACAGGCGGTTATCGATGTTGTCCAGTTTTGATCCAAAGTCTGAGCCGAGAGACTTCAACTCTGCTAGCACGTCAGCTATATTTGCCATGATGCTAGCTTCATTAGCCACCGTCGTTGCCTGAGAAGTTGTCTCAACGATACCTGCCTTGCGTGCTCTGGTGAAAATTTCGTAGGGTTTCGATTCGGGTAGTTCTGACATATCCAGGGTCGCTTCGTTTGCTAAAAAATTATCGGTGCATTTGTGGAGTTTTTCTAAAGTTTATGTTTGGCTGTATGGAGCTTTCAGGCTATGCTGCCATCTTGATCCCGGTCCCCCCGGAAGCCCTAATTATACTAGTTAGTAAGCATCACTTGTACTAAACAATGCAGGTGCCTTCTCACGTTTAACGGTGCAGGTGCATTCACACGTTTGACGGTGCAGGTGCACTCTCACTTTTAATGATCTCCTGCCTAAAAAGAACTTGTTTTGTTCCGACATCTTCATCACACTAATACTACGCTATGATTCAGTAGACGAAACTAATTACATATGTACAAGCAGAAATGCAGTGTTGCTCTCAGAAAAGAAACAAGCCTTACCTTCGCAAGCACAACTGTGTTCTCGCAGCGTTCGGGCTTGTATATTTGTAGGTCTTGCACCCAGCCACAGCAGAACTGTCCGTGACTTTCCAGGGACTTGTAGTTCTTGAATTCCTGCTTGGTATAATAGCTCTGACCATAAACCAGGTAATCCACAATGTCAACCTGAGTGCACGGTGGTAGAGCGTTCAGGTCCATGCACCATTCTGCAGCTGGCAGCACGTACGGGTTGATGTTGGTTATTAGACCAAGTTTCTCCAAATACCGCTTCTTGGCAGTGGCATTCAGCTTCTCCCTGTAGATCCCCTTTGTCTTCATCTTATCTTTGTCCATGTCCTTCTTAATTGTTGAAAAATGTAATGATTCGCTCGCTGTGTCTCGTTCTCTGTGTCTGACATTTCTGAAATGTGTCGCTGTTTAAATGACCCCAAGATGGCGGATCCGCCCAAAAACTACAGACCGCAAATCACGTGCCGTGCCGTGCCGTGACGTAACTCCTCACTCCTTATGTTAAAATGCATGAAACGTTTGGGGTGCACTACCTGTTTCAGTCCCATGAGAAAAGTGTCAAAACCTTTTGTATGTCAACACATGGTCTGACATGGTCTGAGGGGAAAGCTTATGTCCTCAAGATGTGATTAAACATGCATGGACATGTCCTTCCTCTATATAACAGTAAATTTCTATAATGCATCTACATTGTATTAAAAGTTTTTGAAACACACATTCATTTTCATTGTAGCCTAAATCTGTTCATGGGGCAGAAACCGGCTGTGCATCCCAATATGTTTGTCGACTAACACTAAAATTTAGTAGCGCTAGGGAAGACCTTGTAAAAACAGTTGGTACATTTGTGTTGGGGGCGGGGGTCCTAAAGCTCATTTTTATTGTGTCTAACAAACATTTTGTATGTTTTATCTGGACACAGACTGACGTGATACAGATTGACGTTATGTCACTGCCCATAGCTAATTTTTTGTTGCTCATCTATTGTTCAATCTCAACTCCGAGACATAACTTTTGCCTTCTCATTTTCATATCATTTTGTGATCATTTGTTGCTCTATTGCTCCTAAGGGACCCTTAGGAGCAATAGATAGATGAAAAAGAGATACAAAGTCTAAGCAGTATTTGAGAAGTAGGATAAACAGAGGAGCTCTGTATCTGAGCCTTCTATAAGAAACATCTGAGAATTATGAGCCTTTATAGAGATCTCATCATTGTGTGTTCAATATATCTTCCTCATCTCATTTATTTCTATTTAATGCAGTAATGGAGCAATATATTAGAGGTCTCTTTGAGCCACATCTAAGAATTATGAGAAACAATTAAGAAGCACTACTGGAGCAATATGAGAGGTTGCTTTGAGCCACACATGAGAATTATGAGAAACAATTAAGAATTATAAAATGAATCCTCTGAATTGTGAAAAAAAAAAAGCCACATTAATCAGTTTATCAGTGCAAATTTTACTCTTTTATAAACACTGGGGCACATTACAGCACATTATAAAATATAAAACCAAACATTCCATTTGAAATAAAAATAAATAACCTGTGCAACCAGCAGAGACAGGTTTCTATGTAAAGTGCTAACTATTGCAGGGACTTGCCTGCTAGGTGCAATAAAACAGGAAACAAGAATGTCCAGCCTGGTGAAACTGAAGACTGGGGAAAGGGGACATGTTAAAAAATCACCAACAACTCAACAAACAGCGACCATTGCTAAGGAGTGCATTCAGGTCTACTGCTTGTTCTCTCCTGCTCTGGCCCTACATTTGTTTATGAAGGCCTTCTTCAGTTTGCTGTCATCAATTTTTGTCCAACCTGGCATGGTCGCACATCTCAGGACATAGGCTGCAAGACAAAAACATGTTAAACTTGAATGAGTTCTTTTGACAAATGACTCCACAGACCAACTTTTATCTTTATGCAGCATATTACAATTTTCTTCTAACCAAGCGCTTTGTGTAGCCTTTACGCCATCCGTGTGTGTGTGTGTGTGTGTGATCTATACTGTGAAGCGCTATACAAATAGAGACCATTTACCATAAATAATATTTATATTTAAACATTGTATTTTAAAAGGGGGAATAACTTACTTAGAATTCCGTCCACCTTCTTCCTTTCAAGCAGCTTCTTTCCTTTTGTGGGCTTGCCATGGTGACCAAAAGCAACAGATTTCTGACACTCTTCCACAGTGAAGAAGTGGTCAAACAGTGAGTGAAACAGACGCATTGAGTCCTGTCTCGCTGACTGGTGCATAGCAGCAAGTCGGGAGGAAGAGACAAACAAGCCGCTGTCAGGAAACAGTTCCTGATGGCCTGATGGTGCAGAAGGGTTGGTGCTGTCTGACTCCTGATCGCGATGACTCTGTCCAATTAAATTGATGAGATTCTGGATCTCTTGGAGCTGGCCCGGTTCTAAGAAATGGAAATGGCACAAATTCAGATTCATTATTAGGAGGTCTCATCACTAGGTAAACAAAGCAACAGAAAACAAGCAAATGAAATGAACATAGATGACTTGCCTATTTTTGAGGCGACCTCATCGACTTCCCTCTTCTGACAGATGAGCTTGTCAAACTCCTTCTTACATCCATCGCAAGGTGTCCACGCAGTAGCTGTTGGGACGTTGCTCTGATCTGATGAGCTGCCTAATTCTCTCCAGTAAAGCAGTGGGCTGGCCGCTTTTCTGCTGGCTGGATTGCCATCACCAGGTGGTGGGTCAGATGCATGTCCTCCGTCAGGTGATGGACGTTATGGCAACGGGCCGGCTACTCTGACACTGTAAGCTGATGGACCAGTGCTATTCTCACCATAGGCTGTTTCCAATGCTGCATGGACTCTGTCGGGTGACAAACCAGTGGTGTTGGCGGTGTCATGAAATGTTTTACATATTTTTGCCTCTTGCACAAGACAGATAAAACATAACTATTCTGTGTATAAATTCTTGTTTAAACTTGGTGTCAGTAAAGAGGAACATTCCAGGTGCAGTATAGTGACTAGGTATATCATGTTTTTATTTTCTCCAAAAATAATGTTTTAGAAAATTCAACATCCATAAGGTGGAACCAAGACAAGGCAAAATGAGCCTGCTGGTTGGTCAGTCAGGGACCAACCAGCAGGCTGACAACGGGTGAATTGTGACAATTAAGCTTACCCATAGTACAGAGGTGTGTTTCTCCAGTCAGATGCTCCCAGTCTGCTGCCCCAGTCAGGTCCCAGTCCACTGGTTAGGGGTGAACATTAGGGGGGGGGTCTCAGTATTTATCACTATTACTATTAATATTACATTAATTAAAAAAGCATAATGAGCTCTTGGGTTCCCACACTTATTAGATATTGTAAGTTGCATAGGGCAACGACATGAGCAACAATATAGGCAATATCGTTGGCTTTTGCGATACTGATATTGCGCATTGTCATACCGTGACAATGATAGGATGACGATATAATGTGCAGCCCTACCGCTGGCCCCTTGAAGCGATGGTCCAACCCCGGCCCCATGCGGAGCCCCGCATGAGGAGGGTCCACCTCCGTCTCCATGAGGGGCCGTGTGGGGTTGGTCTATCTCCGGCCCAGTGGGAGGGAGCGCCTCTGTCCCCGTGCGAGGAGGTACGGCCTTCCCTGTCCCAGTGGGGGGATGGCGTGACTCCGCTGGCCCAGTGAAGGGATGGTCCGCCTCCGCTGGCCCTGTGCGATGATGGTGGGCTTCTCCTGGCTAGAGCTGCATATTCAATATTTTAAGAGATGCAATAGAATTATTAAAAAAACATAACAAGTCAATGTCACTAGTGATTTCAAGAGCTATTGGGTCTGACACTTGAGCATGGTCATACGTCGATAATGATAGGATAACAATATAATGTGGAGCCCTACCACCAGCACCGTGAGGCGAATGTCCATCTCTGCTGGCCAAGTGAGGTGATGTCATTGGTCCTGGACTGATCTCTTCCCCATATTCTGGCAGAGGGCTCCTCTGTATTATTATAGTGTCATCAGAAGACCCTGATGATGATGCTGACACATTTTCAGGAGGAGACCCTAAAAATTGGTTTATAAACAGGGGTGCACATAACTTTTTCAGTGAGTTACTCAGGTGAGTACCAGGAGATGGTGTTTGGTACTCACCCCATATGTAGCATGGTCTTAATAAGTGCAGTCTTCCTCACTGTCCTCCTCAGTGTTGCCCCCACTGTCCTCTGCTTCAGCTTTCTGCATGGTAGATGATGATGATGCTGCAGATGCACTTCCCTGTCCTTGGTTGAGCCTCCGATTAGCGGTCTCCATCCACAGCTCAACAGCTTGCTTTGGGTCAAATGTCTCTGTGGTCTGCTTTGACAGGTGAATGTGCATCAGGGCTGAGAGACGAGCATGTGACAGACGAGATCTGTACTTGGTTTTTATTATGTTGAGATGTGAGAATCCCCTCTCACAAGCTGCACTGCTTAAAGGCAGTGTAAGAGACAGTTTAACCACCTTGTTAATGTTGGAGTAAGCATCTGGGTTACTTGTATTTACTATTTGGACCAAGTCATACACAGAAGAGGCTCCCAGGCGTTTTCCTGCCTGCTTTAAGCGCATCCATTCTGTCACAGTGGTGTCTTTGTCAAGTTGCAAGGTGGCCTCATATTTCTTGAGAATGCTGCAAACTGTTGTGTTTCCAAAACTGTGGAGGTCTTGCATTTTCTGAGGCCATCTTGAAGGATCAAATACTAAGAAATGATCACATGACTTGAGGGAGTCATATCTGATTTCAAACTCTTGAATTAACCCCCTGAGTAAGTTTGTCTTGTCTCTGTCAGCATCAGCATTAGAAACATTGTGTGCCCTGTGGCCTTCACCATCAAGCAAAAGTGTGAACTGTCCAATGGCCACCATGAGTTCATCCTTACATTCTCCAATGGTCAGCTTTTCCTTCTGAAACCTAATGGATGTGGTCTTCAAAATGTTGCCAATGTCAAGCATGTTTGACAGAAAGCACTGAAAACGCTCTGTGCAGATATGCTGCAAGTCACTGTTATCACTCGTAGCCAGTTGCATTTTAATGGCTGGCAATAGTCTTGATATTTTTAACAGTGTTTCATGCCTCCATGCAGACCATCTGATATTATGAAACTTACTCAGTTTCACAAAGGAGATCCCATTTTCTTCACACAGCTTCTTCAGTGCAGCAGTTTTTTTTGCTCCACCTTTTTGTAAATAAAACTGCAGCAGCTTGACCAGAGAGCGATTAAATGTCTCACAGTAAGGAACGTTGCGATCAGCTGATTTTGCACAATTCTCCAGTGTGTGCGTGGTGCACAGAATGTGCACAAGGGAGTCTCCAACCGCAGCAAGTTGCCGGAGTTTTGGCACAACGCCGTTGTACATACCGACGTTGACAGCAGCCCCGTCTGTGCACACAGCGACCAACTTTGTTGTCCAGTCATCCAAGCCTGTGTCCTGGAAAAGTTTCACAAGTCCCTCTGTTATGGCCTGCGCAGTTCGGTCAGCACCCAGTTCAATTAGTCCAATAAAGTCCGAGGTAAACTCTCCGTTGCTGGACACAGACACAATGTAAACGATTTCCTGCTCAGCTTTTGTGATGTCCTCAGATCCATCAAAAAGCAGCCCCCAAAAATCAGCAGACTGCAACTTGGCTCGTAACTCCCCGCTGATGGTGTGAGCGATGCTCTGCATGATCCGTGTGCCCCCTTCACATGAATGATATGCACCTCCGACATTTACTCCTAGCCGCTTCAGTAAAGGAACATCCTCAGAATAGGAAGACATGGGACTTGCGTGTTTAGCTTTATGGAAGGCGAGGAGAAAAATATTAAACAGAGCTTGCCGCTGTTCTTCATTCAGCTTGTCTCGTCATCTGGCAAGTGGGCGACTGAACATTTCGTCTCGGCTAGCTTGTTTATTAGCAATGGCTTGCGTTACATTCATGTGCTCCTTGCTCTTTTCATGTTTGTCAAATAAAGGATGGTTGAAATTCTTAGAGCCTTTATAAAACGCACCGGTTTTGTCTGCTACATGTGGATGTGAGCGGCAAATCTTGCACCACATTTCAGTGCGTTCATCGTTAGCCTCAAGACACTGCACATCTTGGAGCCACTTTTCCGAAAAAAGTCTTATTTTCTTCGGCTCAGGCTCCAGTTGGCGTTTCTTTGTAGGTGGCAAAACGCCAAAGAAGCTGCTTAATGTCTGTTGTTTTTTGGACATCTCTGACAGTAGTTGACAAGCAAAATGTGCAAGGTTAGATGAGATCGGTCAAGTACGCAAAGGCGTGTAGTAACACAGGTGGCATTACGCATTCCTGATTTTTGTCGCGCATGCGTACCTGCGTACCAGTTATGTGCACCCCTGTTTATAAAAGCCTGCTTTGGTGTCTGCTTTAGTGTTTTTCTGACTGGGGGGGCAGGGCGTTTCTGCTCTGTCTGAGATACATATTCAACAGTGGCTTTGTAAAATTTGCCGTCAGACCACTTAGCTAAAACATTCTGTCCCGTTTTAAGGTCCAGGAGTCGTGGGACTGGACTTTCGTCGCTGCCTACTAATATGCTTGAGGGTTTAAACATTTTTGCAGTAGCATCATCTTCAAAGTGAACAAATGCGAAATAACCTGAAAAGACAGACACAAAGGGAAAAAATGTTGCATTTCTTCTCTCTTTTTTTGGGCAGTTGATTAAAATTCACATTTCATTTCTAAAAAAAAAGCATCATGCCCATTTAAAAAAGGTCATCTGTATGTAGGAGTAATTTTTTTTCTCTTCTTCCCTCCAAACATTTAAACACTTAAACCGTCAATACATTTTGTTCACTCTGAGCTTTGAAAACTCTGAGATTTTCTCCCCATACACCAAAACTTTTTGCTGAAAATAAACAAACTTGTAGATCTGCTACAATTTAAGCATTTGGCAAATGCTTTGAATCCAAACAATACAATAAGCAAGGTAGTACATCATCATAATACATCAAATGCAAAGAAATACTAGGCTAATCAAGGTCAATTCGTTTATACAATGATAAAATGCATCCCTCCAGGGGCCCAGGAGCACTGAGGTCCCCTGTTGAAGATCCCCCTGTCCTGGACTGTTTGACGATACCATTCTGATTCGTGATTAGTACAAATATGTTCCTTTTCCCTCTCCCTGGTTTCCAACATACTGTAACCCAGGGGTGCTCATTACGTCGATCGCATGACATAAAAAAAATAAAAAAAAACTATTTATTTTTTTCTATAGGCTAGAATCCATCCCATCGCTTGATTGACATACAGGTAAGCCTGTCGGGAGGCAATCACAGTGAACCGCATATGCGCAATAGACAGTGATCAACGCATTACGCATCAACGCACCGATTGTGTTGTGTTGCCGATCATCAAATACGTTCAATACTAAACTAAATATTTAGCCTGCATTGGTCTATGAATGTGGGTGATTCATATTGTATCTAAACAAAAGCTTCTCCTTCAGTCCACGAAATCCGTGTAGCCGCAGCAGCTTCTCCAGTCCCGGAGAAGTGCCGCGTCAGAGCGCAGTGCCGTTACGCACGGCCATTCACTGTGTTTTACCTTCGTTAAATCACCAGAAAACTATATCAAGCTAACCATTCTTGTGCACGGGCGGACATTGTACATAGGTTGTGGGGCACTCCTGTGAGGTGGAGGGTTATGTTAAGGTTGGCCCGATAAGCAGCTGCCTGGCCCGTTGTAGTTGGTCTGCCACGGTTAAAAGGGGAGCGAATTTCTTCGTCAGAAGAAGAGGCAGGGTATTGGGAGGATTTTAGCACGCATTCGCCAGTGTGTTTATCATGTCCTCATTGTTTAAAATTGCTGCAACGAGAAAGCGAGCGGCCTGACTCATTGTCACTCAGTTTTAGCTGCAGCATCCATAAGTTACACAAGACGGCTGCAAGCACTGCCGTGAAGTCTGACATCAGTCAAGTTTCATTCAATATATTCAAAGTAGGAGCTACTTTTAAAATGACCAAGTCACAAAGATCTACCCACTACAAAAAAAAACATTTTATATATATATATATATATATATATATATATATATATATATATATAATGTTTTTTTTGTAGTGGGTAGATCTTTGTGACTTGGTTATTTTAAAGTAGCTCGCGAGCTGAAAAAGTGTGAGCACCCCTGCTGTAACCTATATTAAAAAAAACAATTAAGCTTACCAGATTCCTCATTTTGGGTAGGGGGGGAAAGTGGCATTTCTGGCATTTTCTTTGTTGGAGTTTGTCGTCTCTTCCCTGTCGTGTCTATTCTGTAATAATAAAAACATAGATAAATATGGGGTTACTAAAACTAACCAAGTCAAGTCAAATAATCAGCCATTTGCCAAATCCACTTCACTAATTAATACAGTCTTTTAAGCTATCAGAACAAAACCTCATTTTTTACAAGTCCAGCAGCTAGCAAATTGAATGAATGCACATACAACAGCAAGTGTGTATTATATTATGTTATTATTACAAATTGAAGTAAACAGATTGGAGGTTTTAACTGACAAATGAGATATAAAAGTAATAATGTTATAAGTGTTACACTGGGACAGATTCATTTATTTGTTAATGCTCTCTTATACTTTGTCACATAGCAAGTGAGCCACACACACCACAGCTTAACACACACACACACACACGCGCGCACACACACTTTTATCACCTGTAATTTAATTTGTAAAAGACCACTGTGGAACATGTTTGCTTGATACTGGGCGTTCTTTTTTGGCAAGCAACAAGCATAAATCAAGTAAAGAACAATTTTCAGTTGTATACAGTTCCATTCATGCTTTAGAAATTAAGGATAACATAGTTTTCTAGTTCCTGAGAGATAATAAAGTAACTTGCTTGTCCGGTCCAAGCTCCTTCACCCGGATTTTCTCCTCCGTTGCAATGGAAAGACCAATAACGATCGCACCGAATTCGGCGGAAGCTGCTCCTCGCTCGTCGCTTCGCCACCACCATAACTGCGCTAGCTTAATTGGGCGCGCGCAGAGGCTCCTCTCCCTCCTTTTCCCTGCCTTAAAAATCTCGCGACACTTTTGGCCGCAAGGGCGATATTTCATCCAAGACGGATGTAAAAAAAAAAAAAAAACCTACGGTCTGGAAACGCTTTAATGAATTCATACGGGATATACACATCAGTTATGTCAAGCTTAATTTGGCCCAAACACTTTTGTTTGATTGTGTGCTCAACACTGCAGCCATATTAATGAGGAGCTCATTAATATGGCTGCGAGGGAACGACGCGAACATTACGACGGTTAAACGTCTCAAACAAAGTCAAAATAATTTCATTAATCGACTCGTCACGTTTTACAGATGACCCACTAATGTAAATAATGATTCTTACCTGAATGTTTGCCACACGGGGCCAACGGAGGAAAAGTTCGCGGCACCAGCAGATTTCTTCCTTCGGTTAATTTTGACGGGGCACATCAAGGGCGGACGCATCCAATGACATTTCGTCTTCCAACAAAACGTGATGACGTAATTGCGTCGTCTTTTGTTTCATTATTTATTTATTTATTTATTTATTTATTTATTTATTTATTTATTTATTTATTTATTTATTTATTTAATTTATTTATTCATTTATTCATAATTTTTTGATTCTTCCTTACGTCTGAACAGTCTGGTGTCAAATGGGCTCTTATTAATGAATTTGAATGTGCAGATTTTACTTTGCTTAGAGATAGTGTCACAAATGGTACCTGCTTTCATGTTGTGCCTCTGTTTGAAACCTCTATAAATACAGTAGCAGTTTCCCTTGAGCAGGTTATGGGAAAGGTTATTTTCATTGACTTGACCTCTATGCCTGGCATTGTACGTTTTAGATATGCTTCTGTTTACACTGAGTGTCACATCAAGACATTATGGGAAAGGTATGAAACAAAAATTGATAAAAGGAATGTACAGTACAAAATAACATATTTCTAATTGTCACTTCATTTCAATTGGTTTTTACATCTCGTGTTGTACACCTTATTGTACTATTGTCCAAGTCTGGTTCTTTAAATTGCCTGCATCTAACATTCTTAATGTTATAAATAAATAAACAGTGTCCATATCTCAGGAGTTCAAATCGAGAAGGATGAGAAAATGCACTTTGTTCACGATTGGTGCTCATTTTTATCTAGAGATATAAATGATACATAATGGAGGTCTCATTTAGGATTTTCGCTTGCTATGGGTGTTCTGGCGGGCGACTATTTTATTTTCTATAGCCCAGTTGGACTAACCTGTTGAGGCAGTGATAGAAGCTTACCTTGTCGTTGCTAGCCTGGACAGGGATCTTGCTCACAATGTTTCATAACTTCGACAACATACTCTGCCACAAGTCTCCTCACTTCTCGAGGTTCAAGCATCGCAGGACGGGAGAATGTTAGTTTTTGCTGCTTAGTTTTTTTTCTCCACTCTCATCCTCAGTTTGCTTTCTTTTGGTTACTAGCTTGATGTTAGCGTGGCACCTCACTAGATGTTTCGTTAAATTACTTGTGCTATTTCGTGAGGTAGAGATCTTTTGGTTTCGTACACAAAGTGCACTTTACTATAATGTTCTTCATATCCTTGTCTCTGACGTACTGAAAATAATGAGTGTATCTCGCCAATGTAGAGTCCGACTCTGCTGCTGCCGTCATCTTCTCACGTTGCAGCCCATAAATCACCAGCATTAAGAGGAAGTTTACGCAGATTTATTTCACCTCTGTGAATCTCGCGCTGATGGCGAATTTGTATAAAAACAACACACCGATTGATTTCGGGTTTAAATGTATGAAAGCTAAATAAATACATATTTATACAGCCTAAACATTGGCTACGATGTGCTTGTGAGCGAAACATAGCCCTACTACTGCACGGCGGACACAACACTCTGCAGCAGGGTGACGGACCTCAGACCACGTCGATATGCTTGGAATATAAGACCACCCAGCAAATAGCAATTGGTTGGTCATTTCTTTTCTCATGAGTTACATTCCTCCAAGTACCTAGGTCCTTTTACACCAGGAACCTGATGAATAAACACAGAGAGAAATCTAAACAAACTAAAACACGGCAACTATTCAAAAACTATTCATCAATTATGAATATACAGCATTTTTCATGAAGATTCACACACTAGTGAAAAAAGACAACCCTCAACCTCATGTAGCCGCCTGAAATATCCTGTGTTTTAGAGGATTCAATCACATTCACCACGTTCACTCACAAAATAAATAAATCTCTTTCTGATTAAGTTGGTACTAAACTAGAATTGTAGATTGCAATTGTAGGAAGAAAACTATATCAATGTTCCTAGTAACAAAGTAAACATTGGCTATTGAGATGATTGATCAATACAATCAACTGACAGTGACAATTTTAGGTCTATGAATCTAGTTTACCACAATGGATGCAATAAGAACACTTGGTGTTGAGAAGTTTGTTAGCTCTGCCATGTCCTACTACATGTAAAGGGGCCATGATGACTATGATACAGACACAAGATTGGGAGTGGTTAAACTGATCAAGATACCCAATTGTGATTCATTAAACTGATAAAAGATACCAGATTGTGATTGGTTAACCTGATTTATTCAGTACAGCAGACAAAAATCGACCTCGGTGCACTTCAAATGAATTTCAACTTAATGACTGCTTGTTTACAATAGGCTGAGCATTAAGACTTTATTATGGTGGGCAAAACGTGCGTTTTTTAACCAGTGGTGCTGCACGGCCACTTCCTCATGCTAGTAATCCAGTGGGAATCGAGTGCATAATGCCACCACTAGATCTGGGAAAGCACTTGTGTGTGTGACTTCTGTGACTACTGAGTTTCCAGGCCAGACAGTTGGGAACCACTCCCTTAAATATTTAAGCAAAAAACATTACAAGTAGGTTAAGGATATGACGTATAAATATAAAGTGTTTTTTTGTGTAATCACTGATGATGAAGTACGATCAGATTATGCAACAGCATGTCTAGCCACAAGCTTTTGAACCTGTAGTGCTGTGTGCTCACCATGTAAACATCTGAAGACTAAGAACTGAGTGCTGGGGTTGCATTAAGAACTGAGTGCTGGAACACTAAGAACTGAGTGCTGGGGTTGCAATTGTTTTCAATGTATGAGCTTTAAAGGAAAACCTAGCATTGCCCTGGGTGCGTCAAACTAGGGCTGCGTTGATATTTTGATAATCGGTTAATAATTTAAGTCATTCATCAAGTAAAAAATGTATGCTTAATGTTGCAGTTCAATTCAAATATTTGGTTCATGGATCATCATTATAAAAGCATTCTTGGCAGCTTGGCAGATAAAACAATTTATTTATTTTATGACATTTTACAGACTAAATGATTGATCGAATCATCGAAAAGATAGATGGAGCAAAAAATGGTTATTTGCAGCCCTAATTTAACCTTTGACCCCGGCCTGCGCTGACCTCTTAAAGCTGCCCTCCTACATGTTGAATGAGTTAACAGCGCTGAACCGTCGTCTGTTGGCTAGCCGTGTTCCCAACGCTTTGCCGGAGCCTCAGCGCCTGTTGACCGCGTTGGACTCAGAGGTGGTTTCTACATGCAGGCAAGGTGTACGTCCACTGCAGGGAGGGCTACAGCCGCTCGCCCGCCTTGGTCATCGCCTTTCTGATGCTGCGCCAGCGGCTGGACGTCCGCTCGGCCCTGGCCACGGTGCGCCAGGAGAGGGAGATCGGCCCCAATGACGGCTTCCTGCGACAGCTCTGCCAGCTGAACCAGAGGCTGGCCGCCACACCTCTGTGAGAGGAGACGCATGCCCGGGGATGGGGGAGGTGACCAAAGGAGAAGCCAGATGGAGAGCAGACGGGTTGGTTGCAATGAACGGCACATTGTTTTGGTTTGACGGTCTTACCAGCGCTTTCTAAGTAAAGGGTTGGCCTTACTTGAACAGCTAGCATCCAGAATGCCTTTCTAACATTTAGTTGAGTCCAGGTCATACAGATGTAATAATACTGTATGTAAATGAATCACACTGGTTTATATATAGTGGAAACTAATTTCTTATGGATTATGAAAAATATGTATAATGTTGATGAAATAACAAGTGAAGACGACAGAATCTGTAGGGGAAAAGACTTGAACTGAATGTTAAAGAGAAGAGAATTCAAAGCCCACCAAAGGTCACTGGTTTTAAATGCAGTTCTCTGAATGCAAGGAGTATGACAAATATACAACTGTATCACCAAAGTAATGCATGAGTTGATATTGTATTGTACATCAGCATGCTTGAATAACTTTCAGTATTTTTCAAAATGATTAGCATTTATTTGTTGTATTGTTCTGTTTGTTGACTTTTCCAAATGCCTTGCAGTTGCTTAATAAAGATGAGCTTTCATAAACACAGACATAAATGTGTGATGAGTATGAAAAAAATAGACTTTAACTGTGTCGGTTCGGACATAAAAAGATTGATGCCTGTCAGGCTCGGGTCGGTTTTGGTTACTGTTCTGTCGGACGCGGGCCGGACTCGGACAGAAAATTTTGTTCCGATCCGCACTCTAGCGCACACACACATACAGACACACATACACACACACACATACACACACTATTTCACTCTCTTATATAAAGAAGAAATATCGTCAGCAGCTTTCATCTTTCCAAATAAACATCCATGCAACACATCAAGAGACACTGCTTTGGAACAAGTGTGACATGAATGTCGTGGCTCAGCACACTCTCGATGTGTGATTCCAGCATCGCAGCGCCCTGAGGGAGTTCACTAGGAGGAGTGAAGTTTTGTTAACCATCCACTTTTCTCTGTCTTGGACATCACACTGCAGCATATCTAAGAACAAAACAATGAAAGAAAGAGAAAGACGAGGATCACTAAGGATCCATCATTGTCACACTATGCATCATTACATACATCATACACCGGCGCCATGACATACACATCAAACTGGCTGCTATCTTCTATCTAAGAAGAAGGGCATTTAGCAGACGCTTTTGTCCAAAGTGACAATCGGTACGTGTGAGGTCATCATGTGAAGAGTCGAAGGCGGGATCAAACTGTCGGTTAGTGGACTCCCCGCTCTGCCCACTGAACTGTGGTGCCCTCCCTGAGCTATGCCGCCATTTGCACATTATCCTCTGCTCCAATAGCTTGGCCATACCCAGTGAAACCCTTCAATGGATAACTTAAAAAGCGTTTGCAATGGAAGTCGCCCGTCACAGTGAGTGGTACAGCTTGCAGACTTCGACAGATGAACAAGTCCGACACACACGCACACACACTCGCACCCTCCTACCTGCGGTTGTGCTTACAAATAGCAGCCTTGTTGATCTCCTTTAATATGTTGGATTTGTTGCTCTTCATGTTGGCCATGGCTATCTTCAGCAGGGCCGTTATCTTCGCCTCATTGTACGGCCACTGGACCGTAGTGTACTCTGCCATTTTGGCCTTCACCTCTGCTGCATCTGAGTCACAATGAAATGTTTCCTCAATACAAACTAACATGTTGACCTGCATATCAAGAATTAATCCACAAGGATGCAAAAGTAAATGCCATTTTTGCTTATCCAATGAAAGTATTTCACCGCTTCTATGGGTACAAACCTAATTCAATTGGAATGCAATTGGACATATTTAATAATTTTACATGTGCAAAGATTCATGATGACACTATTAATGATTAATGAATGTATTCAGCCTCAAGTCTCGGTCCTCAACGTTGGGATTCCACCCAGTCCATCACTCTGCTTTGTCTCACGCGTTAGGTCATGTGACGTTAGGTCATGTGACGTTAGGTCATGTTCGAGTGGGCCTGTGTGTGAACGTTCTATAACAGAAATTAGTTAATTCTAAAACTAAAAGAATGAAATAAGTTTAAAATGTATTTGCTACATACTTTCCCCACATATGAATTAACTTGAGTTGTAACCTTAAGTTGTTTTAAGGTTACAGGGGAATCAAACCTCAGCACAACTTGTAGATTTGTTTGCAGATGGGAAACAAACATTTTTAGAGGTCAAGTAGTCCTGTCCCCCCATTCACCTTCATGAGGCGGAGGACAGACGTGTCACAACAACGCTGTACCTGGTGTCCATATAAGCCAGTAACAAGTCACTTGTGCACTATCATGTGTTTAACCTGCAGAGGGAGATATCTAAAATGCAAACCGATGGTTCTCCCTCGACAACACCATGAAGCTTGACTTCAGAGCACAGGAACACGATGGCAGGCTGACACAGACCTCTGCAGTTTCTTTGGTTGAAGAGAGGCATGTAAACAAGGGTGGGCTGGGACAACCCTCCCGGGAACACATAGTAGTCCTTGGGCCAGTCTTTGTCCTCCAGGACCATGTCGTCTATCACTGGGAAGGGCTTCTGTACCTCAGCTGCATAGTCCCTGGCCAGGATCAGGCTCTGAGGCGGACAACGGTGTAGGTATCAAAGCTAAATAGTTAAAACATTTTGATGAAACTTATTACATTACAATAACAAGGGCGACTGCTAGAATATAAATTGCTGATGCACTTGACTACAAACTATTTTTTTTCCTGATTTCTATCGCTACTCTGTACTCTGTCCTCCACACATGCATGCAAACACACATTCATACACAGATTTTTTAACATGCCATATCCATCTGACTTCTCAAAAATTTTGGGTCTAAGGGGTTAATTGCCACTGACAAGGTTAAGATTATAGTCTAATGCTCTGAAAAGCAGTCTACTGAGAAATAACACTTTTTTCTTTACTTTCCGCTTGTACTTATCTTGTTATTGTAACCACGTCCTGCTCAAGGAGAAGACTCGCTCTGAAATCTTGTCGCGGGAGATGTCCCCATTGTCCTTACTGTTCAACTCTCCTTCAACCAAACCCTTTGGATTACACTATGCTACTACACTCCATGACAACAAACTCTTCAGCTCTCACTCACAGTTCCCCCCTTCTCCTCTTGGCACAACTGTCCTCTCAAACGGCCTCTCATTGAGCGAGGCTTGGTGGGACTAAAGAACAAGCAAACCCTGATCAAGGTAAGTAGCACCCCACAGGATGACATTGCAGCCTGTTTTCATGGATTATGGCCGCAGCATCCTCACTCAATAGTGGACCAATACATTATTGGTCCAGTATTGGTTAAGTCATTAGATATCTGGAATAGTCCCTTAGACCGACAATTATCGGAAAAAAGTCCAGGTTGAAATAAGTTAGATTATTTGTAGCTTTACAGAGCACAGTGACAACTCTCCTCAGGA
This sequence comes from Urophycis tenuis, assembly GCA_036785325.1. Taxonomy (NCBI): domain Eukaryota; kingdom Metazoa; phylum Chordata; class Actinopteri; order Gadiformes; family Phycidae; genus Urophycis; species Urophycis tenuis. Next base: position 3,210,975 of record JAXIVH010000036.1, on the reverse strand, counting down.
TCAATAAACACACACACACACACACACACACACACACACACCGTCAGGCTCTCCCCCAGGGAGAAATCAAGGGAGATGATGAGGTCCATATCCCTCTTGGGCCCCAGGAACGGAGGGAAGGGGGAGTTAAGGTACAAGCCAGCGTCAATCAGGTGGATGCTCTCTGTAGACCTCAGACAGTCTGGAACCGCCCCGTCTACGATGACCAACACAACATGAGTTGTTATTTTGACAGTAGGATAGGATGCTGTATATCGCAATAGATCATCTGAACTAGAAAGTTCATAGTTCAGCTTTCATGTAAATGACGGTGCTTTCGATAGATATATAGATAGATAGTTATACCTTATTGATCCCAAGCTGAGAAATTACAGAAAGAATTACTTTAGGATGGAGTTTATGATTCATGTCAAATTTGTTGCTCTTTAAATGTTCTGGCAATCCATACAGTCCTTTTGTACGATATTGTGCATCCCAGGTGTTTTATTTGTAATCATTGATTGATTATTATTAATTGTATTACTTATTATTGACATTATTTATCTTACCTTTTGATTGATAGAGGAAGTTGTCTGTGGTTCCCCACTCCCATCGTGCGAGCAAGGGGAAGAGTTTGAAGACCACCCATGAGACTGAGAAACAGCAGCACACATGTCAGTTTGAGAGTTTCATTGCATTAAAACATTCAGTACCTTCATTGTCTATGCAGGTTGAGAAGTTATTCCCACTGAGCGTTTGCTCTTTGTCATCTCCCATTTTGGCGAGAGCCAAACACTTAAAACCTGTTCAACTGCTGGGGCCCAATCGTGGGCCGGTTGACAACTAGCTGTTTTTTCATTCGTCATTTATAGTGTGGCATTTTCAATAAATCTGATCATGTTATACATTATACACATATATATTCATCTGTGCTATATGCCTGCCATGTAGCACATTTGACAATAAACATACTTGAATCTTGAATATACTGTATATACATATATTTTAGTGTCACAGTATCACCTTGATCTCCAAAATAAGACATTTTCTAGTTCCCTTTGAAAAATATATTTTGTTTTACATAAAATTATTAAAATATTTTTTTTTAAATCAGGGCTACAAGGAGCCACTGCAGAGGGCTGGAGGAGCAACATGCGGCTCCGCGGGTTGCCGACCCCTTAGCCTCTGAGGCATTATAGTTTCCGTTTGGCCCATTGATTTTGACGCAGAGTTTTTGCACTTAAAAAAAAAGGTTTTTGTCCAAAGCGACTTACAATCATCACATTTTTGGGGTTCGACATGTGGACAGTTGGAGGAGAGGGATGAAGGGGATTGAACTGCCGACCCTACGGTTAGTGGACGACCCGCTCTGTCCACCCGCTCTACCCGCTGAGCTACTGCTACCCCACTTCTGGCTGAGTTTAGGGGTTACATTTTTTCAAGTGCGTGACGCAGGACAAATTGCCATGAACCATGCATCATCCTTGATTCTGTCTTTTTGGTTTGTGCCGGCTCGCATGGTTCATACATGCCGGCTATAGAGAGGTTTAACTCCCAGCACGAGCCCACTCTCCCATGAGAAGCCGAACGACAATGACACAGTCCACCACCATATTAAAAATCAACTCTAAATTGTTGGCCATTTCCCCACAAGCAAGAAACAGCATCACCCAACACACCACACTGGCAGATCTGAGGTGCGCCCAAGTCAAAATCAGAGACATTCAGCACCAATTGAAGAAGTGCGTTACATTTGTGTTCAAAATAAATGAATGCATCAGGGTCAGATTAATCGTTAGCGTGTTAACGTTGAAAGCCCTAATACATTCATATAACAGCACTGACCCGACATATGAACAAGCAGATAATGAGTACACTCCATAGCTAAGTATAATATACTTAGCTATGGAGTGTACATATTATGTATGGGTGTTAAATAGGTAATGGCTGTGATGATGTGAAGCCGTGTCAGTAGGAGCACATGATACTGACCAAAGTTCTTGACTGGGCCATCTTTCAGAGTCACGGCCCACTCCCTGATAGGTTTCAGTGTCTCGTCTATCCAATTGTTGAACATCATCTTCCTCTCCTGGCTATTCACCAACCTCATCGATGGGAAAGGCCTTGACTTCAGAAAATCTGAGAATAAAAAGTGATTTTCTTGAATCCTGTAATAATGAGTTATATACTGATACTGTCTAAAGGTATGACATACATTCGTAATGAACATCCTCTTCATCACCACCACCACCACCAACCTCTCCCCACAACCACCACCACCACCACCAGCACCAACCTCTCCCCACAACCACCAGCACCGCCGTGAGAGGATGCTAACCTTGCAGAGGCGCCCTCAGCTGCTCCAGCTCAGCCCTAGTTAAGGGGTCCTCTGTGTTCTCCCCCACCATGGCCAGCAGCTGCGCTAGGATGTGCAATGCTCGGATTTCAACTTTTGCTATGACCTCAGGATTTTCACCTTTTATCCCCCCTGTGCCTCGGGTTCCTGGTAAAAAGACAAGTTGCAATGTTGTTTTGATTCACACCGCATCATTCTGAGGGGAGGTAGTAGGAAGTTGCAGTAGGTTATTCAGTGTCATAGTACGGTAATGTATGTGTCCATTAAATATTATTTTACTTTGACATCAATAATGTTTCAATGCGAGAGCATCGCATGAGTAAGGAACACATGCTGCCTCTACATGGTGGAGCTGAATTTCTAGTTTTGTGTCCCAGCTTGAAGATCTTCTAGAAGTACAAGTTTTTACTACTGGTACATTTGCTCTCAAAAGGCTTGTTCTAACATCAGAAATTCCTCATCTGGAATTTATCTTATCTTAAAAAATTCATAAGCTAATATAATAAACTCAAATAATGATTAGATTACCGTCTTTCCAGAGAAATATATCCAACATGTTGTTTTCGTTTATCAAAGCAACACCCAGGGCACCTGCACATGAAGTACACACAAAGCACAATAAAGCAAGCAAATACATAAAAACAGTAGTATTGCAGAGAATAGCAAATGTTTCAAACAGAGGATTGTGTGTTTTACTTCTCAGCCATTCAGGCAAGTATTCCAGGAGGTTGTTTTCATTCGCCATCGCACTGCCTATTACACCTACATTCAGGAACACAACCACACACAACCTATATCAATATCACTTTATTTGACTTTTTTAGTGGCAAACATTGTGTCAGTGAATGTAATAGTCTGACTGTAGCTAGCTAGACACATGGCTCCAAGCACATACCTTGCAGGCTGACCATGTCCATGTCAGACCCTCTGCCGACCCCCCCCACCCAATCCAGCCCCTTCACCCCCTTCTCACCCTCTGCCCCCTTCACCCGCTCCTCTCCCTCCCCCACCACCACCCTCTCTGCCCCCTTCTCCCCCTCCACCCCATTTTCCTCTATCACCCCCCCTGCCCCCTTCACCTCCCCAACCTCTAACCCCTTCACCTCCCCCTCCCCAACCTCTAACCCCTTCACCTCCCCCTCCCCAACCTCTAACCCCTTCACTTCCCCCTCCCCAACCTCTAACCCCTTCACTTCCCCCTCCCCAACCTCTAACCCCTTCACCTCCCCCTCCCCAACCTCTAACCCCTTCACCTCCCCCTCCCCAACCTCTAACCCCTTCACCTCCCTCTCCCCAACCTCTAACCCCTTCACCTCCCTCTCCCCAACCTCTAACCCCTTCACCTCCCCCTCCCCAACCTCTAACCCCTTCACCTCCCTCTCCCCAACCTCTAACCCCTTCACCTCCCTCTCCCCAACCTCTAACCCCTTCACCTCCCCCTCCCCAACCTCTAACCCCTTCACCTCCCCCTCCCCAACCTCTAACCCCTTCACCTCCCTCTCCCCAACCTCTAACCCCTTCACCTCCCCCTCCCCAACCTCTAACCCCTTCACCTCCCTCTCCCCAACCTCTAACCCCTTCACCTCCCTCTCCCCAACCTCTAACCCCTTCACCTCCCCCTCCCCAACCTCTAACCCCTTCACCTCCCCCTCCCCAACCTCTAACCCCTTCACCTCCCCCTCCCCAACCTCTAACCCCTTCACCTCCCCCTCCCCAACCTCTAACCCCTTCACCTCCCCCTCCCCAACCTCTATCCCCTTCACTTCCCCAGCCTCAGATTGACTGCTGCCCAGCTGGGAGGTCGGAATAAAGACATTCAAGTCTGTGAAGCCCGACTCATGAGGGGTCAGCTCAAACCATTTGCCTGAAAGAGAGAGAAAGAGAGAGAGAGAGAGAGAGGGGGGGGGGGGGTTGCATGATGAAAACAGCAGTGTAAATACAGTTTTGTCACAACTAAAGCTCAAAGACATCTCTAATGTACCTACTAAACATGCACACCTATTGCACTACAACACACTGCTCCAGATTGCACATACAAAGTGCAGTTACTCGTGTGAATGTGCTTATGTATGTGAGTGTGTGTGTGTGTGTGTGGCTGTGTGTGTATGTGTGTGTGTGTGTGTGTGTGTGTGGCTGTGTGTGTATGTGTGTGTGTGTGTGTGTGGCTGTGTGTGTGTGTGTGTGGTACTGTACTGTACTGTACTTTTTGTCGGGCCGTTCAAATAGCAGTTCTGTTCCAGCGCGCAGTAGACTGGGTAAGGGTTAGTGGTGTGTCTGTTGGCCTCGTCTGAGAGGTGACGCCGGTCCAGCTGAGGAAGACATCAAACATAATGCAACCCAAACGCTCAGACCCCAGGCCTGCTCCCAAACACTCAGACCCCAAGCCTGCTCCCAAACACTCAGACCCCAGGCCTGCTCCCAAACACTCAGACCCCAGGCCTGCTCCCAAACACTCAGACCCCAGGCCTGCTCCCAAACACTCAGACCCCAAGCCTGCTCCCAAACACCCAGACCCCAGGCCTGCTCCCAAACGCTCAGACCCCAGGCCCGCAGAGTCGTCTTCTCTCCCCCATCCTTTACCTGCTTCATGATGGTGGGGGAGAGGATGGCGCCCCAGAAGTCAGAGAGAGAGAAGTGCGTGTCCTTCGATCGGCCCTCCAGCCAGTCCACAATGTCGTCCAGCTTCGGGCTGCGGCCGGTCAGCCTGGCCAGTGCTGGGGCCATGTTGTGGCTCCACAGGGGGTCGGTGTACAGGAACGACATGGCCCTGATGATGTACACGACATGTATGTCATCTGAGTATGTCAAAATATAACATTTAGTCACTACCCTAAAGAACAGTGATTCTGTTCTGTTCCTTCATAAAATCCTACCCTCCCCCCCCCCCCCCCCCCCCACCCCCGACACACACACACACACACACAGACTCCTAATGTATGTCCAGCCTGATGACTGGTGGTCCTCACCAGCCAGACCCAGACACCCCCCCCAGGTAGAGCAGGGTGTCCAGCAGGTGGTCCTGCTCCATCTGATGGAGGGACCCCAGGAGAGCCACGGCTGCTCGCTGGCCCCCTCCAGAGCCCAGGAGGGCCACGTGGGGGACAGAGGTCTGGAGGGAGGGAAGACCAGACACACGCAAGACTATGAACAGCACACAGACACAAGGATAAAGATGGAAAGGAAGATTAATAGGAAGAAAGAAGGGAAGAAATACAGACAGACAGATGGAAAGTAAGACAGATAAAAAGAAAACAGGAAAAAGGAAGGAAAGAAAGCTGTTGAGATATTTTCTGTGTATTAATATTCCATGTACTTTGTGTATGCGTACCATATTAACAGAAATCCCCAGCTTTTGGAGAGAGTCAGTAACCGTCTGCTTCCTCCTGGAGATGTACTGCTGTTCTCTAGGGCACAGCAGACTGGCTGGCTCCTGAAACACAGACACACACACACACCCACAGACACACACACACACACACACACACACACACAGACACAGACACACACACACACACACACACAGACACACACACACACACACACAGACACACACACACACACACACACACACACAGACACAGACACACACACACACACACAGACACACACACACACACACACACACAGACACACACACACACACACAGACACAGACACACACACACACACACACACACACACACACACACACCCACAGACACAGACACACACACACAGACACACACACACACACACAGACAGACACACACACACACACAGACACACACACACACACACACACACAGACACACACACACACACCCACAGACACACACACACACACACACTAACAGTAAGTCCTCAAGGTCAAACACCTTGTTTGTCATGTCCTTCACCATGCTTGGTGTCCTCCTCAGATCCATATTTGTAGTTTTGTGGGCACTGGAGACAAAACCACTTCATCCACATAATTTTTTTTGAGAGCAAGATCCAACTTTGATATAATGTTTCTATATTTCTATATTATATTTCTATATTTATATATTTCTACAAATATGGATCATTGCTATTTCTATATATAGCTTTCCATATAGCGAATCATAATATAAACTAAACAACTATTATTATTCTAAAAGCAGCAATAAAAGCATTGGCATGATGATGAGGGTGACATCACACAAGCGGTCGTTCGGTAATCACCTCACCTCAAAGGGGAGACACGACGTCTGTGTCAACAAAGTCAAAACACAAACCAAGCCAGCCACCCAGCCAGTACGCCACCAGCTCCAGGCCATGGTCAGCAGCCGCTGAGGAACGCAGACAAACAGAATCCCAAGTCTGCACCGAATGCTCCCAGCAAAGAACTCACAAACCATATATACTCAGCCGCTATCGCTCCATGGAGCAGATTAGCACGAGAACAGTTACAGTTACAGTGCATATCAGCTGCACAAATCACAGAAGGACAGTGAGTACAATTCTGGGAGATATATTTCCAGAGCACAGTACATACGCACTTGCTAATCGCATTAATGCACAAACATACGGTGTGAAAATAAAGATCTTTGGCCCCTGTGTTTCAGCTACAGCCTTGAATGGATTCACAGGAACAACTCAAAACCGTATTATTATTATTATTACATCACCAGGGAAACTCTCCTCGGCCCCATATCACTTAGCAATTGGAATGCTTGAAACTTGTTCTGGTGACTTTCTTACTGTATTAACAGCATTTAAATATTTCACCTTCTTCTGACAGATGTACTTATTGTAAGTCGCTTTAGATAAAAGCGTCTGCTAAATGCCCTAAATGTAAATTTAAATATCATCAGGGAAACACTCTCTTAGGCCAGTGGAGAAAGTGAAGAAATCCAGGCAATTAAAAAGTAAAACAAAGTGAAATAATAATAATGAATAAATTGTAATAATACATAAATACTTTGCATGGGCAAGTTTAGTGTTTTCCGCATTGTGCAATGCATTGGGGACAAGCAAATAAAACAACTGTGAAGCAAGTCACAGCATTGTCTTCAAGCCTGGAAACAACTTTGTGTTTTGTGCTTCTACATCTGGTAAAAATCAGCACAGACTGATCAAATAAATGGCTGCATATGAGAAACAGAATTGGGGGCTTATGTATTTGGGTGTTGTGTGAACATGTGTTTTGTGTTAGAATGTGTTCTAGCCGGACAGGTTTGTACAGAACGGGCTTCACAGAGCCACATCCATAGCAGACACTGCAGCAGAGATCATTCCTCACCTTCTCACCTTCTCACACACACCTCGGTCAGCATGATGGCGTTGGGGTTTTGCAGCCCGGCCGTGCTGGCGGGCTTTATCACTATTTTGCTCACAGGACTTTTAGCAGAACAAGTGGATACCACGGTGGAGCCTATTCCAGACACCCATCCCAAGGTGAGAAGGATTAAAAACCTAAACACTAAAGTCTACTTCACTTTCCTCTGGTATTATTGAGCATAGTATATTATAGAATGCATAGCATAGTAGCATAGCAAGATGAATCTAATCTAATCTAATAGTATAGAATACATGAGAATACCATATGATAGTAATAGCTTTCGGGTTTAATTAATAGGAAAATCAACACAATATTAAAGAACAGTTCATTGCATATCTATAGTGCATTTCAAGGCACCCAAAGAGCTTTACATAGTCTGTGTGGGAGGGGGGATACGACACCTCATCCACTACCAGTGTGTAACACCCACCTGGAAGTACAGTATGTGCCACAAAAAAATACAATTCAACAAACATGAATTTAATGACTGAAGTATTTATATTCTTTTAATGCGATAGACTTAGACTGGGATGGACTGTAGACTTTTTGCTGATATCTAGCGCATAACTTACAGTTACACATATGACATATTTGGAACAGTTCAATTATTATATATTTTTTTAATTCATTTTATTATGTAGTTATTTACTTGCACCCATGGAAAGCCTCGCTATAATCTATAGAGCAAACAAAACAAAAAAAAAAGGTTGTAAACAGATTTAAATTGTTTTTGTTTAACTTTGAACTGGATTTCGCAAGAGCAAAGAGAGCAAGATGTTGTGCCTGTGGCATAATGGGCCGCGGCCCCCATCAGTCTTTGGGGGGCTCCACCCACAACAATAACTCCTTCTTCCCGACCGGGCCCTTTAGTCGCTTCTTGGCGCCCATTTGAGGCACAATACTGAAGAGTCAAGTAATCAGGCCTTATATGTAGAAATCTCACACATTTCCACTCTATGGTGTCCCTTGAAGCGTATCCATCTAAATTACACAAACCTATTTGAGTTAATATTAACTACATATTTTAGAGATCATTAAATCATTTTTGAAGCTAGCGATGTATTTTGGTGTATTTTGTTTTACATTGCATTGGGGATTGTGGGATATGGTAGTGAACGTGCACGTGCATAGCTCAGTTGGCAGCCATTACACGTTGAACTTTAGTTAGAGATAGATAGATAGATAGACTTTATTGATCCCAAGCTGGGAAATTGCAGAAAGATAGATGGCAATGGAGGAGTACCAACATAAAAGTGGCTTTCTTGATTTTTCACTGCTGATTTTCCCATTCAATTGTCATTCTGCGCATGTTTGAAAGACCGCATTGTTAAGCTCAGAAGCAACGAGTAGCCAAATGTGCCAGGTACCCCGGAGACAAAGACCCAATAGACAAGACAGTTTCTGCACTCAGGCTTTTATTTGAGTTCTGTCTGTGGAAGTAGGGATGGAGCCGTCGAAGGAGGGAAGGGGGAAGTCCAGGGAGAGGTGAGAGAGTAGCGGGTCCACTGGTAGGTTAGGCGGCGGTGTGGGTAAGGAGGCTGGGAGGCGTTGAGGAAGCTGGGAGACACTGGGTTTACAGAGGGAGCAAACAGAGTTTGTTTGTGGAACACAAACAGAGGAGAGATATTCAGCATGTCTCTTAGCACATCGTTCACTAGAGCTTGGAAAACGGCCGGGGCGTTGGATAGGCCAAATGGCATTACCCGATACTCGAAATGGCCAAGATGGGTGTTGAAGGCCGTCTTCCATTCGTTGTTCTCCCTTATCCGAACTAGGTGGTAGGCGTTGCGGAGGTCGAGCTTAGTGAATACTCGGGCATGAGTAAGTGGCTCGAATGTGGAGCTGATAAGGGGGAGAGGATACTTATTCTTCACAGTGATGTCATTTAGCCCACGGTAATCAATACAAGGTCTCAGGCCGCCATCTTTTTTTGCCACAAAGAAGAAGCCTGCTGCAAGGGGGGAAGACGAGGGTCTGATGATGCCTGAGTGCAGGGACTCTGCAATATAGTTGCGCAGTTGATGGCGCAATCGTATGGCCGGTGAGGGGGAAGTGAAAGGGCCTTGTCTTTACTAAACACTAGTGCAAGGTCATGATACACGTAGGGAACATCCGTGAGATCCGGGGGAGAGGACACTGCTTTGGAACCACAGGGCGGTGACAGGGCAGAACACAGGCAGGTTGCATGGCACGCAGTGCTCCACCCCAGGATCCGTCCAGAGGCCCAGGAAATGTGGGGCTCATGCTTCTCTAACCAAGGTCGACCCAACACCAAGGGCGCTGTCGGGGCATGTAAAACAAAGAAACGGATTGACTCAGTGTGATTACCTGAAAGGGTGAGCATTAGGGGTTCGGTGGAATAGGAGATGGTGCCCAACGAACGTCCGTCGATGGCCTGGGGGGACAACGAGTGGTCTAAGGAAACCAAGGGGACACCTGCTTGGCGAGCAAAGGAAACGTCCATGAGGCACTCGTCCGCACCGGAGTCTATAAGGGTGCTGACTGAAACCGTCTCTGTGCCCCAGGCAAGAGTAACAGGAAAAAGACTATTGGGATTCTTCTTGGGCTGGGGGAACTTAGTCTTGCTCACCCGTATAGCCCCTACCGGCGAGCAGGATCTTTTAGGCGAGTTGGGCAAGCACGGATGAAATGACCTGACTCACCACAGTAGAGACACAGCTGGCTATTCAGTCTCTGTTCTCTCTCCTCTGCTGTGAGTCGAGATCGGCCAATCTCCATGGGCTCTCCTGAGCCAGGGGTAGAAGGAACTGGGGGGCGCACAGGTGAGTGAGGGGGCCTAGCTCGGCTAGCAGAAAAAAAAACGGGAGCCTCTGAAGCCAGGCGATTGGGGGGTTGGTAAAGAGAGCTTCGATGGGCTCGGTCCGCACGACGTTCCTGAAGCCGGGAGTCCATCTGGAGGGCCAGGGAGATCAAGTCATTGAGGGTCTCCGGGCAGTCACGGACAATAAGATCCTTGACGGCGTCGCTCAACCCCTTGCGATATACACTGAGAAGGGCGTTGTTGTCCCACCGGCTCTCCGCTGCCAGGATACGGAACTCCAGGGTGTACTGAGCCACAGAGCGAGACCCCTGGCGGATTACCAGCAAATGACTGGCAGCGTCCTTCCCGTCTACAGGGTGATCAAACACTGCCTGAAACTCCCTCTTGAACTGGGAGTAGTTGCAAGAACAGGGTTTCCTCCAACTGCAGCTATAGCCCAGCTGAGGGCCTCGTTGACCAGAAGGGACATAACAAAAGCTATCTTAGACCCATCTGAGGAATATCTGGAAGGCTGGTGAGTAAAAAGTAACTCACATTGGGCAAGGAAACCCCGGCAGTGGTTGAAATCTCCATCGAACGGCCTTGGGCTGACTAAGTTGGGCTCAGATTGGGGGTGCTGTTGGGCTGGGGCGGCCACAGAGCTAGTCGCTGCGCTGGGAGGACTGGGACTGGAGTCGGGGACGGGATCCAGAAGCCCGCTGACAGGTGTCCGGGCTGTAAGGGCGTCCAGAGACCTCTGAATGTCGGCCAAGGAGATGGCATTCACTTGGTTGGAAAGGGACGCCACACTTCCTACCGTGGAACGGGATGCACTTTCCAGAACAGCAATCTGGCTTTGCACAGTGGGAAAAGCCTTCCTCAACTCCTGCTGCAGATCGGCAAGCTCTTGAGCCTGATTTGAAATCAAATTTCTTACATCTGCAGGTTTCTGGCTCCCTGCCCCTGGGGACCCGGCTTGGCTCATGATGGCTTGAACGTTCTGTTAAGCTCAGAAGCAACGAGTAGCCAAATGTGCCAGGTACCCCGGAGACAAAGACCCAATAGACAAGACAGTTTCTGCACTCAGGCTTTTATTTGAGTTCTGTCTGTGGAAGTAGGGACGGAGCCGTCGAAGGAGGGAAGGGGGAAGTCCAGGGAGCGGTGAGAGAGTAGCGGGTCCACTGGGAGGTTAGGCGGCGGTGTGGGTAAGGAGGCTGGGAGGCGTTGAGGGAGCTGGGAGACACTGGGTTTACAGAGGGAGCCTGGAACACAAACAGAGGAGAACAGGGTTAGCAGAGACCAAACAATCAGTCCGAGCTATGTAAAAACTCACTAAACGTGGAATATACTGCGAGGACAACAGTCGACTAAACTGACCACAATAGTCAACGTTCAAGCAACGGGCACCCCCTCTCAGCCTCTTCTTATAGTCGGGTCTTGATGGCGATGTGGAGCAGCTGGGCTGATTGGCATTGCCAGCACCTGTGCTGGGCTGATTGGCTGTGCAGGCTGCCGGCTGATGGAGAGCCCCAACACGCATTTCACAATGAAGACAGTGCAAGAGCTGACGTAGATGCTCATCACTGAGAATAGATGCATCACTGCGAGTTTCGGGGATGTTTGCACTGTTCTCATGCTTTTCCTGACAATACCAGTGACAGTGGCATCTGCAGAGCCCTCATTTTCCAAACTTAAACTTATAAAAAGCTACCTGAGGAGCTCAATGGGACAGTCTCGTCTCTCTTTAGGGGCAGCAGTAGCTCACTGGGTAGAGCGGGTCATCCTCTAACTGTAGGGTCGGCGGTTCGATTCCCTCCTCCAACTGTCTGCATGTCGAAGTGTCCTTGAAGAAGACACTGAGCCCCAACTTGCTCCCCGGGCGCTGTCCACGGCTGCCCACTGCTCCTATGTAACATAGGATGGGTCAAATGCAGAGAACCAAGCCCCTCCACCCCCTCCCCTTTAAGCAATTTCCCTCAGGGGTCATTAATGTATGTTTGTCTGTCTGTCTGTCTGGACCTGCCATACAGTCGATTGAGAATGCCAGTGCGCGTCACCTGGACATTAAGGATTTACTTGACAACTTTGCGTAGAGGAAAGCACTTAAAATGCAGCAATGACGTAAGTCAGCAGCTTTTAATGTATTTTAATGATCAGGTATTGCTTTTGGGTTTATTGTGCCTTGGTGTGCAGTTGGGATGTTCCTTTTGGTGCGCTGTCACCAGTGTTTTGTTCATCTGTGGTGTGCTGTCACCACAGCTTTTATTTATTCGTTTAAAGCCTTTTTATCTTGCGCCGTCACCCTTTTTTTTTTTTTAATTTGTTGCGGTGCGCTTACTTTTGCGAGTAGTCTCATTTCTACCATGCTTTAGGCCAGGGCTATTCAACTTCAATAACAAGTGGGCCAAGTATGAAAATCACTGGGGGTTTGTGGGCCACACCGATTATTTTGTCAAATAATCACTACAAATAATTTAGTATAATGTTGATGGAAATATTACTACATGAAATAGATTAGTCAAGCGCATCCTTTTTCTTTCACTTTTATGGTATAATTATCATCAATTCCAGACAGCAGCCACCACAAAAACAATATAAGTTATGGTTACCAGGCTTGAAACAGAAGTGCAAAAAGTTGCACCTAAAAAACAAAAAACTAAATGACAAACAAGGAGACGAGGTGTTTTTCTGACAGATCCATGTCCACAAATGTAGAAAATTAGATGAATATAATAAAACGGTAGCCATCAGACTAACAGTAAGTATGCCTGTTTATATCAACAACACTTCCAAGCATAACTATGGAGTTTTTAAAGTGGGTCAAATCCACAAATGTAGAAATCAAGATGAATATAATAAATCAGTAGTCACCAAACTAACATTATGTCTGTTTGTATCAACAACACTTCCAAGCATACATAAGGAGCTATGGATATGGATGGATGGATATGGATGGATATGGATCATAAACAGATCCATATCCATAAATGCTAAATGAAAGCTGAACTATAACAGTAGCTATCGGATTAACAATAAATGGGCTTGTTCTCGTGAGAAAAAAATTCCAGGCAGGCATAAGGCACTTATAGCAGGTCCATATTTTTTGTTACGTTATGTTATCCAGACTAACTTTCAGCAGACCATATAGCCTTTGCATTTCATTACACTGGCATGCCTCAGACAGGTCATTTGAGCCTGTTGGGGCAATGAGAGAAATTACTTTGCTAGTTAATTAGTGGACGACCCGCTCTGTGCACCCGCTCTACCCACTGAGCTACTGCCGCCCCTATTACTATTCCAACATAGTTTGGCTCATAAGTAGTCAGGGCAATCCTAAGACACTCATGCAACTTCTCATTGGTCATAGAACAATGTGCCTGATGGCATTCATGTGAGAAAAGGGGAAACACAAAGCAAACCAATGAACACGACAACACAGACACAGACCATGACAGTACCCCCCCCTCAAGGGACGGCTCCTGACGTCCCTAAACTCAAACACCAAGATGGGTGGGAGGAGGGGGCTTGGAGGAGGGCTACCAGGAGCGGAGCAGGGAACGTCAGGTGGCACCCTTCTGGAGGCCGGCGGCGGGGGCGCGGACCTTCCGGAGGCCGGCGGTGAAGGCGGAACCCCTTGGACTCATGGAATGCCGCTGGGACCAGGACCTCAGGGGAGGCTGAGGCTGAAGAATCTGGGGGCGGAGTCTCTGGAGCGGCTGCAGACTCAGGGGGCGGAGTCTCTGGAGCGGCTGCAGACTCAGGGGGCGGAGTCTCTGGAGCGGCTGCAGACTTAGGGGGCGGAGTCTCTGGAGCGGCTGCAGTCTCCGGGGGCGGAGTCTTTGGAGCGGCTGCAGACTCAGGGGGCGGAGTCTCCGGAGCGGCTGCAGACTCAGGGGGCGGAGTCTCCGGAGCGGCGTCGGCCGGACGGCCACCAGAGTGCGTGGAGCGGGCGTCGGCCGGAGGGCCACCTGCGTGCGTGGAGCGGGCGTCGGAAGGACGGCTACCTGTGTGCGTGGAGCGGGCGTGGGTCGGCCGGCCACCAGCGTGCGTGGAGCGGGCGTCGGCCGGACGGCCACCAGAGTGCGTAGAGCGGGCGTCGGACGGACGTCCACCTGCGTGCGTGGAGCGGGCGTCGAACGGACGGCCACCTGCGTGCGTGGAGCGGGCGTCGGACGGACGGCCACCTGCGTGCGTGGAGCTGGCGTCGGACGGACGGCCACCTGTGTGTGTGGAGTGGGCGTCGGCCGGACGGCCACCAGAGTGCGTGGAGCGGGCGTCGGCCGGACGGCCACCAGAGTGCGTGGAGCGGGCGTCGGCCGGACGGCCACCTGCGTGCGTGGAGCGGACGTCGGACGGACCTCCCCAACTGGGGACAGCTGCGGCCCAGCGGCGGAGACAGGAGGGCACTGCGGCCCAGCGGGGACAGCAGGAGGCCGCTGCGGCCCAGCGGCGGAGACAGGAGGCCGCTGCGGCCCAGCGGGGACAGGAGGGCACTGCGGCCCAGCGGCGGAGACAGGAGGCCGCTGCGGCCCAGCGGGGACAGGAGGGCACTGCGGCCCCCCGGCTCATCCTGATAGTGAGGGAAGACAACCCGCCGTCTGACCCACTCAAACAGCGTGATCATCTCCCCTTCAGTGTGAGTCGCAGGGGCCTGGCTGGACAGCGGAGCTGTGGGCTTGGTGGCCGGTCTCGCAGACCGCGGTCCTCCCCGTGCCAGACGGGTTCCCCAGAACGGGTTGGCCTCAGCTGGCCCGTTCTGAGGCTTGGTGGCCCGTCTGGCTGACCGAGGTCCCCCCCGTGCCAAACGGGTGCCCCAGTATGGATTCCTCTCTGCTGGGTCCATTTGTGGTCCGAGTCTTCTGTCAAAGAGTTGCTGGACCCAAATGCAGAGAGGCGAGGCAGGCAAGAGTACTTTTGCTCTTTTAATTGTAAACTTAGCACAGATACAGGAACAGACAGACGGATGACAACTCACATGAACGGCGACGACAAACGACGACAACAAACGACGACAAGACTCGGACAAGGACTGAACAGAAGACAGGACTTAAATACACCAAGACTAATTACAAACCCAAGACAGGTGAGGGAACAAGACACAGGCGAACACGATGGGGCAATCACCGAGGGAAACAGGACACGGGAAACACAGAGCAAACCAATGAAAACCAGACAACACAGACACAGACCATGACAAGGGGAAACACAAAGCAAACCAATGAACACGACAACACAGACACAGACCATGACAACTATGTGGTGTAAGGTGCACTATATAAAGTATGAGCAGTATTTACAGTAATAAACAGTAATAAATAAACAGTATGGACAGTGTATTAACAGTGTATAAACTGTATGGACAGTTATATAAAAAGTATGGTAGGTGTATAAAGAGTATGGACAGTTATATAACAGTGATATAAACAGTATGGACGGTGTTCTTATAAAGTGGCTGTGCATGGTGGTGGGGGGTGGTGGGGCTGTACATGGTGGTGAGCAGGTGTGTGGTGGTGGATGGGTGGGGGTTAAAGTCCAGGCTCTTGGGGAGAGGGGTTGTGTGCAGGTGTCCGGGGGTGAATGGGTGGGGGGTGGGTGGGAGTCAATGTCAATGTCCATCATTTGTGCGGGCAGAGGGCAGAGAAAGAAGGGGGGTCAGTGCTGGGTGGGAGTTCAGCACTCCCACCCACCTGAACTCCCACCCAGCACCACCTCCCAGAGGGCAGGAGGTTGAGGAGGCAGTGAGAGGGGTGGGTGGATTCACCCGCAATGCTGAGTGCTTTGCGGGACAGGCATGTATTGTATATGTCCTGGAGGGAGGGAAGGGGGGGGGCGGGGGGCATCAATGATCTTCTCAGCTGCTCTCACTATGCGCTGCAGGGTCTTCCTACAGGATGCAGTGAAGCCGCCATACCACACAGGGATGCAGCTGGTCAGGATGCTCTTGGTGGTTCCCTGATAGAAGGTGCACATGAAGGGAGCAGGTGCTCTCGCTCTCCAAAGTTTGCGGAGAAAGTAGAGGCGTTGCTGAGCTTTGCCGGCCAGTGATTCGGTGTTGCAGCTCCAGGAGAGGTCCTCAGTGAGATGCACCCCCAGGAACTTGGTGCTGCTCACTCTTTTCACAGCAGCACCGTTGATGGTCAGTGGGGGGTGCTGGGTGGAGGCTCTCCGGAAGTGGACAACAATCTCCTTCGTCTTCTGCACGTTGAGAGAGAGATTGTTGTCTCTGCACCACTTGGCCAGCTGGCTAACCTCTTCCCTGTAGTTGGACTCATCGTTGTGTCTGATGAGCCCCACCACAGTCATGTCATCCGCAAACTTGACGAAGAGATTGTTATTGAAAGATGGAGTGCAGTCGTGGGTTAGCAGGGTGAAGAGAAGGGGGCTGAGCACACATCCTTGCGGAGCCCCTGTGTTCAGCATGATTGTGCTGGATGCATTCCTGCCGACCCGGACTGCCTGCGGTCTTCCGGTCAGGAAGTCCAACAACCAGTTACAAAGTGAGGTCTGCAGTCCTAGACAGTCCAGCTTCCTGATCAGCTGCTGAGGGATGATCGTGTTGAAAGCTGAACTGACGTCAAGGAACCGCATCCTCACATACGAATCCTTGGTCTCCAGGTGGGTCAGTGCTGAGTGGAGGATGGTGGAGATTGCATCATCAGTCGACCTGTTGGCCCGATATGCAAACTGGTATGGGTCCAGTGAAGGGGGGAGGATGGGTCTGATGTGGTGCATGACCAACCGCTCGAAGCACTTCATGATGATGGGGGTCAGTGCAATGGGGCGGTAGTCGTTGAAACAGGATGGAGAGGCCTTCTTCGGTATCGGGATGATGGTGGTGCTCTTGAAGCAGGTGGGGACAACAGCTTGGCTCAGGGAGGTGTTGAACATGTCTGTGAGGACATCTGTGAGCTTCTCTGCACAGTCCTTCAGCACACAACCGGGAATGTTGTAAGGCCCTGCAGCCTTGCGAGCGTTGATCCTGGAGAGGGATCTCCTCACACTGGCTGGAGAGCGGCACAACACCTGGTCATCTCCAGGGGGTGGTGACTTCTGTGCAGGGGTGCTGTTGTCAGCTTCAAACCATCCGAAGAAGTTGTTTAGATTGATCAGCAGAGTGGTGTCACTGTCTGTGGTCGGGGTTTATAGTCCGTTATGGTCTGTATCCCCTGCCACAGGCTCCTAGTGTCTCTGCTGTCAATAAAGTGCTTGGTTATCCTGCTACTGTACTGCCTCTTCGCTAGCCTGATGCCCCGGATCAGGTTGGCTCTCGCTGATCTCAGGCCAGCCTCATCACCTGCTCTAAAAGCAGCATTCCGGGCTCTCAGTAAGCCATGGATTTCCCCCGTCAGCCATGGTTTCTGGTTGGCCCGTACTGTGATGGTCTTGGTGTGTGTGACATCATCAATGCATTTGCTGATGTAGGCAGTAACAGTGTCCGAATACTCCTGAATGTTGGTGTGTTGGTTGTAGGTGGCTGCCTGCTTAAACATGTCCCAGTCTGTGGTGTTAAAGCAGTCCTGTAGTGCTGAGGAAGCACCCTCTGGCCACACCCGTATCTGCTTCTGGACCGGTCTGGTGACTCTGACCTTAGGCCTGTATCCTGGCATTAACATAACAGTGGTGTGGTCAGAAGCACCGAGGTGGGGGAGGGGTGAGGCCTTGTATGCTCCTCGCTGTGTGGTGTAGACCAGGTCCATAGTGTTATTTCCTCGTGTAGGAAAGTCTATGTGTTAGTACACATGAGAAAACACTGTCTTGAGGTTGGCGTGGTTGAAATCCCCAGCTACAATGAGGAATCCGTCTGGGTGGGCTGTCTGCTGGTCACAGATGCAGTTTTCTCCCATCCTGCTAGTGGCTGTTTACATCCCTCCCAGAGGCAACAACAATGATCGAGACAAGGCACTCAGTGAACTGTACAGCGCCATCGCTGTTACACAGAAGTCTGCCTCAGGTTTGATGGAAAACGGGTCACGAGCAAACTGCAGTACCTCTATGGGAATGCTGAAGCCTTGGAATCGCTCAGTAAAGTTCTCAGTCAAATTTGTCATGAAATCTGTCATGACGCGTGTGTTTGCTCCAGGTGCTGTGCTCATGAATGCTGAATGTTGTCAGGTCTGTGAAAATCGCTAGCTTTGTCTTGAATGTACAAAGCCTCTCAACCAAATCAGCGATTGACTTTTCCCGCCCTTGCACTTTGAGTTTCACTCTGATTGGCTGGAGGTTTTTGAACAAGGTAAGTCAGGGTCTGGGACTCTTTAGAATACTTTCAACTTGTTGTCTATTGTTTTAGGCTAAAGTGCTCATTTCCACTCGTGAAACAGCCAGTGTGTTAGTGATCCCCATTGAGTCGCGGTCCTCTTGTCATCACAGCAACATGTCCGTGTCTCCCATGGCTCTCTGAGTGCCGGCGAGACAGACTACATCCTGCAGAGGAAAGAAGTGGTGCTGGAGTCCCTGGGCAGACTCCACATCAACTGCACAGCGGTGAGATACACAACATCACGTTTATCCAGCTGACACCTTACAATACTACGCTACCTTCCCTGCTATTACACTTTGAGGAAAGGCGACCTGTGTTCTGGGTGTCATGAGCTCTCTCTCTGCCTGGTAACGCCCACTAATTGAGTTCAATAATCTGCCACTCTGCTCTTGTTAACCTGCCAGCTGCGTTGCATTGCCCACTTACCATCCCCAGTATATAAAGCCCTGTTTTTCAGTTCAGCCTTGTCAGATCGTCTGCAAAGCCTGCATTCGCAACCTGCATGTCTACGCGCTACTCTGATTCCTACTCGTGTACCCGGAACCGCTTGACTCCCCTCTGCTCTCCTGCCGTAGTAACTCAGCCTGCCTGCCACCTCTACATTGGCGAATTCTGCCTATCCTCTGTCTGTGCTGCTGCCTTGTTTCGCCTGCCCTGTTCCTCCGCTCTCCTGTTGTGTCTGCGTGTTCCCCAGGACTTCCAGGCCCCCGGTGAGTAAACCCGGACCCACCAACGTTTGACGCCCCTCTGCCACTGGGACACACACACACCCACACACCCCTTTTCCCCAACCCTTCAATAAACTGTAGAAACGTGACGCAATTGTGGTCCTCGTCTGTCTTGTTTGTGACACTGGGGCCCCCTAGGGAGGAGCCTCGACATGCATATGTTTTGATCCTTATAACGATTGATGTTTTCATACAAACTACTACTATCAATAAATATAACACTCTACAAAAGACATTCCTTTGACCTCCACAGACACTGCCCTTTTAAAGACCTTTTAAATCACATTACAGGTTTTAATGTAATGTGATGATGTGGTTGGTGGTTGGTTTGGCGTTCCAGCAGTGGGATCCAAACGTCCAAATCTTATGAACATGAAGCAAATCATTGTGTCTTCATGCTGTTCAATACATTTAAAGTCAAGGCTCAGATGTTCACATATATTAGCTGGGGTATCCCACCCACTGGAGATACCTTTATCCAGAGTGCCAACACGGTCACCCACGGCCACAGATAGAGCCAGGTCATTGTGCCAGCCATCAGGGGGTTTAGACATGGTGAGCCTCTCTCCTCTCTGCTGCTGCGCCCACGTGTTGATGGACAGTCCCCTGCCACAAGCCGGTGGGTACTGGACCATCATAATTGCCATAATAAAACATTAATACAATGAGAGGTATACACAAAACAGTAGACATGTAGATTAAAACATGTATATAATATAACTTAGCTATTTTTGTGTTCAATGTTAATCATTTTAAAGATCATTCAAACAATTCTCAATTTCCTCATCCCCCTCTCTGTCCCTCCAGGCCTCTGTCTGTCTGTATTTCTTCCCTTCTTTCTTCCTATTCATCTTCCTTTCCATCTTTATCCTTGTGTCTGTGTGCTGTTCATAGTCTTGCGTGTGTCTGGTCTTCCCTCCCTGCAGACCTCTGTCCCCCACGTGGCCCTCCTGGGCTCTGGAGGGGGCCAGCGAGCAGCCGTGGCTCTCCTGGGGTCCCTCCATCAGATGGAGCAGGACCACCTGCTGGACACCCTGCTCTACCTGGGAGGGGTGTCTGGCTCCACATGGTGCGTGCTAAAGTAAACCTAGTCTACTGACAGTTGGCCTGATGCTTGCTCTCCTACTTCCATAAGGTGGCAGATCAGCCTGAATATGTAAACATGAGGGGTAGTCGACAAAATCTTCTGGCTTTTTGGGCGTATGTCTAACAATGTAGTTGGAAGAATGGCTATAACACTTCCTGGATACACAGATGGCTCCTGGTGCCCCTGTCTGTTTGGGCAGCTGCTTGTCAAGCTGCATCAGAACTTTGACCATTGAAACAAAATGAGTGATGAAAACATCTGGAGATTTATCTGGGAGCACGACACTGAGCATCAATCGATGGACTTGTGGAATGCTGCTGCCCTGCAGCGTGCCGCTCAGGAGGCTTCCTATTGGCCAGGTGTAGCAGTCAACACTGTGTGCCCTCCTGCCTGCTCCTCACGAGGCTTCCTATTGGCCAGGTGAAGCAGTCAACACTGTGTGCCCTCCTGCCTGCTCCTCACGAGGCTTCCTATTGGCCAGGTGTAGCAGTCAACACTGTGTTCCCTCCTGCCTGCTCCTCACGAGGCTTCCTATTGGCCAGGTGTAGCAGTCAACACTGTGTGCCCTCCTGCCTGCTCCTCACGAGGCTTCCTATTGGCCAGGTGTAGCAGTCAACACTGCTACACCTACTACAACACCTACTACAACAATTGATGTAAAATCGCCTATAATCAGAACATTATTATACTCAGGCATAACAATTGATGTAAAATATTACATTATTCTGTAAAGCCTATAGTGGACTTGGGTGGCCTATATACAAAAATACAAATACTTTTTGTTGACCCTTTCAAACCCAAAGGCATCAAAAGAAGACATTGTACCAAGATGAGACCTAGACCACTTGAAGCTGTTCAGATCAGAGCTATCTGTAATCAGTAACCCATGTTACCAGATCTGTGCGGTACAGCAGTGTGTTGGCTGGTATTGAGAAGGGGGTGCCAGATACAGGGACAGGACTTCAGGAACAATCTTGCCTTGTAGACCTGCAAGCAGCCAGAGAGAATGTATTAGCCTCGGATGATCACGCCTCTCAGGACATAAAAACGAAATGAATGGGAAAGCAAGTGTTTCCTTAGCCTGTATCTCTGTTCACTTGACTCCACTAGTGTTGGATTCTGTGTGCTTATGTATGTGTGTGTGTGTGTGTGTGTGTGTGTGTGTGTGTGTGTGTGTGTGTGTGTGTGTGTGTTTTCACATGTTCACATGTTTGCGATTGTGTGTGTGTGTGTGTATCTTAGGGCCATGACAACACTGTACAGTGATCCTCAGTGGAGTATCAACATGGAACCAGTGCTGTCCACACTGTCTGGGCCCCGGCTAAAGCTACAGGACTCTCTGAAGTGGCTACAAGACAGAGCCAGCGAGGAAAACTTCTCCCTGTCTGACATCCAGGGTGTTATCTCTGCTCTCTTCATGAACCATGTAAGGTTTCTAGCCTCTAGCCTTGTGAGACCATCTTGATCTCACACAGAGCTCACAGTCTGTATCTCACTCAGTCAGTCTAGACTTGATGGAAGGCTCTCCCAAAACTTAAAAACCAATCAATGCATGTGCAGGTTGTTTCAGTTGATGACAAGGCAAGGAGCACCCAATGAATGTGCACTGAGTAATACAAACTGTTTACACCACAAAAAGAGATGAAAAGATGAATTGCAATTTGGACGGCTTTTATCAAAAGTTGAAAATGTGTTTGCTTCACTTCCAACCGGATTCAGCAAGAGTAAAAAGAGCAAAGGACTCATTTTTTGATGTAATCTGATGGCTAGAGTAAGGTCAGAAGGGTCAGTCAAGGTAAGTCAAAGCCCAAGTGGGGAAATAAATTGCTGCCCAGCCAGGACCAGAGTGCCACAAAGTTGAATGAGGTCCTGATGAAGCCTCTGGTATTATTGTCAAATGCTATCATCAAACCAAGATGGGAGAGTAGTGTTTTTCAACTTTTCTGTTGAGTCTCTTGTTTATATGCATCCAAACAAGACAGAGTAATGAAACCATAGAGAGAGCAGAACAGCTTCATTATTCCATGGGTGCTTTTGGATTGGCTCAGATTGTCATGTGATTTCACATGCAATCTTGGAACCTGCCACAGGCTTTGATTTGAGGCTGGGTTTGGTCTTGTGCCTGGGGTTTTTTCTGTTATGTCCTACCATGATACTGAAATTAGAGATGACTTCATCGAGGTGATTGCTAATAGCTGATACAAAGGCTCGATGATTTATTATGTTTGTGGTTACTATTGTGGAATTATCACATTATGTTTAAGGACTAGCATTTATAGTGGGAAAAGGATCAATGAATGACAATACACTTTAAGTGTAGCAAATCACCTGTTCAAAGTCTGTATGGACCCCAGGATTGCGATAATCTTCATCATATCGACACCTCTCTAAATACACCCTCTGGCACAAAGAACAACCTTAGCCAAATGTTTTCATGTCAGTCCCCTTCAAGTGTCTTTGGTGTCATTAAGCTGGATCTACGGCATCTGTCAGAGGAGGCCAGCCATAACAGCACCAACCCATACCCTGTCTACAGTGCCATAGAGAAACAGTGCTACAGCAGTGGCCCACTAGAAGGTTGGAACACACGCACATACAGTGCACACATGCACACACACACATCACATACAAAAGCACACGGACACACACACATATACACACCCCAACACACAAAAGCACACATACAAAAATACAAACTTGGATTTGCGAGGACATTTTAAAATAATACTTTGTTAGATTTATAACCCTCTAGTTGTCTCCCACTCTCCCGATCTCTCTGCCTCTCCCTTCCTTTCAGCTCAGTGGTTTGAGTTCACTCCTCATGAGGCCGGCTTCACAGAGTTGGGTCTCTTTGTTCCAACTGCTGACCTGGGCAGCAGGTTCCAGGGAGGGGGGCTCAAGGAGAAGAAGCCAGAGATGGATATGGTTCAACTGCAAGGTTATTTTCTTTGACCAATATGAAAAAAAGAACGTGAAAGAACATGTTTGGTTTTGTCCAAATCAAATCCACAAGAACATCTCTTGCTGTATGCTGTATGTTTATTTTCTATTGTTTTCTAATTCCACAACACTTTCAGCTGTGTGTATGTCTGTGTGTGTGTGTGTGTGTGTGTGTGTGTGTGTGTGTGTGTGTGTGTCTGTCTGTCTGTCTGTCTGTCTGTCTGTCTGTCTGTCTGTCTGTCTGTCTGTCTGTCTGTCTGTCTGTCTGTCTGTCTGTCTGTCTGTCTGTCTGTGTGTGTGTGTGTGTGTGTGTGTGTGTGTGTGTGTGCACTTGGGTGGGTGCGTGCATCATATTGTTGTTTTGCAGGTGTTCTAGGTTCTGCTTTGGCAGATGAGGACAGCCTTAACCATCTGCTTCCTGTTTGGATGAACATGACTGCAGCTGGTAATCCGTTAAAAGCCAGGGCTGACATGGGATCACAGGGCTTGGTCTCCTCACCCTCTGGAAGAGGAGGCATGAGGTGTACCTGTACATGGCTGACCTCTGCAGTGTCATCCTGCAGAGACGTCTTCTTATAATTAAGACATCTACTCAACATATTGAAGAATTGGTTATCTATAAGCATAATCTCTTGGATAATGATATTTCAGCTGAATATTTAATATTTTGATATTTAATTACATCTTAATTGTATGAATCTTAAAAACATTGACAGACATCAATCTATCAGATAGATAGATAGACAGACAGACAGACAGACAGACAGACAGAGAGACAATTAGATAGTGAACACATGCCATTAATTGTGATCATGTAGACTTAAGCTACTAATTTTAGCTTTAGCCACTGGCTGCTCTTTGAGGATAGAGGTAACAAAGGTGTTGTAGGAGCCCAGACAGCTCAGTGTTATCGGCCCCCTGGCTCAGCTGGCAGGACGTCGTTTAGTAAATGAGCCCTAGTGGTACGCGTGTGGTAAACCACTCTCAGGTATGCATTCAGAGGTCCCACTGATTCTAGTTGTAAGACAGACGTCCTCAGGTCTTACTGATTACCTTTTTATCTCCTCAAAAACCCCCAAGGTTTCGGCTCAGAGCCTTTCCCTTTACATTTGGATAGAATGCTGTGATGCTCCAATGTTTTTGTCTTTGGCTGTACTAATTCAATAAGTCAGTGTATGTTGTTTTCATTTTCAGTGTTGCAGATCCTGTTACTTTTGGTTTCGCAGATCATGTTTCTCAGGGCTATCTGCGTGGTTATTTCATGCTTGCTGCTCTGGTGGAGCTGCTCAAGAGTTACAGCGAAGAGCCCAATCTTCAGTCTCAACTGGACGAGCTGCAGAGAGGCATTGAAGGTCAGGGTTTTTCAAATATAGGGTCTGCTCATTGGTTAGTAACAATTAGTAGTAGGATTATAAGTTGCTTATACAACACTTTCCCTCCACACTATGCTCAAAGTATGTGGGCTAAGCCTACAGTGAAACATAACAAACTCAACAAAATATTCAACAAAATAGAGCCAAGACAAGCAGCAATACCATCAAAGGTTTTCATTTCAACAATTTAAACTGTGAAAGAAGACGTTGTTAACCTGATCCATTGATGGTGTTACTTTCTGCCCCAGATAAGCTACAGAAGGAGTTCCATCGCGATTTGATGACCACAGAGGACCAGATCAACGTGCTGCGGCAGAGGAACCTGGAGATGACGGCGTCAGTCCAGACCTGGTGCCAGAACCTGCCCGATGGATCCTTTAAAGCAGTCTGTAAGTCAGTGACAGCATTCTTCAGGATGCACTGCTTGATCCAGCTCAATCACGTGTCATTGAAACTGTCACGTGATGCATATGTGTGTTACTATTACATTGTTGTTATCAGTGCTGCCACCATATATTGTGGGATGTAAGAACCATTCCAGAATAAAAGCTTCATGGCAAGAATGTCAACATGACCATAAAAGAAGGTGACCTTTGGTAGTCATCATATGATAGGTCTGCATAAAGTAATTTAGAAGATGCTTGTATCCAAAGTAACTGGACAGAGTAGTGAAGAGGAATCAGAAAAAACAAGTCAATCTGTTGTCATTTTATTAGCAGTAGTGTGAAGAGTAGAGGGTAGATATTAGGGTAGGGTAGACATTTAAAGGGCTTTCTAAATTCTAAATTGCCGTTGGTCCTTGGGACATTTCCCAAGGAAATCCAAGTTAGCTCAAGCGCACGTTTGCAGTTCTTAGAAGTTTTTTTTTTTTAATTAAATTGACAACAACCCACGAAATGTGATCATGTGATTGTCACAGCACACCATGAATTCAGCAGCATGTGATGAAGTGCCATCTTGTTTTCCGTGCTGCTCTTGCAGCTACTTGGATGACGCAACGCCTCTTCCCTTTGGTGATAAAATGGGAGTGGGGAACAACACAAAACTTCCTTTACCAGTTTGAAGGTGAGCTCAATGGTTTATCGCCAGTGTTGGACTGCGATTGATCCGTTTTTTGTAATTTCATACATTTTTAAATCAACACACTTGGTCAACAGTATATTGGCTCAAACCAATGAAGTGCAAAGTGATCTTCAAAAATGAAAGAGAATACTATAAATGTAGTAGATTGTAGAAGAGTTGGATGTTCAGGAAAGAAAGTAAAGTCTTTCTTTTGTGGTTCCAAGGTTCAGATTCCAAGGTCCCACCCTGTCTCCAGACAGAGGTCGTCCATCTGATGGACGCGGGCCTTCTGGTGAATGTGCCGTACCCTTCCTTCCTGGGAGAGAAGAGAGACATAGACCTCATCATAGCACCAGAGTACAGTGCTGGTGAAATGTTTGAGGTGAATTGCCTTTCTTATACCCCCAGTTGAATGTTTACCCTGAAGAAAAACATTCAAATTCTATTTGCTGTGTAAACTGACTTGATCTAACGTGTAAATGCAGGAAATCTTTCATCAGATTCCTAATTGTTAAAAAATACCAAATAAATCAAAATCTTCCGACACCAAACACAGATTGCATCAGCTTGCATCCATCACCGTCAATGTTCTGGCACAGCATGGAAAAAGAAAATGATATTTGCTCAATACCTTTGCCTCAGACCCTGACCCTGGCCAGGGACTATGCAGCCAAATTGAGGTTGCCCTTCCCAGTGATAGACGACAAGGTCCTGGAGGACAAAGACTGGCCCAAGGACTACTATGTGTTCCCGGGAGAGCACAACCAACCCACCATCATATTCATGCCTCTCTTCAACAGGAAGAACTGCAAAGGTCTTGAAGTCGTATATCTCGTACTGACACTGAGCTACACTCATGCTTGCAACTCTATATTGGTAAGGTGCCTTTTCTTCGCCCTGTTTTTAAGGAAAATAGACAAACAAACAAACTAAAACGGTAATGTGAAATACTTTTTATTTTTACATGATATTATATTTGCATGAAAACGTCTTTTGGGTGTTTTTTTTCAAAGGCGGGTCCAAGTCTGAAAATGAAATGTTTCGCTATGTGTTACAAGAGTAATAAGAAAGAATGACAGAATGACAGCCCACTTGAAGATATGATTGGAAATTAGTAGTAGATGGAATCCTCAAGTAGTGAGAAAGTTTTTCAGAGCTTCACCCTTTACACAATCTCCTCACCAGTTAGCTTGTTTTAGTGAGTTCATTGTTTGCACAACATAATAGTTCAAAAAAGGAAAGTGATGCTAGTTAAAAGACAGTGCAGGTCAGTGCAGGTCAGTGCAGGACAGACCAAAAAGAATAGCCAAGAAACTTAGACACTTGTCTCATCCACAAAAATAGAAAGGTTTGACGTAAAACTGTACAAATAACAACTAAATACACAAAGTGTAATCATAATAATAGGTGAAGAATTCTAATTTTAACAAATTAATTAAGAAATGGAAACTCAATAGAAAAAATGATCAGACAACGTTGCAAACACTGGTTGTACAATTAAATAAGAGGATCTTAAAATAACTAAACATGTGCATACACACACACATCCTATTCACCAAACGACAGATGTATGAAATGGTCCAGATGTGTGAAATGGTCCAGATGTGTGAAATGGTACAGATGTGTGAAATGGTCCAGATGCGTGAAATGGTCCAGATGTATGTATGAAATGGTCCAGATGTGTGAAATGGTCCAGATGTGTGAAATGGTCCAGATGTGTGAAATGGTCCAGATGTATGAAATGGTCCAGATGTGTGAAATGGTCCAGATGTGTGAAATGGTCCAGATGTATGAAATGGTCCAGATGTGTGAAATGGTCCAGATGTATGAAATGGTCTAGATGTGTGAAATGGTTCAGATGTATGAAATGGTCCAGATGTGTGAAATGGTCCAGATGTATGAAATGGTCCAGATGTGTGAAAGGGTCCAGATGTATGAAATGGTCCAGATGTGTGAAATGGTCCAGATGTGTGAAAGGGTCCAGATGTATGAAATGGTCCAGATGTGTGAAAGGGTCCAGATGTATGAAATGGTCCAGATGTCTGAAAGGTCCAGCCATTGTGAACGACGCCATGTGTTAGGAAAAATATTATCTAGCAATGGTACGGTTAGGTTGATCTTACGTTCTGAAGAAGGACATAGTGAAGATTGTATTCCTCTTGGTGACTTTAAGTCTGGCTCTCTGGAACTTGGAGACATAACATAAAGTGATTGAAGGATACACCTACGTCATGTCAAATCTGCTTAGTAACATGTAATCTTTATACATTATAAGCCATCAGAATGGGACACTCCTGTCATGCTGTTCCGATTTGGGACTTGTATATAATACACTGTGTCTCCGGGAGCAGGGGAAAGCAACTGAGGAAGATTCATGCAAAAATCTCTTGCTCGATTAAATCCTCTGCTTCTCCTCGTAGGCCTACGAGACCAATACACAACTTCAGCTTAAACTATATAGAGTTCCTGGCACTTCTTGTTCTTCGGCATCAACAACAATCTCCTCACTATCACCGTGTACTTTGCCTCTCCGTGCAGATGAGGCTGAGGTCCAGGAGAGGAGGATGCAGTACTCCACCTTCAGTCTTCCCCTCAGCCAGGAGGAGATCGTAGCCCTGCTGGATATCGCCCGCACCAACATGAGGAACAACAAGGACGCCATAGTGAGGGAGATCCACAACGCTGCCGTGCGCAGGCAGAGCCGCAGGTAGCTGTGTGTGTGTGTGTGTGTGTGTGTGTGTGTGTGTGTGTGTGTGTGTGTGTGTGTGTGTGTGTGTGTGTGTGTGTGTGTGTGTGTGTGTGTGTGTGTGCGTGCGTGCGTGCGTGCGTGCGTGCGTGCGTGTGTGTGTGTGTGTGAACTGTTAATGGAAAACCAAAACGTTATACCACTTACTGTAAATGAAACTTGAGGTAGTGGATATCATACATAGTAATCTTGGATCCAGCAGTCCTACTATGTCAAAGCTGAACTTCTCGGGGGAGACGGCACAGAGCTTGGGCCAGAAACCAGCGACTTGCAAGGGGTGGTGTAATGCCTTGTTTCCTGTGTCGTCTCTACCAAACAAACTGCTGATAGTTTTGTTCACCAATTACGAGCTTACTTCAAGCAACCTGATTTGATCTATCTAAGCTTGTTTACCATCAGACTTTAGATTAATACAGTATCTAAAGTCTGATTGGTATAAAATCTGTTTAAAATCTCGACTTTTGCACAAAGTATAAATATGAACTCAAATTGCCCTTTAAAGGTTAAAGGCAACATTCTTGTTACAAATTAAATGATTGGCTGGCCTACTTGCCTACATACCTACCCGGCTACCTGCCTGTGCAGTCATTGCACATGACTGTAGTCTACCAGATTGTTAGGCAGACCAATTGCTAAAGCTAGTGTGCTAGGCACGTGTGTTGGGGGCATGGCTTCTGACAGAGGCCTGAAGGGAAGGGTGGTATTTTTTTGATTGGAAGCTTTCAAAATTAAGCTTCTCCCTTTGACTGAAATAGATGAAAACACATCAAACCAATCAGATTCTTTCTATTTCCTTTTCAGGAACACGGCAGATCCTGCACTCTAAAGTATGGCTGTATAGAATAATCACCATAGCCTAATGTCGTTCTCCTGCAGTTTGAAGTCAGTGGTCTATTTGATGGTTTTCACATCATTATTAATTTATGAAACTTATGGAAGGAAGATTAGCTGGTCATCAAGGCATCAGCTAATGAGGACAAAACACAGGAAACCCCCCCCCCCACACACACACACACTGACTATTATGACTAACATCTTCCACATTATATTATATAACATCTTCCCGAGCCAGCATTCCAGACCCTTATCTGTTCACAAGCTGTCGAGCCCCAGATAATAGTAACCATGCAAGTAACCAAGTAACCAAGGAACCAAGGCCAGCACCAACCACATGTTTGTATAATTCACAAAAAACTATCAATCCATCTAAAAATGATCAGTACAACAACATCTGCATACCTTATTTTTAGTGAATCTGCCTGCACCATATCTATCAGTAGGCGTATATGTTTAAAAAAACGAAATATACATTTTACTTTACCACTAGTATTTACACATGCTTTCTAAAATGGAAGAGTTCATCATTTATTTTCCTCAATTAACAAAATGCAGTGAATGAACAGAAGAGAAATCTACATCAGATCAATCTTTCTTTTTGGTACACTTGCACTACGGCTGGTAGGTTGTTTCAAACATCTTAGAGAACTAACCACAGATCTTCTGTGGATGTAGGCTTCCTCAAATCCTTCTGTCTCTTCATGACAGACTCGATGATGTTGAGACCAGGGCTCTGTGGGGGCCATTACATCACTTCCAGGACTTCTTGACGCTTAAGATAGTTCTTAATGACATTGGCTGTATGTTTTTGGGTCGTTGTCCTGCTGCTGAATACATTTTGGGCCAATCATACCCTGATGGTATTGCATGATGGATAGGTATCTGCCTGTATTTCTCAGCATTGAGGACACCATTAATCCTAACCAAATCTCCAACTCCATTTGCAGAAATGCAGCCTCAAACCATGCTTCACGGTTGCCCACAGACACTCATTATTGCAAACTGCCTTCTGCTACAGCCAAATATTAATCATTTTGACTCATCAGTCCAGAGCACCTGCTGCCATTTTTCTGCACCCCAGTTCCTATGTTTTCGGGAGTCCCTTGGCCTTGATTCCACGTCAGAGGTATGGCTTTTAGGCTGCAACTCTTCCATGAAGACCAGACTTCTCCGGAGAGTAGATGGATGTACCTGGGTGCCACTGGTTTCTGCCAGCAGTCTTGAAACACCAGTCTGTTTTGAAATCTTTGTCTGGGAGAGACCTTGCCATGCTGTATGACCTGTGACCTGAAACTATCTTCCACAACCTCACCTAGGTAGCAGAGCTTGGCTGTTCCTCACTCAGTTTTAAGCCTCCTGCACGACTCTTTTCGTTTCAGTTAATGACTGTTTCAACCTACATATGAAGTGGATGATCATTAGCACCTGTGGTATAATTCGTTGATCATACACCTGACTATAATCCTAAAAAGTCTCTGACTTTGTGGAAGTGTACCCATAAGTATTGTTGCTGGTTTGAAGGCAAAGGCTAGTAACACCAAATATTGATTTGATTTAGATTTTTATTTTCTCAGCTCACTTAGCATTTTGTAAATTTATAGAAATAAACATACTTTTTATATTTCTGACAGCATTCTTAGTTTACAGCATTTTTTCACACCTGCCTAGCACGTTTGCACAGTACTGTATGTATGATGAAAACAATTAAAGTACATGTTTGCATACTGTATGGTGATGTTTTTATTGTGATACAGTCAGTATGGCCTCAACACTTCCCCGCAGCTTTACTGTGGTGAAAACAGACCTGAAAACAGACCTATTGACTGCTGACACACAGAACAGCACAGACCGCTGGGACCCTCAACACACTGCAGGGGGAAGGTGTGCGTGTGTGTGTGTGTGTGTGTGTGTGTGTGTGTGTGTGCGTGTGTGTGTGTGTGTGTGCGTGTGTGTGTGTGTGTGTGTATGTGTGTGCATGCGTGTGCGTGTGTGTGTGTGCGTGTGTGCATGCGTGTGTGTGTGGGGGAGGGGGGGGGGGGGGGGGGGGTACATTTTCTCACAGCAAGGCAGAGAAACAGGACTTCACTATTATTTTTGATTTTGGAATCTCAGCTAATTGTTTCCCTGCTGTTTTATTAGCTATTGAAGTGTCTTTGTGTGCATGTGTTTGTGTGTGAGAGAGAAGAATGTATCCAACTTTCATCAAACTCTTGACAGCTCTGACCTTTGACCTCTAGCTCTGACCTTTGACCCCCCCCCCCCCCCCCCCCCCCCCCCCCCCCCCCCCCCAGAGTTCTTGCCTCCTGCCGCTCCTCCTGCTGTTCACATGCAGAATTATCTGCACATGTGTTCAGATAATTCAGATAACACACACACACACACACACACACACACACACACACACACACACACACACACACACTTCTCCCTGTACTAGTACATTTATTAAAACAAAAGACTTCTTCTTACTACTTACAAAAGACACTGGGTAGTTGTGGACCTCCTGCGTAGGGGAAGGGTTGGCCTTTGTTCCCCACACTCGCTTCTTACAGAGCTCTTTGATAGCGGCAGAGAGTGCAGTCAGCATGTCGGGCGATCGCACAGGGTCAGCTATTAGTGAAACGGGGGTGACCATTTTACAAGAGGCAGGTGTAGATGGTTCCAGAAAAAGTATTGAGGATTTCACAATCTAAAGTTTTCTCCATTTTACGTTTGACACCACCCGTAGGGTTCTATGTTATTGTTTGACTGTACTATACAATCGAGCAAACCTTCAAAAGCCGGTAGAATATTTCTGCCCTGCTCGTTGTTGGTGATTGAAACATAATCATGCACATTTTCACCTACCACCTCCAACTGAATAACATCATTGCGACTAGCTCGCGATTCTACCTCGTCGGCTAATTCCCAAATGACACCTATCACATTTCGATAAAATGCAGCAATATCAGGTACATTGCCGGGTCGTGGAACTGTAAATGTGTGTCTCATGACTAGAGTGTTAAACCGATCATAAGAGGCTGTTTCGGTCTCGCTGCCCCCTCTAAACCCCTCCTCCTCCTGCTCTTCAGCAGGAGTGTGTCCCTGCTCCCAACCCTTCATCCCTCTGCTGAGACAGAGACTGAGAAAGAGACTCATTTTGTTCATTTTGAGGTTCACTTGATGGGCTGATATGGTTGCCATATTGTTGTGGAAGGTGTCTTTCCTTGTTTTGATTTAATCTTTGGTATGTGTTTTCTAAGGTGTGGAAAGGATGTTGTGGCTCTGAGGGCGAGCTATTTTGCAAATCAACATTGTTGGATATTGGGATGTGACGTAATCGATCTACAGCTATTTGCAAGTGGAGAGGGACTTGATGGACAGAGGAGGGTGTTGGAATATGATGTAATTGCTCTACAGCTAACTCAATTTCAGGAGGGACTTGGGATATAGGCAAACAAGATAAAGACTCAGAATCAAATGCTCTATTCATCTTTTAAATAAAATAAAAAGTCACACAAATACACATCCGTACATACTAAAATTACAACATTTTTCCACAAATGGCAGTGAAGGTTGAAATGATAGAATGCATTTCTTGAGTAACCATCTGGAGCGTTGCCAATTGCTGGTCTTTGCCTCTTCGTATTCTTCCTGCTCCTCGTCTTCCCACTATCGGTCCTGCTGTATGACTGATAGTGTCCGCAAAGACGCGGACATTCGTCGATCTGACACGTTGTATTTCAGGTCATCTGCGGGGTTTTCGCCGGAGCCATCACCACAGCGGTTGTAGCGGTAACCCTCGCAGAAGTCTCAGTAGTGTGAGGCTGCCGTCCTCCGGGAGGAGATGAAAGAATTGGTCTCACAGGTGCCGTTTGTCGCCTGATAGGAGATGGTGGAGGTGGATCCTGGGCCCTCAGGGTTGTTGAAACCAGAGGCAGAGGGTCTGTTGTGTATAACAAATGTAATGGGTTAGCATCATTAACAATAAACGTTTTATTCTTTTAAAACAAACATTTTAGTTAGACACAGAGATTTAGTTTCAGATTCAGAATTTACTTTATCTACCCTAGACTGGAAAATTCAATGAAAATCCACACTATGCAAAATGCATTTGAATCTCCTTCCAGTTAACGATGAAGCAGTCTGTGTTTACAAATGTTTGAGCTCAGTCCCTTATGGGTAATCTTGCTCAACCAACAGATTTCTGATTTGTCCCTGAGAGCTCTGTCGTAGGACGATAAGGACCTATGAGAACATGTTACGTCATCATCCTCATCTTGGTACCGGGCCAGAGTTTTACTCGGCAGGTGGAGCACGGCTAATTTTACACCTTTAAAGAAAGTATCAGTAATCCAACCGGCAGGATGGTTCTGGTCACCCTGTTAAGCAGCCTGAGTTGGCAAATCATCACCATCAAGGAAGGGGTCCATCAGACCCCTGGGATGACCGGTGCAAAGCTCTTCAGGGATCGGCTCCATGGTGGGGAGGAGCAGGGTATGGTGGAGGTGAAGCAGGAGGATGGTCCAGAACCTTGGCTGGTGGAGTTGGTGGAAGGTCATCATTCTGCCCAGTCGTCAAAAATGCATTTTTTAAACACGGTTTGTAATATCTTGAGGGACCCCGCAGGATTGCTGCGATATGCCTGGGCGTGGAGCTTCTCTGGGGGTGCACATGGTTCTTCTGCTGGTGTTTTTTCTCCCCCGTTTTGGTAGGCCGCCTCTTTATAGTGTGTGGTAACGTGGTTTATCCTTGTGCCGGAGGGGGCAAAGGGGGTGGTTTTGTCTATTTGCTGTGTGTGCACTTTTTCACCAGAGCACTATCCCAGGTACGGCAACTGTGAAAGAGTGAAGTGATTGTATTGCCGATCTCCTCCAACTTTTCAATCCAAACTTCAGCCAGGAAAACCAACAAAGTCCGGAAAATACCGCATTTGGAATTGAAAAGATCCAAGACAAAATACCATTTACATAATTTAAATTCCTCTTCTTTATTCTCTAACCGGGCGGAAGAACCAACGACCCGAGCTTGAGGTTTTTGACAGCCAAATAGCTGCAAACGATTTCTGCATAGATTGCAAAGATTTTTGGTTCTCTTCTACCACCTCCCTGATACTCCTCGGATTGATCAACTTTAAAGGAAAACGCCACCGTTTGTCCATACTGAACTACGTTCTTCCCTGATCACTCGATCGTTCTGGCGCGCAGCGCTACTTCGCTACCATGTAGCTTGGCCCAGTATATTCCTTAGGATCCAAACGGGGGTGAAGTTAGAAGCGATCAAGCACTTCCACGTTTTCCCTATTTAAATATGGTTACGTGAGTAGTTAACCGACCCAAGTATGGTTACACAAAATTAAACATGCCAATTTTCTAAGTGGATATGGCGGCATGGCGGTATGGCGAAATAATACCTGGGAGCACTTCGACGTCGGCGCAGTAATATCATCACTCCTAAAAGATCCTCTCACCCCCTGTTACTTCCGTCAATAAAACCATCGTGGCTTTTTACTTCTACTACTACAGGTAGTGCAGAGGACGGCGTGCAGGTCACGTTGTTTGGATCTTTTAGACCAACCCTTACCCTAGGCAGGAGGTCCACAACTACCCAGTGTCTTTTGTAAGTAGCAAGAAGAAGTCTTTTGTTTTAATAAATGTACTAGTACAGGGAGAAGTGTGTGTGTGTGTGTTATCTGAATTATCTGCACACACATGTGTGTAGATAATTCGGGGGGGGGGGGGGGGTCACGCCCTAGGTTAGAGGTCAAAGGTCAGAGCTGTGATGAAAGGTGGATACATCCTTCTCTCTTGTGAGTATCTCTGTGGGAGTGAAGTTAATGTGCGTACTGTGGATCAGATTGAATCATATAGATAAATGGTTGGTGAATACAAAACATACATCACAGCCTTATCCAAAAAGATGTACAAGTCTAAAGACATTTACCTGAAAGAATATGTCATTGCTCATCCAAGCGATTTTTGTATGAATGGAAATGGCATGTCAGCCTATGGACATGTCTTGTTCTCTTCACTGTCCTTTACAGAGTTTCCACCGTGTCGCTTTAATCCATTCTCTAGATAGAACTACACATATTTTAGCTCACTGTCGATTACATGTTAGGGCAGTACCCCAAAGCATACACTAGACGTCGCACTCTGCACACTTATGCCTTTGGTCATGTATTAGGGCGTAGGCTATTCTATCTTGCAGGAAAAATACTCATCCCGTTCATTGTTTTTAAAAGCACTGTCAAAAAGTTTGCTTAGTTATAGACAATGTTGGTATTATGTATTCCACTTCAAAAAATAATTCACAGGACAAATTACAATCTATAAATCCTGTAGTTTCAAGATTGATAGGCGACCACAGGTATCCTCTCCAAATCCACACCTTTTACAACTATATTTAGCACGATGTTATTGTGTTGGGTGTTGTAAAATTAAAAAAAAAAAAAAATCAAGTTTATTTTGAGTATAACCACATTTTATGTTGAAAATCATAAAGTTACAACAACATGTTTGGCGTATACGCCTTGGTCTTCAGTGCGTCGGCGGTGTGTTCCCGCGGCGCGCACGCATGGAGCGTCGTAGAAGTTGTTGGCCATCCTCGTCACGCGAGCACACACGCACACGCTTGTGCACGCAGAAGAGCCGCGGGACGGTAACGCGTTTGGCGCTACAATCAGACGTAATGGTGGTCCTCGGAGGAAGTGATGCTGCTGCTGGGGTGAGAGAACAACACGATGCTGTTCGACAGCTCGACGGTCATCCCTGCTAGGACGACTGGGCTGTTGGTTTGGTGAATGAAAAGGAAGGACACGTCTCCCGCCAAAAAAAACCCACCCAAACCAAATCGGTTCTGCTCTGCGACTCGAGGGGAAGAGAAATGTCTGAGCGAAGTTTGCCCGCGTCGTCTGGGAGTGCCCAAACTGTTCTGTACGAGCTTTTGTGCCTCAGACTGGACATGATTTAAATGAAGAATGCGTGTCGTTTGGAATATAGCTCTGATTTGCCATGCATATTTCATTTGGACGTCATCAGGTAAGCTGATTAAAGGTGCTTTTCATAGCCCGTTCAAATGTGCTTTATTTTAAGTTGCTGAATTCTAAAGTCATAAAGTCATATCACGTCGTTTAAAAAAAAAAATATAAGAAGCTATTTGCTAAAATTCCTTAATCTGAATGAAAATGCAACATTTGTTTGGTCCTTAATTGGAAATAGTTATTGTAGTTATCGTCTGCTCTTTGGACCCACTACCATTCTGCATTATTTTACATAACTCTTTCAACAGTATTTTAAACCATTGTGAGCGACTCAGTGTTCAGTAAGCGCACTATATAATTCAGAATATTGAATCTTGGTTTTTAGGATTACGGCTTTGAAGTGGATATATTCCAGTCAAATGAAACATTAACACAAACACACCATGATAAGTAATTCACACAATCCACGGTCTTTTTGACATGGCATCCTATGTGATTAGGTTCTTGAGGAATCACTCAGAGATGTGTGGATGACTTATGCAAAGCCTATGAAGATCTGTGGATATCACTGTCTCTATGCCGAATGGCTTATGTAGGCTGTCATATATTATGTATGATTAGTCACGGGTTCATATATATATATATATATATATATATATATATATATATATATATATATATATATATATATATATATATATATATATATATATAATGCACTTCCAAAGGATCATCAACTGCTCCACACACACCAAGCATTTGTACAGCCTCATAGCCTTTAATGGCTGGATAGTTTAGGAAGTAATTTGTCCATCACACTGACACTGACACTATTGCGACTGACTCTCTCTCTCTCTCTCTCTCTCTCTCTCTCTCTCTCTCTCTCTCTCTCTCTCTCTCTCTCGCTCTCTCTCTCTCTGTTGCTCTTTGTCTCTCGACTATCTCTCTCTCTCTCTCCAGCTCAGCCCGGATCATCCAAGCTTCACGATGGTTGGTGGGCGTACAAGGATGTGGTCCAGGGAAGTTTTGTCCCAGGTAAATGACCCCTGTGTGCCCCATGAGAGTGGAAGAGAAGACGTTTGTGAAAGAGTATACCAAGGTCCTGAAGAAGATCCTAATGGGATCAGAACGTTGATGTAGTTTTGAAATAAGCACCTTGCAGCAGAACACGGTGGACTCTACCCTGACTCTCACTTCACTTGTCTGGCTCCTGCATACAACTACATTAGTTTATGTCTGTGGTGCTGGATGTGTGTGCACATTGACCAAACTCACACTGAAACAGTGTTCAGTTCTTCTATACACCTTTTATTTTTACTGGTAGGAAGCTTTTGTTCCAATGCAGTTTTTTTTATTAGTTTTGTCTGTTTTTGTCATTTCAGAGACGAGTTAGACAGTGATCAGTGCTCTATGTCCCCTTAAGGCGTTGCTGCTTAGCAGTCCAACATGTGTGGACTTCTTTAGATGTGGATCTGCC
>JAXIVH010000036.1:3151336-3172930 GCA_036785325.1 Urophycis tenuis | reverse complement strand
TGGATTACAGAAATACCACCAAAGCTCATTATCTGTGTGTGTGCGCCGTGTCGACTGGGCTTTCCCTTCAGGAGAGCACATATGTACATACTTTCACTTTACAGCATAGTTTACGTTAAAATGTCATCAGATCACGTCTGGGTATGTCGTCGCCCATTATGGTGATGTTAATAATGTGTTAGTGAGGCGATTAGAGTGCGATGACGCAGCGGTAAACCTTTTAGTCCCACACCCTCTTAGGCACAGCCAGCGACTCTTCATATTAGCAAGCCACACTTACAGAAGGAGAGGCTGACATATTCCTCATGTTTCCCCCTCACTGCCACCATATTGAACAGCCACCCAAAACTGACTCGGCAGACAAGTGGAGCCAATATAAGACACAAACCAGATATCAACTAGAGATCCTGTGAAATGTGATCGGACTAGAAGACAGACAGACAGACGAAGGCGATCAGAGCGACGGGTGGCTAGAGAGATAGACACGCTCTGTGATCCTAGGAAGAGTTAAACTCCTTCGTCTTGTTGTGTGATTAATTCTGGCGTGCATCTGCTGGGTGAGAGCATAGCGCTGGGCCATCTGCACCCACCGCCACTGTGTGTTGTTCTGTGTGTGTGTGTGTCATTTAGTGCACTGTAAGGGAGAGTGTGTGTGTGTGTGTGTGTGTGTGTGTGTATGTACATGCTTGTTATGTGATGTCTGTGTGTGTGCATGTGTCTGAGACACATGCGTTTGAGAGTGTGTATATGTATACATCTACGTTTGTGTGTGTGTGTGTGTACTGTACATCTCCCATCATTAAAAAATGTGTATGTGGCGAAGAAGTCGAGATTGACAGTGTAAGATAAAACACTGCTGTGCACCCGAGTCAGAAGAATGTTGCACAAATTAATTCATACGCATGCTAATTCACATCAAATGTGCATCTCTCTGTCTCTCTCCTGCTCTCTCTCGCTCTCTCTCTCACTCTCTCTCTTTCTCGCTCTCTCTCTCTCTCTCTGTCTCTCTCTCTCTCTCTCTCTCTCTCTCTCTCTCTCTCTATATATATATATATATATATATATATATATATATATATATATATATATATATATACAAACCTTAATAATAACCATTTCCACTCTCTCATGACATGACTGTGTACTCTAGCTTTCAGGAGGAGCAGGTGTACGGAACATCCGCCATCTTTAAAACCCTTTTATGGAGCCAGCCGGTCACGTGTGGTTAATCCAAGACAGAAGCAAACAGGGAGAGGCTCTATGTCAATGTACAAACCCCTCTTCTGCTCACAACATATTTAAGTCTCCTTGCATATCAATACATGCAACGTGTTTTCTTTCTAATTACAGTTGTGAATTGATTCATTATGTGTGTGATAATGACTCATCATCAGTCACACAGAGTGATGTACAGAGTGATAGACAAGAGTGATCTGCAGAATGATGGACACAATCACAGTGTGTATATGGCTGCTTATCTTTCAGTGCACACACTCAAAGTAGAAGCAGGCACAGTCGGATATACCCAACCAGAATGATTAACATATAAAGTTGAAATACCACGAACCAACTGCAAAGGTGTTATTAGAAGGAGAGTCAACACATGGTCTGCCAGCCCTGAGTGATCCACACTGGATTCCTTGCTGCACACCCTGTGTGATGAGTAATGACACTGACACGAGCACATCTGCACACCTGCCTTGTGTGAGGTTTCACAATTTGATGTGCAGTGTAAAATACTTAAATACTTATATATTACTTACAAGTATATATGTATATATATATATATATATATATATATATATATATATATATATATATATATATATATATATATATATATACAGTATATATATACTTATATACTTATAGCAGATAGTTAAGGTGACACTTAAATTTATACATGCACACACACGCACACACACACACAGTGCGTACATGTACACCACACTTACCCACACTATAAGATGCCTTGCACACCATGTAGTAAGATATATGAATTACCATTCACGTCACAACGTTAAATTATTGTCACTACTCATGGTGACCTAATGAGATGTAAATATTTGGAATTTGATTATTATTTATGCCTTCTTTGTCATTGCCTAGTTTGTTCATTGATTACAAATGATATTGTATTATATGATGCCATTATGAATGGTTTCTACTTTAGTGATGTTTTGTTTTTGTATCAATTGTTGCGATGTAAGTCACACAGCTGAGTTTTGCCTGTCCAGCGATTCAGCCTCTGACCAAATTGGAAAGAAAGTACGTGTGTTAGTGACACACACATGACATGCAATGCTCTGCAACACAAACCGCCTCCCTCCCCTCTGAACATTACGTTAGCACTGATGTTAATGAGAAGCGCCGTGACAATCAAACCCCAGTCATCAGACAAATGAAATGAGTTCTGTGTGGATCCGTCATCTCCTCTGAAAAGGCCACTGGTTTTCCACAGTCCTCTCACAGTGACCTTCACGCCCTCCAGCAATGTCAATCCGCAGGGACGGCACGATAAGGACCAAATATGACAAATGGTGCTGTGATGACGCGCTGATGGTTCCCAGGCCGCTCCCGCTGACATTTCTCTTATGGATCTGAGTAGCCGTGCGTGTGTGCGTGTATGCATGAGTGCGTGTGTGCGTGTATGCATGCGTGCGTGTGTGCCTGTATGCATGCGTGTGTGTGTGCGTGCGTGGCCACATCAATAAGTGTGCATCAGCATGTGTGTCGGGGTAGCACAGCGATAGGAAAGTAACTTTCTCAGCTCAACAGAAATTGTGGTCTCAACTCGACCATGTGACCATAAAAACACGGTTTACCTATTCAGGCAAGGCCTTATGATCAGCAATACTACTATGATATAATTACTACAGTATTGTTATAATACAATTAGTAATCAATTCAGGGTGCCAACCTCTGTCCACCAGCAGTGGATTTAATAACATGAAGTAATTAACCTTCATCTTCTGAAAGAAGGGCTCTTTTTTCCATGCACTTGTTAACCTCTAGAATGGCCGACAGTGTACTCTACTTAAAACGCACATTACATTTATCAACACAATTCCAGTACACAAGGTATACTTGCTGTAGTGTATGGTTACAGAAGCAACAATGGTAGGCGGCTATGAATACAAGTAAGGGTAGAGTGATGCAGAAAGAGTGAAGAAAGAGGAAGTAACATGTGCAAGGCTATTTAGCGTTCCTCATAACTTGTGTGCACGAGGCCTGCACACAAGGACAGAGATGAATGTGCTCACCTTGAGCTGGCTCTGTTTTTCATGCAATGGCTGTACTCCTCCACTCTTCCTGTTGTTTCCTGCCCTTTCTCTGTGTGCGCAGTGATCTGATTGGCTTGCAAGACTCTGGTGTTTGATGTTGTGACTGTGGGAGTGCGTGTGTGGGGGTCTTTCACAGCTTCCACACTTAATAAAGTTAGTGAAGGCGTGGGAGGGCCCATATCAGTGGCCTGACCTGCGGGGGCGTTTCATTCACATGGTGGGGACTCGGATTATCAACACTCGGTGGACGAGTCCTGTATTTCATTCTGTCTGAAGGTCCACCACAGAATGAAGCGGTTCCAAATGAAGAAGATTGTCTGATGAATGTGCCTTGGGAGGAGCGCCACACATGTATACTGGAGAGGATTATCATTATCTTCATAATGATAATAACAGTAATGATAAGTTAGTACTTTATAAAGCACTTTCATTCAAGGAATTAAACAGAACATGCAAGTACAACTAATCAATAAAACACTAGAAACTTACCCAAATTAACCAAAAGCCTTATAAAATGTTTGTAGGCCCTTCATTTAGGTGTGGCAGACAATAACTATCCCCTACGGGCCTGTATGCTTTCAGTTTGTAAAAAAGGCGATAAAAGGCTCTTAGAGTTAAAACTGTTTTTGCCACAAAGGACAACAGGACAGGACAGGGTGCTAGACACAAGTATACTGCAGCGAGAGAGCAGAGATAAGACTGAGATGGTGAGAGTTGATAGCCACGGAGGGATCAGCCTGTGTAGTTCAAACTGATTGGATGTGTGAAGAGATGGGACAGGAGGGAGCAAGGGGTGAGGAGAGGAGAGCACATCAAAGCAGGGAGAGAGAAGGTGGAGAAGCAGACGGAGACGAGGGAAGGGAAACAAAGGGGAACGCCACGAACAAA
The DNA here is from genome assembly GCA_036785325.1 of Urophycis tenuis. Classification (NCBI taxonomy): domain Eukaryota; kingdom Metazoa; phylum Chordata; class Actinopteri; order Gadiformes; family Phycidae; genus Urophycis; species Urophycis tenuis. The sequence continues at coordinate 3,168,758 of JAXIVH010000036.1, read as the reverse complement.
CAAAACACACGCAAAGGTGGAGAGAGCCTGTGAAACAAGGGGAATGCTTGGAAGAGAGTGGGAGAAGAGATGATGAACTGCAGAGGGAGGAGTGCAGGAGAGGAGCAAGAGGAGAAGAGATGGGAGAGGAAGAAGACAGGCATGGGGTCAAAGAGATTCATTCATTCATTCATTAGACATTTCATCACACCGTTCATTGTTCATTGTTGTTCACGTGCCTCAGACCCCAGAATCATTCTTCAATTGTTTGAACGTTCCACTGGTTGACTCAAGCAAGCAAGACGAACAGAAAGTCTGCAAATATTTGGTGAATTTCCCTGTGGCGTTTCCTGGAGGAGTGTCCTGTGTGCGTAACGGATTGCACACGCATGCATGTCTGTAGTTGCTTGATTGATCTCCTGCATTTATACACTGTGACACAAAATGCCCACGCTTTTGTTTTTGTGTTATAATTTATAAACTATGAAGAACTATGAATTATGTCGTTCTTCTGTGGTAAAGGTGCTGTGGGTAAGATTTAACATCTATTATTTGAGTGTAATTTATAATAATTACAGTCTTTGTTTTTAGAATATGCTCTGTGAGAATATGTGTTTCTAGTTGACTGCGCCTGCCTTTAGATTGTAGACCACTGCTGGTTCCTCTCTGACTCATCTGGGCATATTGTCCCTGATGAGTTTGGGGAGTCCATGTTGCCTGTCAATCACAGGTGTGTGAAAGGTAACACTTCTGAATGCCTAAGAAACGTCGGGAGCCGATAGGGAGGGAGGTTGTTTTACTCGTTTAGTTTCATAATCTTTCTCGCTTCTGTGCTTTTCTGCTGTCTCTCTCTCTCGCTTTACAAATGTAAAACCTCACCCACAGCACCTTTGAACTAGAGACCCATATGAATTCAATACAATGTTGGCCAACAGACAGGTTGACCCGCGGTTGTAGAAAAAGTACGCCGGACAAATGTTAGTATTGCAAGGCAGTAGAGTCACCTTGTAAACAGCTGGGGTCAAGAAAGGAGAGTCTGTGTGTACCCAGTGATCCCCGTCGCAGTGATCCCTCATGTTGCTGTTAGCAGCCCGGCTCTCAGCCATCCAGGTGCGCCAAAAACGAGGTTTTTTTTTTTACTCGCTTCACCGCATGGGTCGGATAGATGAAGCCCAGACAGTTTGTAATTTGAAATCCATCAAGCTGCGCTGCTGTTTTGGTGGAAGGAGCGACGTTGGTGGTCTCTGTGCGGCTTTCGGTGTTGATAGATCTATCTGTCAGTATATCTATGCCTACATCTATGGATTTGCTAACAACAAATGAAAAGATGAGCTATCTAATCACTCCATCCATCTATGCCATTGTAAGCGGGTGTGGCAAGGAGCTTGTTTGATGGCCAAGCCACCGTGTTATAAAATCAAAGAAATATATAACCAAGTAACATGACATCCCAATATAAAATAACCAGGTTCCCAAGTACACAATGTAAAGCACAGGTAAAGCAGGGATCTGAATTTCACCCAAGTGAACAATACATGTATTACAAATTTAGGAGGAGGAGGCCAACAATTTTATAGCATTATTTCACATGTCAAAACATCAGATACTCTTACCGACAGAGTAAATGAATGAGATGAGCTCCACACAGGGGGAGTTATAAAGGGATGGACCCCTCATCTTTGAGCCCCATCAACCACACACACAGCACACAGACAGGGGGCTGGCTCTGTGAGTGGACGTGCACACGCTCACACCACAGAGGAGTCTGGTACTGGGGTGTGGAGGGGGTGTGGAGGACAGGGTTTGGAGGGAGGACAGGGTCCATGCCAGTGGACCTCCTCTCTTCCTCCTCAGCCTCCTCTCACCACGCGGCTCTGGAGGCTGGGAGGGGGAACGGGGGGAACAGACGGTAATCAGAGTGCACACGATTAAAACATTTAAAGAAAGAAGCAGTATTGGGCACACACACACAACCAAAACAAATAACCCAATCAATGCAGCAAGAAAGATCTATACAAACAATGGAAGTAAGGCAACGTCAGATAGTCTGTAAGGGGTAAGTTACTTGAGAGTTAAAGAAATCTCGACCCTTCCTTGTCCATGAATGCCACTACACCTTCGCCACACCACTCAGTTTTGAAGATAACAGGTTGCCTAAAAGTGCAGAGGAAAACTAACAACAAAATAGTGAACCTACCATCAAGTACTGTTGGGCACACGACATCAACCAGGACCAGCAGCCAGGGGCTCCAGACAGCACCAGACCGAACTCGCAGGCTCGCGGGAGAGCTTACGAAGCCAATAACAAATCAGCATGCGGAAGTGTCTGAGCTAGCTAGCCCTGCAGTGGCTCAGCAGGATCATTTTGACCGGCCACACACACCTATAAGGATGTGTAGCTATTATACCTACAAACAACAACAAAAATGTCTCTCCCCAACCCAGTGGTGTCTACCTTCCAGATGGACTGCTATGCAGTTGGCTGATATGGCTTCTGTTACAGCTGGGTTTCATGGCTGCTGGGTGGTAGTAAGTGGTAATGGGTGGTGGTGTTGGTAAGAGTGAGGGGAGGGGGGGCGGGGGGGGGGGGAGAGACCCCAGTCTTCTGGCAGCTGCTGGGCTGCTTATTGCCTTGGATTGGGCCAGTGAAGCGGAGCATCTCTCTCCTGTGTTGTAATTAGACCCAAGTGTTGACAGAGGACTGAGGCCCAGGGAGCTAGTGTCCTAATAGATACTGACAGGGAGGATGACTTCAAATTAAAAGCGCAGCTTCCTCCATGCACTCATTGAGTTGCATGAATAATGCAGTGCATCTATTAATGCTCAGGATGGCCCATGTGGGACTGCTTGTTTATTGCTCCCTGCGTTAAAGATTGCGTTAAAGCATTTCATTTTCCTTTTCGGCTTTTCTGATAAGTGTAAGCTGATCCTGCTCCATTTTCTCAGAATCCATTGCCATTCCTCTTATTATTCTCTCTGCCAGCATGTCTCGTGAGATGACACCAAGAGAAGAAGTCCTCCTATCTCTGTCGCTCATTTCTGATGTACTTCAGCAGCTTTGGTTATTATTTAATTAGCCACATTAAGCATATGTTCATTTTCTCTGGAGAATGTTCACTTTCACATTACACGTTTGTTGGAGTAGCTATCATTTTAATACATTTATAAGAAAAATGGAGTTTAAACAACATACAATTTTTATGTCTGGTGTTGGTACACAGAGCTTTTTAAAGTCGAGGTCATCCCCCTGTTTTGAATACGATGAGATTACATTTCAATAGTTTTGGGCTAATATTTCTATGAAGGGGGGGCTGTTGTCCCCATGGTTACCACCCATTTGGAATATTCTGTGGTTATGTAGGGGCGTATATATATATATATATATATATATATATATATATTTACATATATGTATTTATAACGGCATATATATATATATATATATATATATATATATATATATATATATACAGCTCTCACCATGTGTCTGAGAAGCTCTCTCCAACCTGGACATCAAAATCAACAGCTCAGCTCAGCCCAGACAGAGCTCCACACACACACTGTGACATTGCACTATAAGTGTCCAAGAAGTTTAACCTTCTCATGGACGCGGCCGCCAACATCAACCAGCCAGACGGCCCTCCACACATCCACACACACACATGCATGCACGCACGCACGCAGGCACTTAGAAACACACACACACACACACACACACACCTCGCCTTGGTTACCATCCACCTGAATGACTTGGGGAGCCATCAAAAGGAAACGGACCAAGTCAGAGTACAAAACAATCAACAAAGGCACCTGCTTAGGTCTGGAAATAGAAACAGATGAGCATGTATAACAGATATAGATAGGCTGGGTACACACTACATGATAGTTAGCCCAATTTGGTGACCAATTTCCCCCCTTCCAAAAGTCAGGATTTTCTGATAGTTCTCGCTTTTTTGTTGTTGTTGCAAGATTGCAAGATGCGGGGTATGTTAAGATTGGATTTTACTTCCCCAAACCACAAATATTACAGGATGTTCTTACGATGCAATATCCTGTCGTGTGGGGGGAATTCCAAGGCCAGCCGAGTACTGAGTGTATGGATCCTGGGAAAATACCATGGCCAATCGACCAGGACTGGAATGGAAGCGGTTACTGTGTGATGTGCTGTGTTGGCAAAATTGTTTCCTTCCACACACTTAACGTCCAAAATGGTTGAATGTATCTTCATCTACCGTTAAGTGGTCGACAGATGTGGGGACTGGAGGTCATGTTTTTTTTAAATTCGAAAACCCATGTGTGTGCCAAGCATAAGTAGGTTGGTAGAATTCCTTCATTGAACCTGAAGCTAAAACTCCGAATGCTGGTGCCTTGCCAATCGCTGCGAGCAGGGTTCGAACCTGCGCAGGGAAACCCTATTGGATTTCGAGTCCAACGCCTTAACCACTCGGCCATCGCAGCTCCTTCTCTCGAAGAATTGCTCTACCACACGGAGATTTACATTTACCTCCAGTGCTCTGTGTCCCCTACAGCTTCTCCATACTTTCTCTACTTCCATCGCCTTCCCTCGTTGTTTCCTTCTACTCTTCACACGCTGAACCCACCCCGCTGTGCTGCCATCTGTGTCACCCTAAGCATTTCTTATTGTTCATTTCATCGTTCATTTGTTTGTTTGTTTGCCAGACGTTGAATTGGTTTATGGTTTAGCGCCGCTCATCCATACTAGAGTAGGACAGGACACAGGCTGTCTGGGCTCATGGGGAAGACATCAGAAACAGTAGAGAAAAGAAGGGACATAAACGCTTTAAGTAGCTGTCGTGTGAGAACAAAAGAGTTGTGTCTTTGATCAGGAAGAACCAAGACAAAAGTCAGTCCCCCATTAAGGGTTTAACAAGATTGGCTGTACAAAAAAAAAAAAGTGAAATCATGTTTGTCATCACTGCTCATTGAGCACACACGCATCCAGCAGGTTCTCGAGGGCTGTGGTGCTTCTGGAGTGGTGTGGCACCAACTGGTCTTTATAGAGCCTGGTCCTAACTGCTAAGTCTGTCTTTGTTGAGACCAGTCTTTAGAATTGACTTTTAGTCAGCTGCATCAATCAAGTCTTAGTCTTCACTACGCCCGGTCTTAGCAATGCGCATCATTGTGAATGCCCACTCACTACACCTGGCATTGTGCGTTACTAGGATACATCGTTAACAATCTCTTGCTGTCATGTCATTTGGAAATTTGTAGCTGATTGTTATTAATTTGCAGCAACATTATGGAGGATCAGAGGAATGAGAAAAGGCAACTGGATGGACATTGAGATTCGATTAATTCGATAAATGAATAGAGCTGTACAGCCAAACTGTTAAATAAATCATGGAGGTCACTGATAATCGTTGGGACTCTGGGCTGCCTTCGTTGTTCACTCATCATGTCTCCAACTGTATTTTGAAATGCACCGTTTGCACAAAAAGTGCAATTATCAGTTGCAAGGCAGACACTGCATTGTGGTCGGACATGCTGCAGGTCTACTGACAGCTTTTCAATGAGTTCAAATGAATCCCTCCTGCAGAATCTGAATCTGAATCAGCTCCTCGTCATTGTACATCTCCACTGGATTGCTTGTCTCTTAACTCTCGTCCGTCTACATGCCCGCTTGTTGCAAATACAATGGATGAGACGCACCAAGCTGAGTTGTTACTTTAGAAACGGCCAAGATTTTGTGTTCATGCCTGCTCCTGATTTACGCCCAGTGAGAAGAAAGCTTAAGCCTAGGTGTTGCACCAGTGTAACTGTTAGGACTGTTAGGACCGACTTAAGACCAGACCAGGTGTAAGTGCTGCAGGTGCAACCGGCCCTAGGATAGTCTGTTAATTCTTTTGTGACTACTACTGTGCTCTTCTGTACTTCAGTTGACGATTCAGTTTTACATGCACAGGCTCAGTAGAGACATCGCATTCTCTCACACCTCCAGCCATCCAACCTAAACTATTTTTTAATATTTATTCGTTTTTGTATGTGAATTTGCAGCACATTAAGGACAGCAAGGTTTCTGCTAGGTTTCATTAGGGAAGAATCATCCACAGCGGAGATACAAGGTTGAACAGTTCGATGACGTTGGTTTCCAATCTCTTCCGCTGTCCTTTAAATACAAAGAAACTTCACAAATAACAGTCTGCGTCTGCCTCTCAGGTCAGTGAAACCTGTAGGACAGGTGCATTTATAGATGTTTAATATTTTATTTTTTCACTTAATATCCTGCCAGTCTATAAAAGTATTAGGATGTGAATGTATTCATTACGAGGTCGACAAGTTCTGTCTAATTTCACATTACCTCGTCAGTGTCTCAGACATAAATTGGACTGTGCCAGAATGTCTTATGCACCATTTATTATACAGCGGCCGGCATAATGAGTACATAAGGCGGAGGATGTAATAGAATATGTATGATGAATATTGCTGGCACCGCAAGCAAACAGTATTAACACTTTAGCTGGCGCCAGGGGCACAGCCATGAAATTGGAAAATGTGACACGATGTGGAAAAAAAAGGTAATTTAGACATTAAGAAGCCACCAATATACTGTAAATAGATTACCACTGAGCATAATCACTTCAACATGTTTGGCGGCTGGGATGCTTTAAAACCACCTGGCACAAGGACAGCAGTAGGACAGCAGCACGTGACAAACTGGAATAAATGTTGTGAAAGTCCTCCATGTATACCTAGATACCCTATAATACTGTATACCTAATCCATGTACTCCATCGTGCAAAAACAATACGTTGCGCGTCACAAGGACAAGGATTTGTTGCATCACTTTGTTCGGTGCATGCATGTACCTTGTTCAGGTGTGACTGCCATATAATGGCATAACACCTGAAATTGACAAGTGACAACTATTGCCTGCCAGTTTCTTTTGCGCAGCAGTTTTATGATGAGATGTTGAGTTACTAGCATTCTGTTCTGGATGCTAGTCTGGCAATATGCAGCCAGCCAGCAGCGCCCATGCTAACGATGTCATTACACACATTCTGAGCTGTTCTCCAGCCAGCTGTGCATGAGTGCGTCCATTGCTGCATGGCTCAGTACTCCTGGTCCGGGTATGGGATGTCTGGACACCAATATAGAAATCCATAATTTATTAAAAAGGTGCTGTATAGGTAAGATTTAGGAGCTATAATTTGTGTGTAATTTGTTCGAAATGTCATTGCTATCCATCAGCTATTAGTGAGTGAAATGCTCTGTGAGATTATTTGTTTTGAGTTGACTGCGCCTGCTTCGGTATGAGACAATTTCGATTTTAGACCTCTCCCGGGTAATTTTTGACCAATCAGGTCATCTCTTCCCTGATTGGTTCATGGAATCCATTTTGATTGCCAATCACATTCGCACACACTCTGTTCCACCACAGGTGCATGAGAGCAACATGAGAGCAGGAAGGGAAAGAGAGTGAGTGGACTTTAGTTTTCTAAAACCATGCTCTTTTCTGCTCCATCTCTTTGCAACTCTCAAATGTTACCTACGGTACCCTCCTCGTGTAATCAAATGTTTTACACAAAAAAAATCACCAAGCGTATGGATCAACCCCAACCCCCACACATGGGACACACGGAAAATAAAATAAAACCCTACATGTATATTGAAATAAATTACAATTATTGAAAAATAATGATAAATGATCACAAGATTATGGCTTAAAGCAATAGTTCTTCCAGAGTAGTAATACAACTTTTCCACATTTGCAAGTTCCTGGGTTTGACTCTTAATCGTGATTGATGATATTGAGAGAGCGTGAAGTGGTATCCAGCATTGGACAATTATCTTTTCGGCTGCAGTCATGCTTGCTAGAGTTTGCATGCCCTCTCTGGATTATTGAGTCATCAGTCAGAAGATGGAGAGCAGGTTCATTGGGTTTACGCATGTGAGGTCAGTGAGGAGTTGCTTCCCTCTACTTTGGTCTGTAAAAGTGTACACTTCAGTGCAATCCCACAATCCACACAAAGGTTCCCAGGGTCCCATGCTGTACAATACACATGGGGTGCTAGACCCAGCAAATGCATTTTCCTTGGGGCCATGAAAGCCATAACCCTACCTCCTGCATATTGTTGTACGTCTTGGCACTTTAATCACTCTTTGTAACTTGGCACTTAGTCAAAGATGTTGTATACTAGAAATGGTTAACCTAGCAATTGAAATGCTTGAAACTTGTTCTGGTGACTTTCTTATTGTATTAGCAGCAATGAAATGTATCACCTTCTTATGACAAATGTACTCTTTGTAATTCACTTTGGATAAAAGCGTCTGCTAAATGCCCTAAATGTCAGACAGACAGACAGACAGACATACTTTATTGATCCCTGAGGGAAATTGCGTTCGTAACAATACTCCAGGTGAAGAAAGAGGACACTCTACGTATAGTAGAGTGTTAGAATATATAAATATATAATGTAAACCTATGTAAAATATAAACCTATGTAGAAAATATAAACCTATGTAAAAATATAAACCTATGTAATAAAATATACAAAAATGTACATAAAGAAATGATAATATACATAAATGTACATACATCCAGGCATACACTACGAGGTAATAGCATACACAAGGATGTAGCTGTAAATGTAAGATATAGTCAGATGTATATGTTGGTGTTTGGGATTGTTTGGATTGCTGCAGTGTATATACTGTATGTATAGTATTTTTCTCATATGAGTCATGTCTCCCACTCTTACTTACCAGGAATAGAAGCGGTTGGGTGTGATCTAAGACTTTCATAGATGTATGATACAGTTCTCCTGGAGGCACCCAAAACCAAATCTACAATCGGGTGAACTTTTCATTCCGAACCCCATGGAATGTGCACGTTGTGAAGGCCTACTTTAACCTGAAAGAAATAAACAGAGAGCACAATCAGGTTCCATCTTATTTTCTGGGTTTTTGTGCCATTTACTTTTGAGTCCCAGAAACCGTGACACTGTTTGTAACATATATGCTATTATAGGTCCAAGGCGTAAAATGCATTTCTTTTTAAAATGCATGTGTAATACTATAGAATAGAAGATCTTGCACCTGTGATAGGCCGGCGACCTGTCCAGGGTGTACCCCGCCTCTCGCCCGTTGCAGCTGGGATTGGCTCCAGCCCCCCCGCGACCCTCGTAGAGGATAAGCGGTTTCGATAATGGATGGATGGATGGAAGATCTTGCAATCGTATTTGTGAAATGTATTCCTTTTATATATCACTCCGTCCCAGGATTCCTCTAGTGGCTATGACAATATGGCAATATGAAAAACCAGTGATACATTTTAAAGTTTGGGCAAGCCCAGTCACCTTGTGATTTATCCTGCTACTGCCCAGATAATTTAATGTGAGGTTATTTCCCATTTCAAATGAATTTGCTGTGTAAGAGATCAACCGGTAACTTTACTAAAATGCTTCTCCAAATCAAATGGTCAAGGGGTTCCAAAGAAAGATTGAATGCAGCGGCGATGCAGGGAACTCCTGTCTTGAGCTGCAGAATATTCCAAATATCTCTTGGAACTCTGAGGTGTTAGCATTCATCACTTCGACCATCTTGATAAACGTCGGGTTAGTTATAGTTAATGTTAAAGTCTCAGAGCTCTCCAGAGATACTGGATTCTAATCTAAAGTGCTTGTCAACAAACAAAGAGTCCACTGGGTGACTTTATCCTATGACATGTCTGAGGCTAAACAGCCCTCCATAAATACTACTGGTCTGGATTTATCAGACCCCCTACAACCTGTTCTAATCAAAGGGCTTGATCCATATCTTTAAATCAGCATTGGTTAACCACAAATGATCTACGGCTGGAGCATTCTAATGGGTCTTTACCTTATTTTGGTATCACTGAAGTTCTGACTTCTAACTACTACTAATTACTAAGTGCTAACTATAAATTCTGTTTTCAGGTCTCAATGTATGTGCCCATTTGCAACAGCTGAATTCATTGTAGATAGCCACATTTGGCCCAGAATGTTACAGAGTGCTAGATACAGCTCAGCTGGTCAACACTTCAATAGTTGGGAAACAGCCTTTACTGATAGATTTCCCAGAATAGTTCCTTCAAAGGAACCGATCTGGTCTGGCTGAATCCTCTGATGACAGAGTAGGATAGAGCAGTGAATATATTATAATATTGTTCCTGGGACAGTTGCGTTTCAAAGGAGTAAATCTAGCAACGTCTATTTTAAATGTTTCATTCATCTCTGGAGTGGTGAGACCAGACTTATTGAAGATGCAGACATCTTGTTCTCCTGATGTTTAAGAGTAAAAGCAAGGAGGCCACTTCGGTGCACTCACTTCTGGGTAGTATTTGTGTTTAGTTATACAACATTGTTACGTAAAAAACACTTTAATGGAAGCCCATACCAGTGTCAGATACACTATCTCTATTGAAACCAACTTGGGTTTCAATACAACAATGTATTATTGATTTAAGAGGAGAGTGGTATTAAACCTCCATCTGTATGGCTTACGGATGGATTCAAAATTGAAATTGGCTAGAAATGGAATATGATCTGATAGACGACGCAGTACAAATTCTGCAGCTGGAAATAATTGAGCAGATACGGATGTCACAATATAATCTATTCTGGAAGACATTTTATGATGAGGGGAGAAGTATGTATTGTCCCTAGCTTTTGGGTTTTGTCTTCACCAAATATCTACTAAGTTTAAGTCTTAAAAGAGGTTGTAATGATTTGTAAGAGCTATTTAAGAGGTGGGCAGGTGGACAGGTATTTGTCCTTTCTAAGCTACTATAAAAAATGCATTTGTATCTGAACCAATAACAAGATGGTAATCATTCACCAATAGTTCTTTGATGATGCTAGAGAAGAAAGTTCACTCATAAACAGGAGGTGCATAAACACACAAATTCAAACAAACAAATTCACAAAAAAACAGTTTTTTACCTTGTACAAATGTACCACAATATGCCAGCCTCTCTGTCATCTGATCTTATAGTCTCAATACTAATATTTAGCTTGTGTTACATCAATCACAACACCTTTCGTGTGTGAGCCATCTGTTGTGGTAGCAGCTGTACATTTTATTCTGTAATCTGATTAAATCTGTTGGTCAAAGTTGCATCCTGTAATGATGCTATATCTACTGCCAATTCAGACGTCTAGTATCAATTCAAGTCAATAAAATTCTATTTATATAGCGCCAATTCATAACAGAATTGGAAACAGTATCTCAAGAGTATTAAGTGACAAGACTTTGTAGCACAAGCTAAGCCCAGACAAATACAGACAAATACATAGCACTACATGGAACACTACATGGAGTGCACAACAAGTGCAATGGTGTGGCCATGTATAAACAGCAGCTGTGGAGAGCTTCCGTGTGAGGCTTGCTGCGTACCAGACAGCACACAGCGTGGTGCAGTAGAAAGAGCAGCACGTTGATTAGATTGGAGGTCTGGTTGTACTGTGATTAATAGAACCGGTCACAATGGATGGCGCTGCCAAGGTGGCAATTCTGATATGTTCATGCTCAAACCCTATCGAGTGTTCATAATAAAAGTTGAGGGACGGTTGAGTAAAGCACATTGGAATGTAATTATATTCTCGGAAGCAATGTTATCTCTAACACAATATTACCGATCACTAAGAAAATACAATAAGTCAGATCTCTGCCCCCTCCGCTGCCAAAGAAGACAAAATCTGACATTCCCTCGAAAACACAAAGAAAACAGCCCTGTTGAAGCATAAGCTTACGATATCATATAAACACGTTCATACGTGAGGAAAGCTCAGTGGCTACTTGCTCGCAAGCCATGATGATGCTGAAGAGTGGCCTCAAACCTTAATATCAGTTGCGCTTGGCTTACTCAGCCCAAGGTGCAGCTGCATCGTCGGAACCTGGGTCTGAGAGAGCAGCTCAGCTTCTTCCTTGGCCGACTCTAAGGACTTCATCTCTTCCTGACACATTGACCCTGCAAAACTGCAGGATAAATCAGTACATTGTAGGCGATTTCCTGCTAATTTCCTAGTAGCTGCTCCTTTGCTGAGTTGTCCAGAGCAGTAGTCATGGTGAGGTGTGGCTTGGTGATTGGTGCACCGCAGTAGGTGGAATATGATTGTGCACAGCCGAGTTGTGTCCTAAGAGTAGATTCTGTGTTCTTGATCAATGTCCAGGGGCAGGTGTGAAGACGTCACCAACTCAGGGATCCAATAGTCTCAGGTTGTTCATTCGTCCTCTCTCCTCCAGTTTTGTTGTTGTTGTTGTAGCTTCACAAGCTCTGAGAGGCAGTGGTTTGTGGGGCCTTTATTTGTTTTCTGTCGTGCTGTATTTGAGGTGAACTTGCTGGTTTTTGGTAGTTGCCATCATTCAGGAGGACTAATCTAAATAATACAAGTTAAAAGTTAAAGTTTGAACAAAGAATGATTTTAAGCTAAATAATTATTGTAGGCAGGAGCTTGGTGTGATGTGGTCATCTTGCTCTGTGCCTAACTGGAAGTCCCTCACCTACAGTGACTCTCAAGATGTAACGCCTAAGATTATTCGTTGAAAACATTAAAAAATGAACTAGAATTATTGTCAGAATGTGAACAAATAAATCTTTGACTTTATGACTTTTACTCAAGTTAGCAGATAGCCCAGATAGTGCTGGCCTGTTTTATCACTTTGTAGAGGTCACTCTCACTGCAGTGACCAGTCTCCTCTCAATCCAACATGAGAGGATGAGAGTAGCTCAGTCCAGAGGGCACATTCTAACCTCTTGTCAAATCGCGGCAAAGAAAATAAATCTTAGAAATAGAAGCAAAACCAGAGTTAAAGGTATATGCCAAGAGTTGTTGTTACTGGCACTCATTTTGAATAAGCAACTATTCAGAGTAATTGTAAATGTGTATTCCCAAACAACTCTGTGTAAGACAGGTAAACACCAATTTACATATATCTCGCATATCCCATTAACATGCCGTTGCTTTTCACCGCTAGAGACAGATCTTGGTAAGTAAAGGACTTAAGTTTGATGCAGAACTGACTGGTAAGTAAACAGCTGATAATGCTCATGTAGGCTCTGTTGACAGAGTAGGGTAATAAAGGGTCATATAGGCAGCTGACGCCACTGACTGTGTTATTTGGTTCAAATTGTTGATACCTGGTATAGACTGGTTAAAATACAATAGGGGTGGACACAGTTCTGGTAATATGCTGCTGTCCTATTTGTTTGCAGTGTGGAGGACTAATTCGGCCTATTCCTACACTTAACACCTTCAATAACTGTGTTCATACCTAAAAACTAACTTGAACGTGAGCTTACATTTAGTAAAACAGAGAACGCCAGAGTGGATGGCAAGAAGAACCACCATGTTGAGAGCATCACGGCCCACGAGATGTAAAACCCTCGGGAAGGGGAATGACACCCCAAAGCCTCTCCTTAGAATATCTTACATCAACAGGAGCGCAAACTGTACAAGACCAAGTTTCCCATGGAAATAGTTAAAGAAGGTTTCATCGCTGTCACGGCTCGAGTCTAAATCCAAAACAATAATCTGATTTGCTACATATCCTACTGATTTCTCCACATGGATTAGCCAGGGATGCCAACCTGTAAGTTCTTCTTCAACAGCGTAATGAGATCTGAGGACCATAGAAAATGGTGTCTCACCACAGTAACACACTGCTTCTGTAATTAGAGACTAAAATAAAGAGTGCTTCCTCCACAACCCTATCTGAACATGCATACTAATGACATGTGGGATATTTTTAGTTAGTGGTGTAGTTGTGGCACGCCTGCACCCTGGCGCTCTTGTGTTTGTCATGAAGTGGAATCAGTGGCACCTCTAAGGATGTTTATTTGGGCTGCACATCCCTTGATATTAATCTAATATCCGGATCATCTAAACTGGCTGACCCGGAGCATCAAGCTTAAGGGAATGGGGGCCAGCGATCAGGTCCGGTTCTGAAGGGACGAGGGACTGCTAGGATTATCTGCTACTCATCAGTAGTTTGTGTGGATCCTTCCAGCCGTTTCTGGCCCCAGGCAGGTGTTGTGCCAAATACAGTACAAAAAGAGTAAGGGTTGTATTTTTTATTGTTATTTTGGTTAGTTTTCATTTGCTGTAACTTCTTTGTAATGTTTTGGTTAATTTCTGTAAAGTAAATATTTAGCAAATAGTTGATAACTATTTCTCTGTCTCTCTCTCTCCCTGCCAGCTGGGGGGCACCATGTACAACACAGGGAAGCACGTGTCCCTGCGGCCTGACAAGGCCCACCTGGTCAACATCTCCGGGGGGCCGCTGGGCTACAGCTACAGGCTGGAGGAGATCCGTCTGCACTTTGGGAGCGAGGACTACCAGGGGTCCGAGCACCTCCTCAACGGACAGGGCTTCCCTGGGGAGGTCAGAGGTCACACACACACACACATGTGCCATTGGTCCTGAGGAATATGATGTTGATAACATGTTTCCACGTGACTGTGGTGTGAGTGGTTGTCATTTGCCGTGTTAGAGACGAGGGTTTGAAAACAAACAGAAACATTGCATATGTTCCAACATAACGTTCCTAACCTATTTTTTACTAAATAATTGTGCACTAAAATCACCGTCATGCATGTCAAAAGTCTCTCGTGGATAAGACACAACGTAAAGAATAGCCGTAGGTGTAAGATGCAGCTCTTATGCTCTCGCGTGAAACACTGAACAAGAACAATTTTGGAAGGAGTTGGCCTATGTATATTTGTTATTGTTGTATTTGTTATGATATATTAGGTCATAGCTACTTTTTCAGACTAGATTTCAAGCCTGCTTTGTCGCTCTAATCACACATGGTGACGCGTCTCTGTTGGCAGTATGGCGGTTCCCTAAACTGCAACAAGTCTTAATATAGCAGAGTGTGACTATGGCTGGGCCACCATGCTGTGCTCTGGTGGATAATGAAGGGAATTAAGTGGAAAAAGCAAGCAAAAACATCCCAGAACTCAACATAAATCTTATTTGTACGCAAACCATGTCTAATTCAATGTATTTTGCTTCGGCAACACTGCACTTTAGTAATCATAGAACAAAGAGAGAGAATGTAGCAGGTGTCATTTTGATGGATCAACACCACTGTAAAGCTGGCCCTGTCCTACACTAAATGGTATATGCGTGGATGTGTGTTGCTGCTTAGCATCCCTGCCGTGCCGTGTACTACACATTAGTTTAATGCACAAGGTAGGAACTAATGGTGTAGCCGCTGCCATGGCAACCACTAAAGACTAGTTCGCGGCTATTCATGTCGGAATTGTGTAGAGAGAAAAAAAGAAGCATTATAAGGAGTATTAATTATTCCTTACAAAGAGTCCAAACCATGAATAGCGTCATGCAATGATGACTGAACAAGACAAACATGAAGACCTACCTGATGCTAGAACATATAATACTGTTGGCTTGATATTCTTTGACCCCTCATCTCCAGTCATCTGCCCAAACAACCCAACCATTTCTATACCCTAATGCACCCACACCGATTACTAATAGACCCTCATTAATCCCCTCTCACACACACACAGGTGCACACGTCTCAGTAGAAAGGCATTCGGATATGCAAATACGATAAACGTTCCTCGGCTGACAGAGAAACAGACAAGTTCATGATGATTAATGACAACATTATTATTCACCAGTGACAGGTGATAACTAAATGGATGAAAATGGACACATTCACGCAAACACGCAAACACACACACACACACGCACTCACACACACACACACACACACACACACACACACACACACACACACTCACACACACACACGTGTCTTCATTCTTGCTAGTTTCATTCCAGTGCACATCAGTTCTCCTTAAATACCACTGTATGTCTCTCTCTCTCTCTCTCTCTCTCGCTCTCTCTTTGGCTCTTGCTCTGTCTCTCTTGCATGTCATCGGCTCATCAAATGCAAGCAATCAAATCAAAGTCTTCCATCATGAAGCAGGAAGAAATAGACCCGATTGTCAGCACATACAAAATGACAATATTGTTTTCACCCTTACTTCCCCCCGAGTGACACGGACACACACACAAGTACAAGTACACACCAAAACACACACACACACACACAACTGGAGTGTTTGGATATGAAACTACAAGGATATCAAGAGTGGCCTCCTGATATCCATGTAGTTTCATCCTCGCTTGGTTTATTCTTCAAAAAGGCAATCATAATGTATGCACTGCTGTGCTTTAATCAAACTCTAAGAGAGAGAGAGAGACAAAGAGAGAGAGAGAGAAAGAGAGAATTGCTGTGTTTGCTTGTGTTGATGGAATGACAGAAACATTTGAGATGTTATTTTGACTTGCCCTTGCCCATGTCCAACCTCCCCTGTATGTGTGTGTGTGTGTGTGTTTGTGTGTGTGTGTGTGTGTGCGCGTGTGCATGTGTCTGTGTGCATGCGTGTGTGTGTGTGTGTGTGTGCGTGTGTGGGTGTGTGTGTGTGTGTGTGTGCAGGTCCAGCTTATCCATTACAACCAGGACCTGTACGCCAACTACAGCGAGGCGGTCAGGAGCCCGCACGGTATCGCCGTGGTAACCATCTTCATCAAGGTCAGTGTGTGTGGGGGGGCTGGAACAGGTCACGGTGGGAGACCTGGGGTAATACCTTTTAAAGGTGGGCCTACTTTAGATTTTATCTGGATCTGTGTCTGTGTGAATTGCATCAACTACTTGAAGATACTTTTTTAAAACATTGTCAGTTTGCTTTTTTTTACTATGTTGGATTTCTAGGTTATTCCTCATGCCCATAAAGCTATTTTGAATTGGATTGAATATGGGGTAGGTGGTGGTTAGCCGGTGATTATTGCATCTGTTCCAAGCACTTAACATTGCCCTACAATTTGCCTGCTTCCTCCCCGACAGTGAAGGATTCTCCACTTAGTTTCACATTAAACGGTGTTCCTCAAATGCAATGAATACAGAGAAGCAGACACCTAGATCATGTTTCTATCACTTAAGACCAAAGCGTCCTTCTTAGGTGATGTATTACTGTGCTTGGTGTGTGTGTGTGTGCGTGTGTATGTGTGCGTGTGTGTGTGTGTGTTTGAATACCGTATCCCTGTCTCCCGTCTCTTTAGTTGTCTGAGAACTCCAACACCTTCCTCAATCGCATGCTGAACCGAGACACCATCACCAGAATCAACTACAAACGTAAGATGCATTTTGCCCTCCTTTTCTTTTTCAGAAGTCCTTATTTTAACCAAATTATCGTAGAAAGGGTTTGGATATACTGACACCTTACTGCTGGCCACTGTTTAGTACTGCTTAATGAGCTCCTATAGCCGTGGTGTCTTAGTCTGACTTTGTAAAGGTTGATGGTTCAAAACTAAATTCCATGGTTAGGAGTGAGTCACCAAGGCTGTCTCTGTGTCCCCCACAATCCACTGTTGTAATAATAAATATGTGCTCATCTCAATGCTCATCTCATTTTTGTTCTTGCCATTG
>JAXIVH010000036.1:3128836-3148836 GCA_036785325.1 Urophycis tenuis | reverse complement strand
ATCAGATTGAAATATGACACCCAAGCATGCACGCACACACACACACACACACACACATCCCCATCTCAATCTCTTTAATTGGCGGAGCTCAGGACTGGCGTGTTGTACGACACAGATTCCTATTAGTAATGGACCTACAGATCCAATTAGACTCTCTTTGGATGCGTGTGTTTCTCCCTATTTACTCCTGGCTGGAGTGGAGATCTCGTTCATTCAGAGTGGGGCGTCGGCGAGCCGGCGTAATGCCAGAAGACAACTGTCCTGAGCAGACCTCGTCTGGGGCGGCGCCAGTGTTTGACTCCTTTAACACGGTGGTCTGTGTCAGCCTAACAGAATTACACCCACTGGAATTTACTTCCAACCCTTAACTTTGTCCATTATCGTCCTTGACAACTGGTCCCATTGGCTCACCATAACAGAAGGGGTAGACGTGGTAATAGAAGTAAACCTCCCCAACTGCCCAATAGTGTTCTTTTCCCTAAATATTAAATGAGCCTAATGCCATATCTGATGGACTTGTATGTTTGTAATGGGCTGTTCATAATGAAATGTTCTATTTGTAATAATGTATGTATTGCGTGCAATGCGCGCCGGCCCAAAACAGAGAAGGTGACTGACTGAGCGAGTCCCTGCTCCCTTGTTTAAATGTATGTGAGAAAGAGGAGCCAGCTGGGGGCTCAATGTCCACCACCTCGCAGCGTTTGGTTTCCTGTCGTCTGGTGGAGGAAATGTAACACAGGGCTTATCCATCCTGGTTCCATCTTGGTCATCTTGGGTCTGAACGCTAGCTGGGTGCAAACTGAATGCAGATTTCTGCATCCCCCCAGCGCACCTCACGCACACCATCCATCTAACTTTTAGAGCCAAGATGGCCGCAAGGTGAATCAGGCCCACAGGGGATCTGAGGTAAAAAACTATTTACCATGAAGTGATTGAGCCCACCTCGCCGCCCGTCCCCAGATGCACTCCCTGCGGCTGCTCAGCCAGCACGAGCCCTACAAGATCTTCCTGAGCATGAGCGACAACACGCGGCCGCCACAGCCTCTGCTGCAGCGCTGCATCCGCACCAACATCCACTTCAGCAAGCAGGGTCCCCACTGCCCTGACAACCGCGCCGTCAGGCCCCAGTACAGAGGTGAGTGGGGGGAGGGTGGAGGTAGAGGTAATTGTGGTGGAGGGGGAGGTGGTGTTCCTGAGGGTGGTGGGAGTGGGGGTGCTGGTGGTGGTGGTGGGGGGGGGGGGGGGGGGGGGGGGGGGGGGGGTGGTGGGGGGGTTGGTGGTGGTGGTGGTGATGGAGGGGGAGGTGGTGGTGATGGTGGTCCTGGTGATGGTGGTGGGTGGTGAAATGAAACACTGTTGAGGAGGAGAGGGAGGGGGTGTTTGGGGGTGAGGGGGAGGGAAGGGAGGGGCTTTAAGGATGGCTGTGAAAAAAAGTTGCCGGAAAGAAAATCGGAGCTTCTCAGGTGTGTGTGTGTGTGTGTATGTGTGTGTGTTTTTGTCTTGGTTGGGACGCGTGTGTTGCTGTCTGAAAAAACACAGATAGCGAAGGTAGATTTGAAGGAGGGGAGTATAAGAGGAAGTGAAACATGAAGCAAAGAAAGTCTGTGTGTGTGTGTTTGTGTGTGTGTGTGTGTGTGTGTGCGTGTGTGTGTGTGTGTGTGTGCGTGTGTGTGTGTGCGTGTCTTATCTGAATATAACTTGTTGTGTCGTTTTGTATATTACTTTTGCTGCATGTGTGTGTCAATTGTCAATTGTCAGTCAATTGTCTCTTATTTATTTGTGTGTTTGTGTAGAAGCGTGTGTGTATGTGTGTGTGTTTGTGTATACGTGTGTGTATGTGTTTGTGTACACGTGTGTATGTGTTTGTGTACATGAGTGTGTGTGTGTGTATGTGTATATATGTGTTTGTGTACACATGTGTGTGTGTGTGTTTGTGTACACGAGTGTGTGTGTATGTGTATACGTGTGTGTGTTTGTGTACACGTGTGTGTGTGTATGTGTTTGTGTTTGTGTACACGTGTGTATGTGTATGTGTTTGTGTACACGTGTGTGTGTGTATGTGTATACGTGTGTGTGTGTGTGTTTGTGTACACGTGTGTGTGTGTGTTTGTGTTTGTGTACACGTGTGTGTGTGTGTGTGTATGTGTACACGTGTGTATGTGTTTGAGTCCACTTGCCGGTTCCCTCGGCAGCAGAGCGCAGACTGCAGGCGTGTTCCTCGTCTCTCTGATCGATGGGCTGCAGCCCACAGGCTGTTTGACTGGTGGACCGGGGCCCCACGCAGCGCCTACAGGGCCCCACGCAGGGCCTACAGGGCACCACGCAGGGCCTACAGGGCCCCACGCAGCGCCTACAGGGCCCCACGCAGGGCCTACAGGGCGCCACGCAGGGCCTACAGGGCGCCACGCAGGGCCTACAGGGCGCCACGCAGGGCCTACAGGGCCCCACGCAGGGCCTACAGGGCCCCACGCAAGGCCTACAGGGGCCCCGGGGGCCACAGGCCTGGAAGCACACAAACCTGACGTGGGTTGCATCAAAGCCGAGCAACACAATGCAACTGGATTCTGGGAGTAAAAAGAAAAAAAAACAAGGCATGGTAAAGAGACATGAAGGATGAGGTAGATGAAAGGAGAGAGAGAGAGAGAGAGAGAGAGAGGAAGAGGATGAGTACGTGCAGAGAAAGTTGAGGCCGGGGCCCTACCGGGACAGTGCAGTACAGAGAGATGTGGAAGAGGTCCTGGAGGGGAATAAATGATTTCCCTGTCCACACTTCTTGTTTGTTGTGTCCTTGTCATTATCTCTCTGTTTATGTGTTTTACCTAGCTTATGTACTCCACCATCAGCCCTATCGCCTTCCTCACTCACTCACTCGCTCCCTAACAGCCCAACACACACACATATACACACACATGCACACACACACACATACACACACTCACACACACACACTCACGCACACACGCACGCATGCACACACACACACGCACACATGCACACACACGCACACACACACATATCATACACACACACACGCACACACATCCACACACACACAATTTTGCTTGATTTTCTTCGATTTTCTTGGCTGGCTCTTTTGTTTCTCTCTGCCTTTCTCCCCCTCGCCTCAGGTTCCTACTGTATTTATCCAGCAGACTGAGCGTTCAGCACGCACCTCATCCACACTGTGCTTCCTGTTCCGTGTCAATGTGTTTAATACTGTCTGTTCTCCCCCTCAGTGAACCAGTGGCTGCTGAAGTAGAGTCTGTCTTCAGAGAGGTGCTGGGCGTTGGATTCCACCCCCATCCAATTTTCAACGTCCACTGGGTCCATCCCGGGGGTCCGGCAGCTCGGACCGGACCCCTGTGCGCTCCAACGGGACATTCTGTATTTTTTTTTTTTTTTAATGAACTGCTCTTCAGCGGAACTCGGCCCAGTCGAACAATGGGTGAGGTGGTGACATCACAACTCCCTGAACTGTGGTCAGGTTGTATCCAAACACACACACACACACACACACAACGTAGTGTGAAGGGCAGCTGTGCGACAACATTTCACGGCGGTGCGTGAAATGACAGAAACAAAGAACACAAACTTGGTGGCGCGATGGAGGCTCTCAGACTGCGCTCTGCCCCGGCTCTCCCTGGCCTCCGGGGGGGGGGGGGGCACGGCCGGCCGCAGGCGCTGACCACAACATTGTCCTCTTGGCGGGTCAACCTGCGGACGCCGGCGCCTTCACTGGAGGACGTCCGCCCCCTGACCAGCACCGCGGACACGACCTTATGGGACCCCCCCACTACAGCGCTGTGTCCCTGCAAGGCACCCAACATGTAAATTTAGAGCGCAGTATTCACCCGCCCGGCAGCAGCCAGTCGCCGGGCGGAGGAAGGAGGGGCAGGACAGCGGAACAACTGGGATTCGGCGGAGGAGGAAACAAGAGAAGAGCTGTCAAAGCTTTTTCTCAGAGCCGAGGAGGACGAGACTGTCGCCGCGGCGTCCCCCGCGGCTGGGGGCTGGGAGCGGCCTGACAGTTCCCCCCCCCCCCCCCCGGGCTCCTTCAGCAACCCCCCAACATAACAAGATAACAGATATGCTGATTGCTAATGTTGTCGGGGCGTCTGCACTCTCCAGCTGCTCCGTGGGAAGCGGCTGGACATTTTGGGGAGGGGGGGGGGGGGGGGGGGGAGCGGTTTTATTGTGGGGAATGCATTCCGTGTGTGATGAGGACATTGTGGTCTGAATGCCCCCCAGACAAAGGCAGGAGAATGTGTTTTTCTGTTGTGAGCTACGTGTTTGAATACAATCTGGGATTTGAGTTGTCACGTTGTCACGACGGGGGTGAAATGAAAACAGTGACGAGGATTGGAAGAAGGGAAGTGGTTTCCAGAAGAAGCGCGTGACTTCTGGTGGCGTGGAGGTGAAGCGGGCCAGCCCCGCCGTCTCCATGTGTCACATTGAGTAACGACTGCGGCAATAAACAAATGAATAGCTGATGTTGTCATGTGGGACTCTTGGATTCAGACTTAACTACTGCCTACAAGTTTCTAACCTAACCAAATCAACCCCCCCCCCCCCCCCAGCCACCCACCCCCAAACACACACACACAGACCTTTGGCAAGGTCTCTCTGGTAATATAGTGATTTCATCTAAAAGGGACTAATCTGATCAAATAAAAGGTAAATAAACAAATGTGCACATCATTGCACAAGCCTGCCGCCGTGCTGATCTGAGGGATTAGCCAGACGTTACAGCCACACTTATGGTAATATAGAATAACTATTATAACTATTGTGATAGCTGTTCTACCAGTGCCCAAAGCCTGGACCCGAGAGCTTGTGTCAAGAGCTGGACAAATCCTACTGTAGGCTCCCCTCATCCGCAGGTCCATAAAGCAGTGTGGTGCCATGGGGGTCCCAGAGGCCCCTGTACAGCTTTTATGCCAGTATGCTGCGACACCACTGGCCTCCACCACACCAGAGCTGGCAGCTATGAGGAAAGCCCTCTGTTACTCTGCAGTGGTAAAGGTCCCTGGTAACTCCTGTGGGGTGTTTGTTTTCCTTCAGGCGCTGCCACTCTGGGCCGGCCAGGCGGTGCTTCAGAGACTTGTTGCTTGCAAAATAAAGAGCAGGTCCACAGTCGTGTGCAAACAGGACATCTATGATTTATGGAAACAAAAAGTCTGTGATTTATGGAAGCAAAACATTGCATATACACGGGGATAACTTCTCCCCAGCCCCCTCCCCAGAACGCTCAGCCCACTAAAACTAAAATGCATTCTCTTATTTTATTTCATAGTGTGCATCTTGGAGCAGAAAACAGCCGTTCAGCAGCACTTCCCCTGCAGCCTGCTCTGTGCATCACGGCCAGGTCTGCTGTGAGGGTGCATTCTTCTGTTCCTATTGCCCTCAATGAAGCCCATCAGAAAGCAGCTACGCCTTTTTTTCTGCTACTACAAGTAGGCCATAATGTGTACGAGACGCTGCCCTCTGAGGGCGGAAGGGGGGGGGGCGGCGCATGAAGAATCTAAATATATTAAAACAACGTCAGTGAGCACAGACAGATGGTGGGTAACGACGTTGGCCCTGTGCGCGCTGGGTGGCTGTGTGCGTAACGTGGTTTGAATGTGTTGCAGTTAATGGGGATCCCATTAAGCCGTGTGTTTTGCACCTGGGCTCGGTTTTGTACCATCTCCCCGCAGTCACAGTTGTCTCACGTATCCACGCACAGTAATCATAGAGCTACGAAGACACAAACCACCGACCAAATAATTCTGACCGCTTCTCATCCTCTTTGTGGTGGTCCTTTTACCGGCAAGAAAACTCCTTCATTCACCGGGGACTGTCGCACTTCACTTTTCAACGGGCAGAATCGATGTATGAGCACCAAGTGTTGGCTGCCTAGAGACATTGTCTGCAGTCGGAGGAGCTCAGTCGAAAAAAAGATGTGTTGATAAATGTGGTAATGTTTCAGGAGAAATGTATTAAAAACATTAAGAAACCAAAGGCTACATATTTCAATCCATCTTTGCTTGGCAACTGAATGAAAGAACTCTGTGTGCTTATACTCGGATGAAACGCTCTCCCTCTGCTGGCTGTGCTGTCTGTCTCGCTGCTGAATCACTGTGTCACTGTGAAGGACACTTCAGTGATAGGGCCGCTGCAATGGATTTGTTTGACAAAACGCATCCCACAATGGAGTCAGAAGGAGGAAATAATGTTGCTTTAACCAGCAAAATGTATCGCCATGATTTTGCTCGCATGCAAGAGAATCATGGATCTACATTTAGGAAAGCACTACTAACCAGAACCATTAAGAACAAATGTGCAGATCAAATAAAATGTATTATTTGTTGGTCTGTCGTTGAATGCACTTGCAACGTGCTGATGAGCAACTTCTCAATCTTCAGAAAATAACTCACACGCAGTAATATTATTTAAAAAATGAAAGAAGTTGAAATAGCTCCTGACAGCCTCTAGATCAATACCTATTGAATAGCAATCACTAACACCAGTAGGCCTCACAAGACTATACAAACTGCTGTGGTCAATACGGTGGGAAAAGGCTACTGTCTCTCATGTGGTCAGTACGAAACAACAGATCATGTCTCAGGCTTGGTCTAACAACCCTGAACTCAGATTTGTTAATTTCCTTGACTGTTTACATCAGCCCTGAAAGCAGCCCTCATTGAATGATTATTTACACCACTTCAGTCTGTACATCAACGTGGCTCCAAACACCATGACGCAGAATTCACACAAGGTGCAGGACTTGCAGAGACATTTCTGATAGATGGAGCTCTGCTTGAGAACCTGACGTGGAAGGCTGGGAGGATCGATGAGGGATCACAGGCAAGGGAAAGACATCCACAGCCATGGACCTGGAGCTCGGGGAAATGTGTGGTTGTGGTGGTTAGTTTTACTGCTTATTAATGAGCAAAAGGTTAGCAAACTAATGCATGAAGCTGAATCAAAATTGCGATCACTTTAAATGCAGTTATATTTCATTTATATTATTTAGTAGTAGTTACAAATAGATGTAATCCAATAAAAAACTAATTGATACAGTTTTAATTGACTAGTAATGCTTACACAAGTAGCAAATAATGCATTTTATATAAAATATGTAACATTTTCAAAAAGTGTTCTTTATTCTTTATTTTTTATAAAGTGCAACTGAAGGGAGATCCCAATTAAACAAAGCTTTAGAGATATTTACACAAACTCATTCAGAAATGTTTGCATCCTTTTTCCTGCATGTTATAAAATGAGTCAATTCACAATTGAGTTGGAGTGGATGTGGATGACACAATATGGAAAATGACGAAGATTAAATTGTAACTAGTGGGCACCAAAGTAACAAAATGAAAGATGATAATACAACTACTGTCCAACCACTGATGTCAGCACTCACTTCCTTCACCCTCAAATGAACAGTTCTCCAAAGAGTTCACATCAACGCAACTGCTGATCTTTGCTTCAATGAGGCCTGTCAACATTATGGATACTCCATCCCAACCTCTAAAACATGAACATGCATGTAATGTAAGATTCTGCAATATCTTCTACAGGGAAGAGAGACCTATCATTGAGCATCAACCACACACATCCCTGGAAATTCCAGGACATTGACAAAAACCCTGAGGTGGAGGTGGATGGAAGAGCATAATCCAAATTGGCTAGTTGGCTTGTATTATTGTTGTTGTTGTTATTATTATTAGGTAATCACAGCATATCTGTGGATACCTATTGTTTCTTTAGGGTTAAGCTATTATTATTTTTAAATTGGAGAGCCCATATCTCTGCATTGCATGTTTAAAAAGTAGGGCTGGGCATCAATTGAAAGTTTTAATCGTATGAGTTCCTGTGATTAATTGCGATGAATCGCATTGTTATACGCAAAATCCAATAATGAATTCAAAAGTAGCGTATAGCACACTTTTATTGGAAATGTACTGCCATATGAACAAAAGTGCCATAAATTTGTTGTGCACTTAACACTTAACGTCAGTATTTTTTATACAGTAGCAGTTAAATTAAATAAATAGGCTACAATAATTAAGTAAAAATGATTCTTGTGATGGTGCGTCTTGAGGGAATCTCACATCTGCCATCATTTGTTGCGATTCTCAGAACGTCCAGTTTGCTATAGCATTTGTTAGCTTCTCTTGTTGTTGTTTATCTATACTTCTCCCACACGCTGCAGCTAACGTCTGCCGAAGCTGTGGCGTAACAAGCCGATGACGGGCCCGTAAGCAGGATGATCAAGACGCCCCCTATAGGCTACAACGTGTAATGACGCAATGTCCACCAATAGCCTACCATAGGCCATTAGGTCATATAGGCCTAAAGCATAATAGAAATGAGACGACTCGCAACAGTAAGCACACCACAACAAATGGAAAAAAACGGTGAGGAATAAATAGGCTTTAAAAAAATGAAAAAAGCTGTGGTGACAGCAAACCAGAGATGAACAAAACACTGGTGACAGCGCACCAAAAGGAACATCCCAACTGCACACCAAGGCACAATAAACCCAAAAGCAATACCTGTTCATTAAAATACATTAAAAGGTGCTGACTTACATCATAGCTGCATTTTCCGGGCTTTCCTTTGCAAAAAGTTGTCAATTAAATCCTTAATATCCAGGTGATGCGCACGGGCATTATCAATCGACTGTATGGCAAGTCCAGAAAGACGAGACTGTCCGATTGAGCTCCTCATCATCCCATAGGGAGCGGTCAAATTCAAACAATCAGCCCCGCCTCCAAGAATCCTAAATATTCTGAAACTGGTGTTCAGGCCTTATTTTACATGCTGAACATTTTATCCTCTTGGATACATAATGTCCGGCTGGATAGATTTCTCTGTACAGTGAAAATTGGGACAAAATTAAAAATTACTGCTGGACCAAATGACACATGCTTTGGATGGGCATGATCTATGGACGTGTCTAATCTAATATATATATACTAATCTAATATCTATATTTTTTCATATGTGTTCATTGGTTTTTTAAAATTTAAGTATAGGATAAGAAAAGCTGTTTTTTGGCAATAAGAAAATATATACAGTATATCTCTTCAGAAAGAATAGGTATACATAAACTGCGAAGAGCCAGATAGAGAGAGAAAGAAATTAAATAAAATTAGTAAAAGATAATATATACAGTAAGGCACTCTACTTTATACCTGCTTTTTTGTTGTTTTTTACTTTAGAACCAACACACAACACAGAAACAACTCAAAATCTTATCAAACACATCTCCTCTATCTTCATTATAAAATCTGTCTCTCAAGGTTCATCATTTCATTTCGCTCATCCACATATCATAAGTGGGTCCATTTTCCACACACACACACTTTTTGCAATTAAGATTCCAGAGAGAGACATTTTTCATATTTATTAAAGGAGGTTAAGGAGCTTGGTACTCGAAGAATAGCTACCAAAAGCCGCCAAAAGCTTTGAGAAGCAATAAAAGATGTTTTCCCAATATGTGTGAAGCTTACAGCATAACCAGAAAGCATGTGTCAAATTACTGAATGTTGATTTACATTGGTTACACACATGTGAAACATCAGAATAAAAGCCGTGCAATTTTTCCCTGGAATAATAGAGTCTGTGCAACGTCTTAAACTGTAAAAGGTTGTGTCTGACATTAACATGACACTCATACTCCCTAAGCATTCGTCCCAAACCTCATCCTCTAATTGTACATTGAACTCCTCCGCCCATGCCTGTTTCACTTTTGTTGTCTTGATCAGTATCTGTGTTTATGTGTTTATAACTGTCATGTAGGATCTGATAGAAAAAGGAGACTGCCCCGTGAGTATTAGGATCAAATCTAATCATTGCCTTTAGCGACTCATGCTCATTTCAAAGTTGGGCATGTGTTTCCTGACAGTCTCGGATTTGTAGATACCTGAAAAAACTTGATACAGGAATATCAAAGGCTGCTCTCAACTGTGCAAATGAGGCAAAGTTCCCTTTAAAATATAGGTCTCCTACATTACAGATACCTCTCAAAATAATTCAATTTTCATTTCAGGCCCTTTCAACTTCACCAAGAAGATCCTTGGGCAGAAGCGAGGTGGACAATTGGCCTGCTCTCAAGAAGAGGTTGACAAGTACCTCAGGGCAACTTACAGCGACAGCGCAAGGGAGCAGGATCTTGGACCCTGCAGCTTTCTGATTACACCACCAGAACCCACTTCAGCATTTAATACCAAGGAGCCAACCCTGAGAGAAGTTGAGGACATAGTCAGAGCAGCTAGATCCAACTCAGCTCCAGGTCCCAGTGGAGTACCATATGTTGTCTACAAGAGGTGCCCCAGGCTCGTGCAGCGACTCTGGAAGATCCTTAGGGTCATCTGGAGGAGGGGGAAGGTGGCTCAGCAGTGGAGGCATGCAGAGGGTGTATGGATTCCGAAGGAAGAGAACTCTCGCACCATCGAGCAGTTTAGAAACATCTCACTCCTGAGTGTGGAGGGCAAGGTGTTCTTCAGCATTGTTGCTCGGCGCATGACAGAGTTCCTCCTGAAGAATGCATACATCGACACCTCTGTGCAGAAGGGGGGGGTCCCAAGGGTACCAGGGTGCATTGAGCACACGGGAGTTGTTACTCAGCTCATCCGGGGGGCCCGGGAGGGCAATGGGAACCTGGCAGTTTTGTGGCTTGACCTGTCTAATGCTTACGGGTCAATTCCCCACAAACTGGTGGAGACCTCGCTTGACCGGCATCATGTTCCAGGCAAGATCAGGGACCTCATACTGGACTATTACAACTCTTTCAGTTTGAGAGTCACCTCGGGGACAGTAACATCAGCATCACATCGGCTGGAGAAAGGCATAATCACTGGGTGTACAGTCTCAGTGATTTTGTTTGCCTTGGCCATGAACATGCTTGTTAAGTCAGTGGAGGGGGAGTGCAGAGGACCGCTCACCAAGTCAGGTGTGCGGCAGCCTCCCATCAGAGCTTTTATGGATGACCTGACAGTTACTACAACATCAGTTCCAGGCTGTAGGTGGGTTCTCCAAGGCCTTGCGCGGCTCATTAACTGGGCGCGTATGGGCTTTAAGCCTGCTAAGTCCCGTTCCCTGGTGGTGAAGAAGGGGAAGGTTACAGACAAGTTCCGGTTCTCGCTGGGAGGTGTCCAGATTCCATCGGTTTCAGAGGAGCCAGTGAAGAGCCTGGGGAAGATCTTTGATGGCACCCTGAGGGACAAAGCAGCGCTCAAGGCGACCAGCAGAGAACTGGGTAACTGGCTAGTGGCGGTGGATAAGTCAGGGCTGCCAGGTAAGTATAAAGCATGGATATATCAGCATGGCATCCTGCCACGCCTCCTCTGGCCACTACTGGTCTACGATGTCCCACTAACGACCGTTGAGGGCTTCGAGCGTAAGGTAAGTAGCTTCCTTCGCAGGTGGTTGGGCCTACCAAGAAGCCTCAGCAGCATAGCCTTGTATGGGCATAAGAACAAGCTGCGACTTCCCTTCAGTAGTCTGTCGGAGGAGTTCATGGTTACCCGTGCGAGAGAGGTGCTGCTGTACAGAGACTCGAGTGACACCAAAGTCTCCTTAGCGGGGATTGAAGTGCGGACTGGGCGGAAGTGGAGAGCCCAGGAGACGGTCGAGCAAGCTGAGGCACGGCTGCGCCACGGTGTTCTGGTGGGAACAGTGGCGACAGGCCGGGCAGGGCTTGGGAGCAACCCAGGACCTCGGTACAACAAGGCCCGGGGGAAGGAGAGGCGGCAGCTTATCCAGGAAGAGGTTTGAGCAGGGCTGGAGGAGACCCGCTCAAGCAAGATGGTCGGGATGAGACAACAGGGGGCGTGGACTAGATGGGAGCAGACACTGGATAGGAAGATTTCTTGGTCAGAGCTTTGGAAGGCAGAGCCATTCCGTATAAAGTTTTTGATCCAGTCAGTCTACGACGTCCTCCCCAGCCCTTCCAACCTCTTCTGTTGGGGCCTGGCAGAAACACCTGCTTGCCCTTTGTGTCAGAGGAGAGGATCACTGGAGCACATCCTAAGCTGTTGCCCGAAAGCCCTGGGCGAGGGGCGCTATCGTTGGCGCCACGACCAGGTGCTGAAGGTGATAGCAGATACCATCTGCTCGGGGATCTCACTCAGCAAGCAGCAACAGCCAGCTAGGCATTCAATCACCTTTGTTAAATCTGGTGAGAAGCCTCAACAACGCCCAGGCCAAACAGGGGGGCTCCTGACAACAGCTAGGGACTGGCAGCTGAAGGTGGACTTGGGGAAACAGTTTAAATTCCCAGAGACCATCACAGTGACCACACTTAGGCCGGACTTGGTTCTTATGTCAGAATCAACAAGGCAGGTGATACTGCTGGAGTTGACTGTGCCCTGGGAAGACCGGATGGAGGAGGCATTTGAGAGGAAGAGGGCCAAGTATGAGGAGCTGGCAGCCGAATGCCGGCGCAACGGATGGAAGACTCGTTGTAGTGCCATTGAGGTTGGTTGCCGAGGTTTCGCAGGCCAGTCACTCTGCAGGGCCCTCAAGTTGTTGGGAATAAGGGGACTGCACAGCAAGAAAGCCATCAAGAACATCACTGATGCTGCTGAGAAGGCATCAAGATGGCTGTGGATCAGGAGGGGTGATCCGTGGGCCACACAAGCTACCTAGACACAAGCCGGGGTCTGATCACCCCCGGCTGGGTCGCCTGGGCGAGGGTGTCTGATGTTGAGAGACCCGAAACACCCTATGACCTCAGGTTATATCACTGATGATGTGTCTAGGTTGCCCCAGAGGGTGTATATTAAACCAGGACGTGTGTGAACGAGTGGTTTTCACAAATTGCAGTATCCACAAATATCTTTGGAGCCTTAATTAATAAATGTATCTGCTTCCACATTTTTTAAATATTGCCAACTTGCAAAGAGAAGGTTCTATGAGTAACCATGCCAGACAGGAGTCTGTCATAGAAAGGGGACCCTTTCTCCACCATGTGAGAGTGGATAAATGTAATAAATGCCCAGTAATACAGTTTAAAGTCTGGTAGGGCAAAGCCACCTGCAGCCTTTGCCTTTGATAAGTGTTTTTTAAAGATTCTGAAGGCTTTATAGTTCCATATGAATTGTATAATAATTGAATCCAGCTTTTTAAAGTAAGATTGAGCGATAAAGCAAGGAATTGACTGAAAGAGATGGAGAACGTGTGGAAGTACAATCATCTTGATTGCATTAATTCTCCCAACCAAAGAGATTGGGAGGGTTCTCAAAAATCAATATTACATTCAATTTGCTGGATTTTGTTTTGCCAATTTACTCTGAGAAGATCATCAAAAATGTTTGTCACAATCACACCAAGATATACATTTTTCATAGGCTTTTTTAAAATGAATGGTCTTATAATCCATTAGATAGACCATAGAAATTGTCATCGATTCGCTCTTGTCCCAGTTAATAGAAAATCCTGACAGACTGCCAAGTTATTAATTAAGGTCAGGAGGTAGGTTAGAGATGTACAAAAGTTTGTGTCTGTGTCATTAGTATTTAGGTATAAATCTATTTTGAGCAAAATTCCTTATGCTTCAACAAGGCATTACTTAAACACCAGCTGTACTCAGTATTTTGTGGTTCAACGTAAGACTTAAAGAGACGCATGATCTGATAGAAGTATATTATGGCAAGTGCAATCAGTTACTGATGTCATCAACTTTGAGTCCAATAAGAAATAATAAATTATTGAGTAAGATTCGTGCAGCGCAGAAAAATATGAAAAATCTCTTGTCGTGGGATAAAGGAGTCCAAACATCCACTACTTCTACTATTCTTGAATGAGTGTACTAGGGGGCACTGTCTGTCTAAGACAGAATCTAAAGCACAATTGAAATCTCCACCAATGATCATGTTTGAGTCAGATACATTTGGCATAGTGTTGAAAAGATTCTGAAAAAAGGTGGGATCATCATCATTACTGAAAAATCTGTGAAAAACATTCACTGATGTTAATGGTACAGAGTTTAATGTTGCACAAACTATTACATATCTGCCCCTCTGGTCAGGAATAGTCTGGGAGTGGATAAAAGGCATATTTTATCTTTATCAAGATTGCAACACCTTTTGATTTTGTGCTGAAGTTAGACTGATAAACCTGAGATGCCCATGAAGGATGAAGGACCTTCTCTGCTGAATTCTTAATGTGTATTTCCTGTAGAAAACAAATATCAGTTTTCAGCACACATAGATGTGCAAATACTTTCCCTCTCTTCAATGGACTATTAATCCTGCATACATTCCAATGGATAATTTTATTGTCGCTGTTACCATACCTATGTGGATCAGTTAACATAATATTTGCTGCTTAGTGGAATCTGTAATATGACTGTGGCAATGCATTTGTAATAATCCGAACAAACAGACAAAAAAACACCCAAAGAACAGCAAAACCCTCTGAAAGAACAGACAGGAGCAGCGCTTCCATACCCCAAATCTTCAGTTAAAGCTAGATATGGAGGCCTACCAGAGGCCAGACTAGCAAGATAACCAATCTCTCGCTAAACCAGGGAGACCAACACTCCACTTCACAAATGAAAAATTAATTAAGAACAGAAAAAATAACATTCAGTCCTCACCCATATCATACCTCACCCAGTCTCAAAACTACTGGTGTTGTTAACTGTAACCACGAATCTCACTGGGTGTCTGAAGCCAAAACACATTTTTCTGGCTCTGCACTTCTCTTTAATGTCTTGAAAACCCTGGCGTTTCTTCATGGTAGCAGACGTGAGGTCGGGAAAAATAAACACCGGGTGCCTCTCATACTGAAGCGGTGCCTTCTCCCGAGAGAGCCTCAGCACCAGCTCTTTAACTTGGAAATACTGCAGTTTGGCTGTAATAGCTCTCGATTTACCATCTTTAGCAGGTGCAAGGCTCCAATGGACACGGTCAACTTCTACTGGTTCATCGAAGTGTTCATCTCCCAACAGCTTTGGGAGTAGCATGGTAACAAATTCCGCTGGCCGTCCACCTTCAGCTTTCTCCTTGATCCCAACTACACAAGTGTTTTGCCGGCTTGAGCGAGCCTCCAAATCTTTGAGTTTAGCTTCTTGTTGAATGCATTGAGATGCTAGGCTATCATGTCGCCTCTCCAGCTCCTCAATCCGTCTCTCATGGTATTCGGTGGCAGCCTTGGTTAAGGACATTTGTTTGCTGACATCAGATAGAGGCGACTTAAGGCTCAAGAGAGTGTTGTTACACTCGTCGAAGCTCTTGTCAACTGTGTTGCTCAGCATGTTTATGGCTGCCAAAACTTCCCCATTAGCAGAGTTGGTGCTAGCATCCCCATTAGTGTTTTCATTAGCATCTCCTTGGCTCTCACCAACATCTTTTTTTTCTGAGCCCTTTTCACATGTCTTTCCTTCACCTGTCATTTTAATTTTGTTTGGTACGTTATAGCTCACTTCAAATATGTAAAAACAAAAATTAAATGTCACTGGGTGATATGTAGACCTCATATAGATCTCTTTCGTTCATTATTTGTGTATATATGAGGTCTCCATTTGAACATCCTCAGACCATGCTGTGCAATGCTGGTGCTTCTGGCTCCAGATCAGAAGCTTGCATGCTCAAATCACTTCAAGGTCACATCCTCCACCTCAGTCTACATTTACATTTAGGGTATTTAGCAGATGCTTTTATCCAAAGTGACTTACATAAAGTGCATTTGTCAGAACTATGTGGTGCAACAACAGTAAGGTCAGGACGTTTCCTGGTCAAATTGATTTCACCATCGAGTGAACATGCTTGGACAAGCACATGTTTTTCTTGGCCCATTATATCTGCAGATCCATTTGAGGTGCTCATTATAATAGTCTCAGACCTTGTGACGTAACGGTGGTGTGTCTGACTGCATGTTGTGTTCTTCAACTGCTTTTTTGATTTTTTATTCTCTCCATCGTTTTCCTTCACCTACTTTATTTCTTTTTCAGTCTCTCCATCATATTTCTTCACCTTTTATCTCATCCTTGACGTGATTTGAATGCACAACCTTCTGATCTGGAGTCAGAAGGTGTCTGAGGACATGGTCTGAGGATGTCCAAATGTAGACCTCATATAGATCTACACAAATGATGAATGATGAATGAATGAGATCTATATGAGGTCTACATTTGGACATCCTCAGACCATGTAGAGCAATGGTATTGCATGTTGAAATCACATCAAGGTCAGCTTGACAACTTAACTAGTGTTCATTGCTCCATTCAGGAAATCTGTTTTTATACTCTCCATCATTTTTCTTCACCTCCTTTTCTGGATTTTTTTTATCCATCATTCCATCATATCTGTAGATCTAGTTGAGGTGTACACTTTTACTGTGATTCCAACGACCAGCAGTACATGGTTTATCTGAGGTCTAGGAAAAGCTTTCGTGCCGCGCAATGCGTCTGACTCCAGATCAGAAGCTGTGTCTTTGTCTGTGCATGGATATGTGTGTGTGTGTGTGTGTGAGTTCGTTTCTGTGTGTATGTGTGTGTGACTTCATTTCTGGGTGTATATGTGTGTGTGCGTGTGTATCTGTGTCTGCATGAATGTGTATGTGTGTGGGTGTGTGTCTGTGTGTGAGTATGTATGTGTGTTTGTGGGTGTGTGGGTGTCTGTGTGTGTGAGTGTTTGTGTGTGTGTGTGTGTGTGTGTGTGTGTGTGTGTGTGTGTGTGTGTGTGTGGATGGATGCGTGTGGGTCTCTAAACTTCTGTGTGTTTTGTGTATCTCTGTGTTTGAGTGTCTGAGTGTATGCGAGTGTGTGTGTGTTTTCGGAAAGTTGTACCCCTACCTGTGACTGCTTGCAGTCCTAGTTATGATTATAATTATGATTATCATAATTGTGGGTATTATTATTATTATTATTATTATTATTATTATAGCTTTAGCATCATCATTCTTAGTATTATCAATGAGTTAACTATATTGCTTGAATCTTTTTGGAATATATGTGCCAATATGATTACACATTCTGCCATTCAAGTTTAGATAGTGTGCTGTTTTTTCGAGGACTACGTTTTGTCTGAATCGAAATCTTGTTTCGCTGTGTTGAGAAAGGTTTAGCGCACAGGCCGTAATTTGAGTGGATCTGGGTGTGGTTCACTGAAATAGGGCATTAAAAACCAGGCAGAGGGATGGCGCTGGAATGGGTCTGGTCTTCACGGTGCCTCGGCAGGAAGCCACAGGGACACAGGGCCTGCTGGACTGTGATGATGTTTGGCGTTGACCTCTTGCCCATTTCAATACCAGAACTAAGTGGAAAGGAGCAGAGCGGGTCGGTGCACTGTGGCGCTGATAAACGCTGAGAGGTCACCGGTCCGCTGCAGGTCGCTGGACCGCGCTGGTTCTGACCCAGATCCCTCCTGGGTTCAGAACACAGCGGCCCGGTCGCCTTGTGTTGTTGTGTGTGTGTTTCCCTCTTAAGGAGCCGTATGCAGCGCAAGACGTGATTTGTCTGCAAATTTAACTCACAAGCCGCGCTGTATTAAATATTTATCGGCATTTTGGATTCATAGCTATTACGATGTGGGAAGAACTGTGCGTGTGTGTGTGTGCACGCATCTGTGTGTGCGGGCATTTGCGTGCATGCACATATGTGGGTATGTGTGTGTGTGTGTGAGAGTGTGTGTCTGAGTTTGTGTGTGTGTGTGTGTGTGTGTGTGTGAGAGAGAGAGAGATTGAAAGTGTTTACATATCCATGCAACTCTAGATCTGTTATGGTTCACTTGGCTGTAGTGCAGTACATTAAGGACTCTGCTGTCTGATGCTTCATATACCATGGGGACAGGCCTCTGCTCTCTCATGCCTCCATGGGGACAGGCCTCTGCTCTCTCATGCCTCCTATACCATGGGGACAGGCCTCTGCTCTCTCATGCCTCCTATACCATGGGGACAGGCCTCTGCTCTCTCATGCCTCCATGGGGACAGGCCTCTGCTCTCTCATGCCTCCATGGGGACAGGCCTCTGCTCTCTCATGCCTCCATGGGGACAGGCCTCTGCTCTCTCATGCCTCCTATACCATGGGGACAGGCCTCTCTGCCTCACCCATAGGTTAGTGGCAATAAATCAGTTGCCCTCTTTAGCTGTTCTCCCTCCCTTCTCTTCCATTGCACATCCATCCATCAGCTGCACGGTCTGTTGATCTGTATATATATATGCACTTTGGATTAATTTGTATGCACTTTGGACTGCCAGCTGTAAGTTTGTGAAGAGCCGTCTGTGTGTATCTGTGTTCGACTGTGTTCGTCTGTGTTCGTCTGTCCATGGATCTATCTATTGATACACCTGTCCACACCATCTATGTATTGTGTGTGTGTGTCTGTTGCTATGTGTGTGTGTGTGTGTGTGTGTGTGTTGATCTATGTCTTTGTAAATTGGTGACTTTGCTATCCTGCTTCTTTCTGCCCTGATGCGTCCAGTTCTCTTCACACTGGCTGCCTCTCCTTCTCTCGCCGGTTGTTTTACCATCCCTTCCAGTCGCCCCTGTTCTCTCACATTTTCCCTCACCCTCGCATCCCAGGAGTTTTCCCACACACACCCTCTCTCCCCCTGACCCCCTCTCCCCTCCTCCCCCCGTCTCCTCGCTCTGGCTCTCTCTTAACTCTTTATAATGCTTCTCGCTCACTTCTGGTGACTTCCCTTGGTCTTCCAACTACCCTCCACACCTCTCTTTTCACTCCTGTTTTCAATAATTTCAGTCTTTCTCTCTCTCTCTCTCTACCTTGCTCACCTTTTTGTTTTAGGCTTGATAAGCATGCAGTGCCTGTGCCATCTCTTTCACACACAGACACACAGAGACACACACATGTGCACACACACGCACACACACATCTAGCTCTCTCTCTCTCTCTCTCTCTCTCTCTCTCTCTCTCTCTCTCTCTCTCTCTGACTAGCCAGAGCCAGTGTATCCTAGCAACCAAACGTTACTACTATAGTAGTAGGTTCATGCTGGCTCTGCTCTATGCCACGCTCCTACAAATGGGAAGATCCTGCAATCTGCATGGGAGTGCCTGCAGGTGATTGGTCACGTGATTAGCCACTGTTGTGGGTTTAAAAGGGGGGAAAGGTGAAGTGTTTAGAATTCAACTCCATAACAGTGCGAGTAAAGGCTGTGGTGAGCGAAGGCCACAGGACAGGAGGTGGGGAGTGTACAGTTCATTAGGGACTGCAGTGCCACAGACAATCATTGACAACAGAATGCATTTTATGTGGCTAAAATTGAGAGATGGATGAAAGTGTCTTTATCCTCCTCCATCGGTAGGGAATTTATTTTAGAAGCATTTTGTCATATTTTTTTAAAAAGTTCTTCCCAACAGTAATTAGTAAATGAAATGCTGTTCCAAAAAAATGTAAAACATCCAGTATTGTGGTTGTAGCAGGCCTGTAATAAACCATCTATTCATTTAATTTGGCCCAAACCAATGAACTGTCGGTCTTCCTTCCTACCCGGCTACATGAGCACAGCCTGCCCATGCACTCGTTGCGCATGGCAGGAGACTTCCATGAGGTAGGCAGACATATTGCTAAAGCTAGCAAGCTAATTGTGTGTGAGGGGAGGGCTGGGATATTTTAGGTTCGATACGAAAAAAATCTAGCTTTCCTTTGCGGATTTCTACAAATTGTCTACCATAGCTTTCAGTGAAGTGCACTTTACTTGCACTTACTGTGCACAGATTTAACTGCTGTATGGTGATGGATCATACAATTCTTATGTATAGGCCAACACGTGGAAATGTCTTACATAGGGTTCACTACTGCCTTGTTAGACAGTAAGTCAGTTAGTTAGTTATAATTCAAGCATGTCTGGCTAAGTGTGGAAATACTTACAGCCCTATGGAATATTGGCCCAAAAAATATAACATAAAGTGCATTGATAGGTTCTTGTAAAGGAGAGAAAGTGCGAGTCCGCGCAGCAGTGAAACAATGTAGATATGAGCGAGTTATGTCGTGCTGATAGCAGCTAGCTGCGTAGGAGTGTGTGGACCCGCCACCAAGGCTCC
>JAXIVH010000036.1:3090114-3128636 GCA_036785325.1 Urophycis tenuis | reverse complement strand
GAGGGGCCAGGAGACAGGAAATCATAGAAGGGTGATTCATCCAGACGCAGCCCAGACGACATAGCACCTGTTGTGAAAAAGACAAGATACCCACATACATACTAAAGCAATGTACCAAAATTTGTATAGCATTAAAGAATCATGAGCCCTGAGAAGACCATCAGTTGAGCGCTGAAGCACTCTAGAAATAACACAAATAACAATAGTGTGGCTTTCTTTGCAACAACACTTATCACCTGTTCCTCCTAGTTCCCCAATTAGTGCTTATGTGGACATGACAAACCATAGTTACATATTCATACTTACAAGACATTCATTTAGTCCTGTCACTCCACAGCAAGATGGTAGTAACCTACTACTCACATTTGTTTCTAGTTCTATAATTCAAATATGTCCTAACAAATAGTGCATGAAGTTCAATTTTGTAAGGATAACATGCTGAGCCAATACAATAAAAGCAAAAATACTTTTATTATATTAGCTATATATCATTATAAAAAAGCCAATGGTCAGATACAAGGTTTACATTGAAATAAGGTTAAAGAGGTTGTGTACCAGGTT
Organism: Urophycis tenuis; assembly: GCA_036785325.1. Classification (NCBI taxonomy): domain Eukaryota; kingdom Metazoa; phylum Chordata; class Actinopteri; order Gadiformes; family Phycidae; genus Urophycis; species Urophycis tenuis. The sequence continues at coordinate 3,128,075 of JAXIVH010000036.1, read as the reverse complement.
TGCTGTTCTGCTCAAGAGGGTCTGTGGCCCAGAGCTTCTTCATCCTAGACTGTGGGGGCTCCTTGTAGGCCACTCCTCCAGCAAGGCCAATGTCCAGGGATACATTCAGGTTAGGGTTCAAGGCTGAGAGAGAGAGAGGGACGAGCATGAAAAAACCCTTCTCTGAGCATCTATTCTGCTTCTCCGTTCTCCTACTGCTCCACTTGGCTTACCTAAAGGGAAATTGCTTAAGGAGCCCAGAGCAACCGGGTCCTTCTGTAGCTCAGGGGCATTGTGGGACATGTAGTTGTCCAGGTAGGGCTTATGGGGCGCTGCCTGTTTGAGCAGAGCAGGGTCCAGATGGCGTGGAGGCTGCATCATTGGGGATGAACCAATCGGACGAGTCTGAGGGAAGGGGTGGGGCAACAACAATAACACAGGGTCATGTTAAAATGGAAAAAACAGACATCTAAAAAGTCATTGAGCAGTGATACTGAAATGGAGCTGGGCTGCAGGGACATCTCCTCTGTCTGAGCCAGACATTTGAAACCAAGGACAGCGGGAGAAGATGTGTACCTGTACCTGTTCAGCATGCCGCCCCATTGCCATATTCCTCTGGCTCTGAGCTTTCTGCTGCTGCTGCTGTTGCTGCTGCTGTTGCTGCTGCTGCTGCTGCTGCTGCTGCTGCTGCTGCTGCTGCTGCTGGAAGAGGAGGCGCTGTGTACAGAGGGAAGGATGAGGGTCATTGCTACACTTACAGCCACGTGACAAGTTTTCCTTTGGCACAATAACGGAGAACCATTGTTCGAAAAACACAAACAACTGTAGTTTCAAAAGTATCCTCAAGAGTGGCAACAAGGCTGGGGGCTAATCAGCAGTGTATGACGAGTCAGGAGAGAGAATGACACGCGTAAGCTATCTCGGTGACGAGGACGTGGTACAGAGCCGTGAGGCCTAACAGTTGTTAGAATGACGTGTCCAAGCGGAGGACATTGCTACACTGGCGTGTTAAGATCAGTGCTGGGAGAGTCCAGGGCTCTTGGTGATTGTGATGACCCATGTGGGTCCGTACCTGTAGTTGGCTGATCTGGTTGAGCTGGGACAGCTGGTTGAGCTGAGTCAGCTGGTTGAGCACGGCCACCTGCTGGGGCCCAAACAGGGGATTCAGCGCTCCATTCCCTCCTGGGTACTTCAACAGGGAGGCCGGAACCTGCAGCACACAGATCACACCCACTCAAACATTCTGAGCAAGAGTTGTGATTTCGGCTTTGCCCCTTCTTTGCTACTGAATGAAATACCTGTAGGGAGACAACAGTTTGGGCGGAGGGCCGGGGAGAGTTACCTGAGAGGGAAGGATGGGTGGAGGCACTTGGTTGCGGAGGTTGGTTTGGGGAGGGAGCTGGGGACCACGGCCCTGTGCTACGCTGGGGTTTACATTCTGGGGAGGGAAGACGACACGGTTCAGGGTCCACTGTGACCCACTGCCCTCCAGGGACAACACACTACAACACACTACAAGCACTACATTCTGTATATAAAGTAGGAGTGACTTTGAGAACAACTGATTCAAACCACATGATTCAGTCGGAGACTGTTCATTAGAATGAGCGAGGCCAACACAGTCACTGGCACACTATGGAAAGGAGTACTATAATGAACTGTGAGGATAGTGCACAGTCAACACAGATTGACCCCGACATATAAAAAGAGGTCATAGTTAATTGGGCAGCTGTGGCTGGTTGACAATCTTTGGATAAAAAACAATGAGTTGGAGAGTGCCATGGTCATAATAGTTCCATGGTCATCACTGCATTGTGTGCATTCACACAACAATGGTTGAACTGATGGTCACTGCATGTTTATCAAAATGGTGCTTGCTGCTGGTCCCCTGATGGACGAGGGGCTGCCATCACGTTGCTGTGAAGTGGCTTTGGGTGTGGTTGTATCTGAGTAGTTTTGGGTGTGGTTGTATCTGAGTAGTTTTGGGTGTGGTTGCATCAGAGTAGTTTTGGGTGTGGTTGTATCAGAGTAGTTTTGGGTGTGGTTGTATCTGAGTAGTTTTGGGTGTAGTTGTATCAGAGTAGTTTTGAGTGTGGTTGTATCTGAGTAGTTTTGGGTGTGGTTGTATCAGAGTAGTTTTGGGTGTGGTTGTATCAGAGTAGTTTTGGGTGTGGTTGTATCTGAGTAGTTTTAAGAGTACATGCCATCGGTTGATCCCAGATGTACAGTATAATATACAAGTATTATAAGATCTGGTGGCCGGCATGAATACAAAATTACACTATTACATCAACCAACAACCCCAAAACATCGAGGCTTCTGTCACCCATGTCAATCAATGTCACACCATTCATGTTGTTTTGCGTTTTTGCATTACAATTGACTTCCTAAGAAGAAGGTCTGAACGATTTCAAGGTTTATAAAAAAAGAAAACTCAAAGGAAAAGACTGCGTTCCTAGCTCTCCTGCTACACTCACCTGCCTAGCGGCAACTGGGCTAGAACGAGCAGCAGCTTGCCCAGAGTGGTGAAAGCTGATTGGCTGTGTACAGTTTGAAGAGGAAAAGCTCTCGCTGTGATTGGAGGAGAACGCCTCACTGGTGGAGTTATCATAAGCAGAGGGGGAAACTGACAGCTGCAGAAGCGATAGAGAAGACAGACAGATGGCCAGTGGCACAGAGGGACAGGAGGCACAGCGGCAGCCAGCAGAATAAATAAAAAAGGATAAAAGGGTGAAACAACAAGATGAGGTTGATGAGGAGAGAGAATAGGGAACATCAGCACCAGTTAAAAGAAGTCTTTAGCAATATGCAGAGGGATAGAAGAAGAGCAGAAGCAGGTTGCCAGGACAACACATTAACTAAAGGGGAGTCCACGTGGAACAGCATAGCCTAAATAAAGAAATTAAAAAGGCTATTGAAAATGACGGTATAGGCACATGCATGTGGGTCTGGGACATTTTTTGCCAACTTGCATTGTTCTGAGTAATGGCTGTATGGCAGTAAACTCAATAAATATAACCAACCGCCTTTCGTTCCATGGCAAATAGGTCAAATGCAGTGTGATTGTCTGCCACTGTGGGGCAGTACAGGCCAGAGAAATAACATGGAAAGCACATAGCAACATAGCAAGCCATTCAGCAAAAGCGAGTTAGCCACTTGTAGCCCCTGTGACGCGTCAGCAGAACTCCCCGGTGGTGCCCGACTACAGGGTGTTGAGAGCATCACGCTCCGAGCGGAGGACCCAACAACACCAACAAACGTCGTACATATGAACCAGAGTGCCTTTCACCAGGCATGAGACGCGCTGGTCTTCCCAGTGGTATCGACTGGCCCGGCGGTGCGTCTCAAACACTGCGTCCTGGGTCCACTACCTTGACGTACTAAGGGCCCCGGTCCACTACCTTGTCGTAGTAAGGGCCCCGGTCCACTACCTTGACGTACTAAGGGCCCCGGTCCACTACCTTGTCATAGTGAGGGCCCCGGTCCACTACCTTGTCGTAGTGAGGGCCCCGGTCCACTACATTGTCGTAGTAAGTGCCCCGGTCCACTACCTTGTCCTATTGAGGGCCCCGGTCCACTACCTTGTCGTAGTGAGGACCCCGATCCACTACCTTGTTGTAGTGAGGACCCCGGTCCACTACATTGTCGTAGTAAGTGCCCCGGTCCACTACCTTGTCGTAGTAAGGGCCCCGGTCCATGGGAGGGTCCTTGTGGAGCTGATGGCGCGGGCCGTGGCTCTTGCCCATCATCCCGTTGTAGTCGCCCATGTCCATGCGCTTGTCCTGCCCCATGCCCCCGCCGCCTGCCTTCATGGAGTCGTCAGGAGAGTCCCTCTGGAGGGGACACCCGCCACAAACACCATGAATTACCACATCAACCAACCTGTCCATTACACAATCAACAGGTTTAACGGCCATTCATAATGGCAAATCCACAGCAGCAGAGTATCTGTACAAATATTCAGTATTATTATGTGATAAAAACAACCAGACTTTATGTTTTCTTATACATAAAACAATAGAATAATGAATTGCCTAACACCAATCAAGAGATGTCTAAAAGAAGACATTTTGCTCTCTCAGATGGGAATTAAGATTTTGAAGGGAGGGAGGATTGGGCTGATTTCAAGATAGGCCTGGGTCACTCACAGGGAAGTTCATGTTGTTAAACTGGTTGACGAAGGGCTTCATCCATGGCTCATCCTGCTTGTTCACTGGCTTGTTCATCTGGAAAGACAGCACACATTCAAACCTCCATCTCTCCACATTCTTAGCAGTGTTTATTTATCCTAAATATTTACACCAAAGGGTAAGTAGTAGTGCTTCCTAACATATGACAGGACTGCTTCTTAAGCGTATTGTGAAAAGCAGTCGGCAAACATCAACATCTCTGCGGTTGTTTCAGTGGGTTTTTCAGAACATGTCATTAATGAGCGAGTAGGACTACAGCTGGACTGTGGGTATTGGGTTTCCAGCCCACAACCCAGACTCCCCAGGAGTCAGTCCTGCCAACTGTTGCACGTTATCCAGTAGACTGAATTAAAAATGCGCGATTGCGCCGAGTGCCTTGAGAGCCAGTTAAATGGCTCGTTACAAATCAAAGGGCTCTTCACAGCCGTTGCTGACTCTGGAAGAGGGCGTGATTGCGCACCTTGTTGGGGCCTTTCTGCTTGTAGTTCCAGGTGTTGTGGTCGTGGGAGCGGCTTTCCTGCTGGCTGCCCGTGTTGCTCCACATGCCGATCTCCACCTCCTCCTCCTGGTCCCAGCTGGAGGACTGGTCGCCGCCTCCCCACGTCTCCATGGGCTTCACGCCTGGAAACATACGGGGAACTGGCAGTGAGCGTTGTTCACAGGCTGTAGTCAAAAGCAATGCAACACCACGAATAGGTTTACATCTGGTTTCAAAATCCCCCACTGATGATCAGCGACATGACATCACCGCATCCTTCGATCAAATGGGGCATGTGATATCAATGTAAAAGCCCTGTGGGACGTGTGCCTAATGGCATGGGTTCCATCCTCTGTGCCTAGGGTGGAGGTCAGCCAGGCCAGACAATTCCATCCTTCCTTCGCTGCAAAAGGTTATGTCTGTTTGGTGGTGTGAGGCCTACCCGTCTTGGGCTGGCCTCCCCATCCTGATCCAGACTCCCTGCTGCTGGGCTGGTCTCGGCCGTGCTCGTCCCAAGAGGAGCTGTTGTTCTTGCTGCCGCTGCTGTCCACGGGTTTACCCCAGGCTGACGTGCCGTTGTCCACAGACACCGAGGGCGCTGTGGTGGGGGGCTCCGCCCAGGAGGAGGGCTCCTTGTGCTGGGGGTACTCGCCCCAACCTGGGGAAGGAGACAAACCCCAGAGGTTAAGAAAAGTATTAAAGGTGTAGGATAGGGTCAGAGAGGACTCATACTTTACCAAAGTTTGGACCAATTTTAGTTTTTGACAAAATCTCTTAAAAATGGATTTTATCTGCAACCAAATAAAGAGGGTGCACGAATAAAACACATGGCTGTGTGGGAACTTACAAGAAATCATGCTCATGATTTTTCACTTTCCAAAATGGACTTCAATAGTATAATCTTAAAGACAGCAAATACAGATTAAAAAATACAGCCCCCGCTACAGTCACACACCGTGTGTGTCAAGTTAAAAACAACATGATCATGTCTATTTTTATTGATTCATATTTTTGGGTGGTATTTCAAATATGACGCAGTCTGTATGCTTTGGACTAAAAGAGACGGCTGGTCACAACTGAATATTGCTGTGTTTTACACATTTGTGCATCATTGGGATCAGGATGAGCTCGTCTCCCTAATCCTCAAGGCTGAGCAGACACCATGGTGATGGCCTTCTGCTCCTGGTCGCAGCGAGGGGGGAACCAGAGTGGAGGACATAACATGTGTGTGTAACTGGACCAACCCAGTCAGGCATTTGGCAGAGCTGAGCTAGCTAAAATAGGAAATGGACACGCCACTGGTGGAGCCAGGGCCTTCCTTGTGTTGTTTGTCATTACTCACTCCCTGGTGCTTTGTGCAGCACCGAGCACCAATGATCAGATTGGTCATTAGAATCCATTACAGAAATGGAAGACAAAAATAAAAAAGATTTGTTACGAAAACGAGAACAAACCGGCTGCTTCTGAAAAATAGGAGCAACGGTTCAACTTCCAACTGCTGACAGAAAAGGATTACTGGCTCTTATTATTTAGATAATGCTCACCCATTTTTTGATGCAAACATATATATATGTATAATATATATATATATATATGGAATAGTTTCTGTATAGGATACACCTTTATATTAAGAAGGCCACAAGGATGACAAAGATACACTGTATACTTGCATTGAGAATGTGGGCATGTGCCTTTAATGTGCTTAAGGGACATGGGGACTGTGGGGGGGCCTTTATGTGCATGTGGCTGGCACGTGTTATTGGATTCGGTGTGTGTGTGTGTGTGTGTGTGTATGTGTGTGTGTGTGTGTGTGTTTGTACTAACCAGCACTAGAGGACTTTTCTTGGGCTTGAGTCTGCATTGGTTGAGGGGGATGAATCGTCCCCTGTGATTGGTGGGACTGGTGGCCAGAGGGCGGGCCATGGGCCATGGGCTCTTGCTCAGATTGGCTGGTCTTGTTCCACATGTTTACAGCTCCGCTATTGTATTTGCCTAGATAAAACAGTTTAAAGGTCAGGCTTTATTCATACAGAAAAAGCAAAACACATCTTATTAGTTGGGCAAACATTAAACAGGTATGTGAACCTGTAGTAGTAGTAGTAGTAGTAGTAGTAGTAGTAGTAACAAAAAAGAATACATTTTATATACATGTATGTGTGTGTGTGTGTGTGTGTGTGTGTGTGTGTGTGTGTGTGTGTGTGTGTGTGTGTATGCATGCATTTTGTTTAAAGGGGAACTTTTTCAGCAGGACGGATCCTGTTTGTGATCATTTTCAGTCTAAGTGACTAATGTGGATTAACATTTCTGGTAATTGGTTGGTCGAGTATTGAGCGAGAAGGCTTAATCCTTTGGGCCATTGGTGCCTCGTCAAGTACGTCCAACCATGGAAAAGATTGTTGTTGCCACTGACAGGATTAGATAATATTCTAACATTATGGAAAGGATCCCAACAGAGAAGTAAATCTTTTTTCTTTACCTTTCTGTCACAGGCTCAGATTATGTTCCAACATTATGAAAGGGATCCTTAAAGAGAAAAATATATTTTTTTCTGTACCTTTCGCTTGACCAGGGTCTGTGTCCCACCAAGTCTCACTGAAGGAGAAGTCTCGCTCTGAAACCTTGTTGTTGCAGGTAATGTCCCTATCGTCATCTCAATCACTATCCTCCGCCCACATCTTTTAGATGACACCAAGCTACACCTTCTGGTGGCCAACACAACAAACTCTCCTCTCTCCCCAACGTCTCCACCCTTCTCTTCCTGCAACAACTCTACTCTCGCAAGACTTCTCCTTCAGTGAGACTTGGTGGGACACGATAACAAACAGACCCTGGTCAAGCGAAAGGAACAGAAAAAAATGCTATTTTTCTCTGTAAGAATCCTTATAATGTTAGAACACAATCTGAGCCCGTCGGTGACAAAACAAGAACTCTTAGAGTGAACATTGAGCTTTTGCCCTAAAGGATTACTTTGTAGCTTGATTTAACAGATAACAGCTGCAGCATTCTTGCTGACGGCTGGACCAGTTTAAAAAAATGTTGTCCACATAATTACATGACACCTAAAATTATCGGAAAATAAGTGTCCAGGTGAAAATTTCTCCTTTAAGAGCTTATATTTCTATTGGGTTTTATGAAGTGGCATTTCTGCGCAACTCATTTTGAAATGGGACGTGTCCAAAATGGCGCTTAGTTAAGTGGTGAGCATGGTGTTGTGCACGCTACGCACAAAACAAGCATATCAAGAGAAATCCATCACCTGTACTCCTGCCCGGGTCCCCCCAGGCTGCAGTCCCATCGTCTATCTCCATCCTGCGACGGATGGACTCGGGGGACGGCTCCTCCCAGCCAGACCCAGAGCTCACTTCCTCCTTCTCCCTCTGGCAGCCCGCTGGTATGGGACCCCCCATCCAGCCTGCAGCACACAGCCCTCGTCAAGTCAGAGAAGGGCCCGCATCTCATAGGACCATCGTCACGTGATCATTTTTAACCCGTTTCCTAAAATCATCAGCACCCCCAGAACAGTGAGACTTAAGACCCTTTGACATTCAACGGGATTGTTCGCTGCACTCATTTTCACAGCTTGTGAATATGCAACTTTAACCATTCACAATGGGTTGCCTTTGTCCTAGTATTCATGGTCACATTCATGTTGTAGATAATGGTGGAGGCAAGTCTAATTAATAACCTATTTATGTTTCTCAAAAGTCCTCTTATTGCAACCATAGTGATAAACTACAGTGATAGACCTATAATTAGAGCTGTCTGTTAAATATATTGACCATTCATCTTGGTGCGTGAGTACAGGCCGCTCCTAAGAGTGATAGCCTACCTTTAGTTATCAAACAGGGCCTAAATAACTAACCTCTCCAGAACAGATGTTAACAATGCTCCAAATGCACGTGATACACCCACTTATCAAATCCCAATTACTTCTACTTAACAAACTAGATAGAAAGTGGAGATAGGAGTGGAGTTAAGATGTAATTCATTTAGACAAACTATATGTGCCTAACAAACATGGAAGAAGTCTGTATACAAGAATGAAGGAAGGACTGTAACTCAACAACCAAATAACCTTCACCCTTTGTGGGTGTAGTGCTGAGAACCCAAGGAAGTGCAAGTTCTAAACGCCCCCCCACTAATGTTTGTTAAGAGACAAAGCAAATACAAACCAGTGGGCTTGGTGGGGCCGTGGCTGCCTCTGGTCATGGTGGAGTCGGGACCCTTCCCCCACTCACTGGAGGGGGCGGAGGCTTTGGGAGCCGGGTCACCCCAGTTCTGGTTTCCGTGGTGGTGCTTGGCCTGCTGCGGCTCGCCCCAGCCCTGGCTTTTACTTTGGGGGTTGGGCTTGGGGGCCGGGGGTTCCCCCCAGTTGTTGGAGCCTTGGTTCTGGTTGCCCTGGTCCGGTGTGTTGGCGTCACCGCTGCCCGTCCAAGTGTTGCCGCCTCTGGCGTTGGCGGCGCGGCTGGGCTCGCTCCAGCACCCGGAGCCAGAGCGGTCGCTGTCGCTGTCCCACGCCGCGGAGCCGCCGCCCTTCTGGGGGTCTCCCCAGTGGTTGCCGCTCCCGCCCCGGTAAGAGGAGGAGGAGGAGTCTCCACCGCCACTCCCCCAGCCCTCCCCTCCGCCTCCCCAGCCCTGCTGCTGGCGGGGCTGCTTGGGAGCGTTAGTCCAGGTGTTGGACCTGAAACGGAGCACAGCAGCGTGATGAAGACAGCCAGAGAGACAAAAGCATGGCAGGTAGGTGTGCATCCAAAAAGCGATTTCCAAAACGGATGCATTCGTCACCTGTCATCTCGGTTATTGTTGTTGTTGTTGCTCCAGGTGTTATTACTGCTCCCCTTGTAGCTCGATGCATCATCCCTGCCTCCATGGCCTCCGCTTCCTGCACCTTTGTTGTCCCCCCACCCGGGGCTTGGCCTGGGATCTCCCCAGCCAGGGCCTCCCTTCTCTGAGCCTCCCGAGTTTCCTGGGCCATCCCTCCAACCTGAAAGAAAAAGTAGAATATGAATCGCTGATGCACATAAGCATGGCATGAATATAGAATAAAAAGGAATAACCCACATAGTTCATCTTCGCACACACAAAGACAAACAGAGCATGCCTACCTCCAGAGTTGGCCTGGGACGGCGCCGCTGGCTGACCCGTGCCCCATCCAGAGCCTCCATTGCTGGGTTTCCTGTCGTCTCCTCGGGGGCCATGGTGGGGGTTGGTGGCGGGAGAATTGACGTCCCATGTGGTGTTTTGGCGCACAGGCGTTTGCCCCCAGCCAGTGTTGGACAGGACCCGGGGGTCCACGTCGGAGCGGGCGACGGGGGGTGGCGGGGCTGCAACGGGAGGGGGTCTTCGGCGGTTCGGGCCCCTGGGTTGGCCATCCTTTTCGCTACCGGAGCGACCTCCAGAGCTCTCGCCACTACCCTCACTGCCTCCAGAGCGAATCCCTCCCCAGCCACTGGTGGCCTGGCCTCCGGTCCCTCCCGCCCCCATGCCCAGGGCGTCATCCTCCAGACTCTTCCAGCCATTGTTGGAGGAGCTTGCTTTGCGGGCTCCGTTGTCGGTGGCGTGGTTGTTTCCAGGGGGCATGGTGCCCCATTCCCCATTGGACATCTTGTTGTTGGAGCTGGAAGAAGTGGACGAGGATGATGAGGAAGAAGAGGCACTACTGCCCCAAGGCCGAGGGCCCATTGCGTTGGGGTTGCCGCTGCCCAACGCTTGCCCCGCTGAGCTCGCAGCTTGATTTGAACTGGTGCCCCAGGGCATGGTGCACTGGGCGGGGACGGGGGTGGTGCCGAGCCCCTGGTCCCAGCGGGGGGCCGCGGGGACGGTGGTGTGGTTGTAACTCTTGTGAGCAGCAGAGGACCCGGCCTGCGGTAAGGCAGGGTTTTGGGGGTTCACAGTGTCTGGGCTGGCGGGACCTTTGTCTCCTGGGTAGGTAGTGACACCCCAGGACGTACCGAAGGCCCCAGGACCCCGCGCCAATTCTCCGGGGGGATGCTGGGGGGCCGATGTCGGGGTTCCATTTGCTAGTGGACCCCCGGTCCCTCCTGGGACGGAGCCCCAGGGGCCGTCACCGCTAGAGTTTGGTAGACTAGAGGTTACTGTGGCGTTAGTAGTCGTCGTAGTAGTATTCAACATCATAGTGTTATTTGGTCCATTGGGTTCAGTGTGAAGGTTGGAAGGCTGCTGGCCATCGTTGCCGCTTCCCAACACCTTGCTGCCTGCTGTACCATTATTCACCTTCCCCTCGTCCACTGTGCTGCAGTTTCCTTGAGCTGCCACGCCACCCCATCCTTCGTGGGGAGCTGTGCCTAGATTAGAGGCTATGCCCTGGGCCTGTGGTGGCCGCTGGCCCTGGCACGATGCTGGGTTCGGGGTTGGGCTGTGGGGCCAGGCACCATGGTTGGCAATTGGGTTCAAAGTGCTCAGGTTCAAGCCGCCGTTAACGCAGTGGCCATTGCTGCCATCTGACGAGCCTCCAGCTGGCTGCGCTCCCCACACGCTGCTTCCAACCAGCCTGTTGCTGCCGTTGCCTTGGCCACCGAGGGCGTTATTGCTGCCGATACCGCCGGAACCGGACATGGGGTAGTGGGAGGAGCCGCACAGGTTGCTATTGTTTCCGTTATTGGCTCCGCCCAAGATCTGCCGACTGTTGCCATCGCCGTTCACCAGCGCGGCGGCCATGGTGGTGGTCACAGAAGAAGAAGTGGGTGACGCAGTTGAAGCGTTTGCCAATGACATCATCGCCGCCGTCGCAGAAATGGCAACAAGGTTTCTCTCGGAGCCCAGCGGGGAGCTAGAGTCGGCGTCCATGCATTCTGACGCCAACTCGGGGTCCGATCCTGACCCGCAGCCAGAGGAGGAGGAGGAGGAGGAGGAGGAAGAGGAGGAAGGGGGCCAGACGGACGAGTTGGTGGAGGAGAGGTTGTTGGGCTTGTCGGTGCTTCCCTCCACTAGAACCTTGCCCCAGTTGCTGTTGCCGTCACCGCTGCAGGGAGAGCCAGTAGACCAGGGGGACGGCTCATACTGAGAGTCCAGGCCAGGGTGCTCCAGACCTGGCAGGGAAGGCAGGCAGACGGCCAAACATGGGGTTAGAGGATACCAGCACCACAATTGAGTGCAGGGCTCAAGACCTCGACCGCATCTCTAAAGATTTCTGAAGAAGGTTGCGTACATTACATTACATTGACAGAGTGGATTCCTCTTGTAATTCTGAAACGGTTACATTTGTGAAAACACGCGTTTTCTTGGAGTAGTGGTGAAACAGCAATATCAAAGCTACAATATTATGTGAGTGCTGTGTTGAGTCAGTCACTCAGTGGCTGTCACTCGGTTAGGGCAGAGCTTCAATGTAATGTGGGCCACACACCGGAACGACCACAGAGTGCCGCGACGTGTAGTAGAAAGACAACATGTGTCCAGAATTAGATTATAGGTCTTGTTCTGTGTTTAATATGATGGGTTGTAATCAAGGTTTTGACTGTGCTGGGTGCTACAGAGTGGCTGGGTGCTATAGAGTGGCTGGGTGCTACAGAGTGGCTGGGTGCTACAGAGTGGCTGGGTGCTACAGAGTGGCTGGGTGCTATAGAGTGGCTGGTTGCTATAGTAGCTGTATGCAGCACTTGTGTGAGTGCTCTCACTGGAAACACGACCCAATTAGGTTCCAGTGAAGACAAACTGCTAAAAGGGTGGTTTGTAGCATGAGTGCTATTCAAGATAAGAGCATGAGAAGAAAAACACTAACACACTACACCTGATGATCACAATAAAAGATCACAATGAAAGACTCTTAACTGGAGTACATTACCAAATTACCAGCCTGTTATTATTAGTTGCCATTGTGAGGCAAGAGATGTTGAGGCACTGGCAGTAAAAAAGAAAAAGACCACCTATGCAATAAATACATTTTACAATATATTGCAAGTGGGCCTATTAACATACAAACAGATGTGTTAGGATGCCAAGAAATGATACTTCAGTAGCACCAGTATAACATGTTAGTAGAAATATACATTTTACACTTGGGTTGTTTGCCAATGCTATCTCATCGTTTTACTTTTCTGATGAGAAGTAATGGACAGAAAGATAATCCTAAGTATAAGTATACATACATAAGTATACAGGTTATACTTATCTACCAATATTACATTCATTCATCTTTTGCCCTTTGCACATTAAACGCTGGCAATATAAACAGAGCATATAAACAGACACGTGGCTGACTGACACATTAAATAATTAATATTTCCCCCTTAAAAAAGTGGGACAAAGTCAAGACAGATGTCCCACAGTGTGCAGAGAGACTACAGGAAGAGGTGTTGCTTTGGCGCGGCACAAGCGGCCTCTCTTGATCTACGGTGTTGGGGAAGCCTGGCTCTGACCGGCAGACAGCTGCCACCATTTTGTCACCTCAGCTGGAGCAGAGAGCCTGCCAAGACAACAGACTGGCGGCCAAGGGTGTGGGGAGGGCTTGATCAAGTGGATAAAGACGAGGAAAAGGAGGGTGGGACACGAGCAGCGGGGAGGCACCCCGTGAGACAACATTGACCCTCATTCAGAGGGCTGCGGCGGATCGATTGAGTCTGGACCGGGCCTGAGAAGCGTCTAAGACGTGCCTGAATGAAAACATTGTGCTTGCACTCGAGCAAACGTCCAGGTGGATTAGAGTCTTCTAAATGTATTGTGTATAATTATTAAGAAAATATGGATTAGAGACATGAGTGGAGTGACCAACTTAATCTGCCAAGCATTTTCCTCACAGCCTTTCTTCTGCCATTACATATGTCCTTTGCAAGTTATGCCACCTTTCATTTCTATTTACAATGTATGCACGTTTTCTCTTATCAACTAAAGCAGAATAGACCGGAAGGATTTCAGTACATCGCCTATGGCTACTTCAATGAACCAATACTGTGGACCTGCTACTGCGAACCTGTATCGCATTCCATGGGCGCGCACACGCACACACACACACACACACACAAGATGGCTGCCAACCTCGACTCAGCTGCCAAGTTTACCCCAGTCGCTCGTTCACACCAACAGTCTCACTCAATCGCTTCCTCGCTATCAGCGTCTCTCCCCTGTGTGGCTGCATATGTCACATTGACATGCCGTGTAGGAAAGAACATTTAGCCAAGGTCGACCTCGCCACGGAGCCAGACACAAACAGCTCCAGCAATCTGCTCTACATGGTTATTCACACAACAGCCACTATTGGGCAGATTACTGGGGGGGGCGGATGTCCCTCCTCTTTGCAGTGTCTTCCGGCTTCTAGTGTGGACTTGATTCGCCTCAATCATTTAAAACAATATCAACTCATTCCTCTTATGTATGGCATTCCACATTGGACACAAAGTCATGGGCCAGCTCTATGAAAAGGACAGCTTGTTGAAAACAGGCTGTGCGTGTGGTTCGAGTGCAGGAGAAGTAAAAAGCAGTGCAGACAGTGTGTTAAAGGGTAAAAAGTAAACTGGAAAGGAGAAAAGGCTTGTGCAGTCACCTGTCTGATTAGGGGAGTGGCTGACGTTGTCCCGAATGGGAGCCATGTCTAGAAACAGAGGGAGAGAGAGAGAGAGACGTCAGATAGACAAGAGAGGGACTTGGGCTACAGCCAGACTTCAGGATCTAATGCCAGGTCCAAGTTTTAATTGGTTACCATGTAAAATACACATTGTGTCAAATGTCCAAACCCAGTGTATGAGCATATTCAAAATGTAAATTTAATCATTTAATTGAGATTCAATGTTCAAACTGTTTCTTTGTTCACGAGTATGTGATCAACTTAAAAATCATGATCTGGCCGGGCAAACAATCATCATTGACTGAATCAATCTACAACAATGTAAGAAATATCTACTCATATGACAATGCATTACATTTGGTTAGAAATTAACAAAATCAGAGAGACTAGAACCAGAAGTCTGAACATAGCAATAGAGTAGGGTAAACAATTGTGGAAAAAAGAGGTACATGCAAAAATAAGTAAAAGGGGGCAAGGAGATGCAGAATTGAAATCTGGCAGGCAAAGGTAAGAAAAGATGAGTCACAGTCAGGAGAAGCACAGCAGGGACTTCCACTGGTTATTCCATACTGGTTTAATTTTCTCCCTACAATATGAAGTGGATTGTGCCTCTTGGCTTGATTGACGCCACTTCCATTTTACGGTCACAACATGGCACATGAGAAGGGGGTTTCCTGGCTCACCTGTAAGAGCAGCTGGCTCCTGGGCTGGCGCGAGGACGCCCCCTGGATGCTGGGAGGACCGCGGAGCTCTCGTTCCCAGGGCGGCGAGGTCAGGTTAAAATGGGGTCACAGCTCAGAGTGTTGGCCTCAGGGGACAGAGGCCAGGGGGCGGTGCTTGTCGGAGCAGGCAGCGAGCTGAGCAGGCCCTCTTGGCATCGCTGAGGAATTGTTTTGAGTGTGTACGCGCGTGTGAGTGTTTGTGCGTCCTTGGATGTGTATGTTAAGTGTGTGCGCAGGCGGCTGGGGTATGTCGTTGGGATCTGGAACTCTGCCTGGACTTGATATGATCTGGCACTGAAAAAGAGCAGAGGAAGAAGAGAATGGGTGGTTAGCTTGTTTGGCCAGTCAACACATTATAGCCACAATGTGTTGGGTCTTTAACAACACATGATTACACATTTGATGATTACACATACACCATCACTCAGCAGGACTTGTGATTGTGACACTGTTTAACAACTTCTATTACATGACTTTGCATAATCCAAAGAAAATACAAACAAAACCTTTGCCGTTGCCGTTTCTGCAAGAATCATGCAACTACATATTTAATGCACATATTGTACATCGCTTTTGATAAAAGACTGCTATTGTAATGTCTAGGGATTCACCAATCACCTGATCATTTTAATGTGTGATCAGCCAATCTGATAGTGATCAGCAATTTTTTTTTATAGTGAAATATATATGAAGAGTTTCTTATGAAAACATTGTGTTCTTAGTTAGCATTATATGAGAGTTATTGTGAATTGGTTGAGCCAACGGAAATGAGGCGTCTTCCAATAAGAAAAGATGCATTGGCATGTAAACATCGAACGCTGCGGAGTTCAGCTTGGACTAATTAGGAGTGTTGTTCATGAAGGCAATGCGATCGGCAACACGGGACACGCTTATAATTGTAGCCTACTTTCTGATTCCTGTGAGGTGGCACGACCCTATTATCCAGATGACACAACCACAACTTTACAGGCTGCAGGTCTTGTGTGTTACGATGCCAAGTAGGCAGCTGTAGCAAGTCGGCCATAGCCTTTGGCTACATTCATTATTTATTTGGATATACTTATGAGTTTTGCACAACATAAATAGTATGCGAAGGAAGCGTGTAGTGAATTAACGTAACCCACAGACTGAGACATCCGTGCCCCTGAAAGTCCTGAGAACGGTTTCAAGAAAGCCTTTGCTTTACATTGTCGGAACCATGTTGACATGAAAGTACCATGGCTGCATCACTTGGCTATACGTAATGCTTTGGTTACACCGTTTAGGCCATCCTTAAAAATATTTCTGTTTGCTGTAACAACCAAAAAAAAAGGGGTCGGTAGGTAGGTCTATTTTTTTTTCTCAAAATGCAAAGTAAAAAAAAAAGTAAAATTTTGGTCATGGTAAATACGTCGGTATGAATGTAAACAAATTTGCGTATCGTGACGTCACTGGGTCTCAACCCTGTAAAGGTTTAGTGGTCTCCATGACATCAGTCGACATGTCACATTATAGGGGTGTCGAAATATTTAAATGCATTTTTTATGTAGGACCTATTACCACAGTGCCTGAACCCGTATAACTTTGAACGGTGGCCGTAAACATGTTCTTCACTGCAGCCGCAAAACAATCAATGAAATGAAGCAAACGTAAAAGAAATAACGTAGGAAATTTATATTCGCGATACTTACTATAATATAATTAATAGGGTTTTATTGTAGTTGCATTAGTGGTTTGAAGATTAAAAAACAACAACGGTCAGTCTTATCGCAAGTTTACTACCGGCAAGTCGGTCGGACTAAAAGGGGGGCAAAAATATTTGGGTCGCTCCTAAATTGACAGGGTTTTTCGGGCTACGGCAAACCCAAATATTTTTAACGATGGTCTTGGAGACAGTTATGAAATCCCTCTCACTGATCTCCTATTCAGGAGGGGCAGTAAGTTAGTTTCACATGAAGCAGAGGGACTCAGCGGGGAGCAGCCTTGTCGTATCAGGTTAGAGACTTCAGTAGTTTCATTCAAGTGTGAATAACTGTGTGGATAACGACATGTCTGGGTCTCTTACTTAAGCAAAAAAACAACAAGCGTGGGGAGAATGACGGTGTGACGCAGGCTGGTTATTGCACTTTAAAACCGAAATTTAAGAAAAGCTATGAATATGGTTAAGTAACACCTACCTTTATTGTGAGTCAAGATGAATTATTTTAAAGCATGACAGCATTCATGTACCAGTGACTGAACATTACTAGGAAGTTTCGTTCACGATTGTTTTTGAGTCACGTCATCAATCAATCATCAGGGTCATCAATGGGTGCATTACTAGGGATGTCATTTGTTTTTTTATCGTTTGTCATGTTGAGAAATGGAAATTCTTCAAATTATGCTATAAAGGCTGCAACATCTCATCCACCTATAACAGTTGCCAGAGTCAGACTCTGTGCATGTGTCAAGGCCAAAGCCAAGGTCATCTTGACATGGGGCGAGGCTGGCAGTGAACTGGGGTACGTTCTCTCATGAACAGCAGTGCATCATGAGAACATTCTGACCAAGGCGCCGCGGTGAGCAGGTGGACATTTGAAGGTAGCAGTGCGTCACGCGGGGGCTCCAACAAAACCCACCACTCACAGCCCAGCAGAAACACTGATATTGGTGACATCCTGTACCGTTTCAACGCTGTCCAGACATCTTTTCAGTCAGACTTCCCATTCAGCCATGATCGCACCGTCAATACAACAGCGTGTATCGACACGTTAAACCAAAACCGTAAACAAAAGAAACTGCAGGAGTGACAAAGTATGAACGAGAGTTTCCTCTTGAGTGAATCGGTACATGTAAAACCGGCCTGGGTGCAAAGCCAGGTCAAAGCCAAACCATGGCTCCTGTAGTCATTGGGTGAGGACGAGTATGAGTGTCTCACTGTAGATTACACTGAGAAGGATGGGGGGTCAGAGACAGATTGACATTCCTCACCATACCTTCCTCTTAAGGTTTACTTGTGTGTAGAGCCACTGAGTGTAGAGCCAGTGAGTGTTGAGTAGACTAGATTAGCGTTACACAAGAGGCTTTTGGCTGGGTGGCTGGCAACACTGCCCTGCGATGCCATGGCAACGAAAACCGCTTATAGAAAGGGAGGGGAGAGAACCAAGACATGGCCAAGGCAACGAGGAAAGTGGTTAAGAGTTAGTATGTGGGGATGAGGATAAGAGGGTTGACAAGCAGAAGTACATTGTTGATTGACGTTTAGCTAGTGTGGTCGACAGGGGAGTGGGTTTAAGTGTGTGTGCGTTGCTGACCTTTTTAGGGAGGTTAGCTAGAAGAGCTGGCTCACCCTGGCTGCAGCACTGATACACACATCTATTTTTATACATCTCGTTCAAACAGCGACGTCTCTGTTCACCCCCACACCCACCCAGATAACTGAGAAAACAAACCAGAGCAAACAAATGTATATAATATGCAGAACCAAGAGCTGTATCTCAGCTACGTGGTAGGGGCAATCAATGGCTAGCATGTGTTATTGACATGAAGTGGTCAAAACAAGTATAAAACATTTAACTAGAACAAAAACATTTGGAGGAAGATGTGCTGAATAGAAAAAAACTCATAAAAACAATTTGTCAGAAGGATCAGATTCCACAAGACAAGGCATCCCCAAGTTTTAGCCAGTGTTTCTGTGCCCAGTGCAACTACACAGAGAGCTTTCCATCAGTGGCCCTCTGACACGGCCCTTTGTCAGCCATGAGGCTTCTGACTACAGAGCTCTGTTAGCACTGAGGAGGCGGTTTGTTATCCTTATAAGGGAGCAAAGCACGACACAATACAAACAAAATGAAATAAGAAATTGAGATGGCGAGAACTGGTATTAACAGAAAGACCTCAGTCCGCCCTCCCACATGGGGGATGAACAGTCTGGGTGGGGGGGGGTCGGTCAGGAATATGCTAATTCCCCCCTCCCTGCATGTTTGCTGCCCCTCTGTGTGTGCGCGTGCGCGAGTGCATGTTCAGTTCAGCACACGGTACAGTCTGTTCCTTCAGATCAGTCGCCCTCCAAGGAAGGCTTTTATCGGAGCTCCTGGTGCTTGGCTGCCTCCCAGATACTGGTCTCCTCTTACAGGAGGGGGAGGGTGTGACGACAAGAGCCAGCAAAGGAAGGCAGTACCGTAGGCAAAGGCCTACAAATATACAAACCGTAACAAATGACATTTTAAATGGAAAGAGTACGAGGCATGCGGTATCTATACATCTATCCAGAGTGGGACAGACAGGATTAGCCTCGGGGCCACGCGGAGGCGGGGCTAGAGAACATATTCCAATGCCGTCATCCGCTAGATGATGTAAAAGGAATGTAGTTGGGACATAGGCCTGCACAGAGAGGTCATTTTCGAGAAGCCGCAAGCACAGGAATCCTGCACCGTATTCAAGCCTTGGAGCATGGAGGGCTCAATGCTAACCCCGACTGAGGACAGCGACCAAAATAAATTCTGAGTCATTAAATAAAGTCACACTTAGAAACACAATGGCCGACAAAACGCCGCTGAAAGAGCGCAGCCTGTTGGTTAACGCCTTCAGAGGAGCCTGTTACTGATGCTAAGGGCCAACTCACTTCGGCTTAGAAAAATGCATCCATGAACTCGTACAAAGTTTCTGCTGATTGCATCCAAAGCAATAAACGTATGACCTGTACACTGAAATGCACCGCGGGGACGTGGGCAGGATGGTGCGATGTGCGTGCCATCATTCTTTCATTTAACACAGTGAATGTGTGACAACGGCAATGATTGGTGTTTTTGACGACCTCATGTGTTCTATAAATACACACCTGGGAGGCATCTCCTCTGCCTGTATGGATGTGGAAGGTTTGAGGACGTGCAAGTTATGCAGATTACTGGCGAAGAGCAGTCTGAGAGTACTCCGGCAGAAACGCCAACAACAGCGGCAGCACAAAGGAGGAAGTGCCACTGCCAACATTGTGGCGAGGGCAGGCTTATGCTAATTGCTCTTGGGAAGAATGGGTACAACAAGGTCCTTTTGACAAATGATATCGGTAACCCAGTGATGAGGAGTGGTTATTAGCAGAGCCCAGATTGTCATAGTCACATATTCAAACGCTACAAATTCCTTTGAGACCTGTCCAAACATGGCTTGAACCAAAAATGTGTCTGCCGACAGAGAGAGAAAACACATGCACGCACGCACGCACGCATGCACAACAAAAATGTACATAATATTCACAATTTTGCCTCTCATGAACAGATACCTAAATGTTGCATGTATGTGCATGCATGTAATTACAAAACATGTTTTTGGAAGGCATGGGCCATAAAAGGTTTGGTAGCAAATAGTCAAAATACCATACAACCAGCTGTCCTTCCCCACCCCCCCCTCCTCTCCCCCCACCCCATAAAGAAACAGCTTGGTTGCATATCGACCAACCACCACACTTATTGTGGCCAGCCAAAAACATTACAGCCAAATATATATTCAAGGCAACGCGTGTGAACGAGAGATTATGATTGTCTGTGTGTGGAGTTACATGATAAGCGCACGCACGTCACGTGGCCTCTTGAATACCACTACACCTGACACATGGAGGGTGAGGTAACCATGTCCCAACATAAACAAACAACAAATATGTACACTTCTCCCCAGTAAATAAACAGGTGTATGCATTATCTTCCCATAAGATATATGTTAGCCATATGTTCATGGAGGCAACACATTAGTTCTACAAGACATTAGTTCTACGTGCTAGTCACTCTCTTGGGCCCCTTGTTTGCCACTCCTACATGAGGCCACGCCAGAAGAGGGGTGGAGGGGAGAGAGATAAAGAATGAACCCTGATCATCCAGCGCAACATGACGTAGTACAGACGGGATTGTTACACAGTCATTGGGCTTGACTGCCTTGTATAAGTTCACAGAAGGATCCTATACAAATTGCCTTAAAGGACTGACTGATCACAGAGAGAAGTAAACGATGCAGTCATAAGACAACAGTTGCTGGGGCTCTCATCATAGAGTAGTAGATTTTTTGCTTGGGTGAGAACTGACAGCTCTATGGCAAGTCAAATAAAATCTTTGCCTGTTGGTCCACTCGTCATAAAAACATTAAGGTGGTATCGGAAGTCGGCTGATTTGCGCTTCCTGGATTAAAAATTAAAAATAAACAAAGGAAGCAAAGTAGAAGTGACATGCCCGATAGATCCATGCACTGAATCCCACCATCATTCAGAACCCATGGATGCTATTACAGAAGCCTTCACGCTCTGCAATATATAGCGGCCTTAAGGTGGAAGCACAAGGCCCAGCGAGCAGCAGTGGGCCGCGCCGGGACCACCTCTGTTTTGGTCACATGACTTCCCCACTTCAGCTCGCTTTATTAAGGGGCGTGAACATCCATGTGTGCGTGAGCATTTGTCTGTATGGAACATCAATGTTTCAGACTTTCCAACTCCAAAAAAGTAAAGACATGTAGTAGCAAAAATAACGGTCCACAGTGAAGCACAAGACGTAGAGAGACAAAAAGACGGTGACTTGAACATGCATTGCTCAACTAGGCCCCGTTAACCAGGGCAACAGTGACAGAATATAAACAGTCATCGAGTGCAGCATTGCAGCCAAGAACCGGCACCGCCGTGTCCAGGGATGCTAAATGGCTAGCCTAGCAATACCGCTACATAATTGCATTAGGGAAAATGTGACGTGCCCTTGTAAATTTGGTGTACTTGTAACCAACATTGTTGTCATAGGTCATAACTTCATTTAGCAATTGCAATCTAGTGGAAGCGCAAGCATTGGGTCAAGTAAAAACGCAAATCTTGTTGACCTCCGAGTTAAACCAATTTTGCACCCTCCCCTGTAACAGTGCTGGTAAAACACCACTTCCTGTCCACACATTCCTTACCGTGTGGACAGGCGTGCGTCTTGTTAGTCCAATCATAAAATACATTACGGCAATGACAATCTTGATGGGATTACTTTTGGTGTGTTTTAGCCCGTGAGGTCAGAAGACAATGTCGCTATGAATGTTGCTATGCAATCACGCATGTGCCATCTGCAACACCCATTTACCTCACGACAGACTTTAAGAAAAAAACAAAGAGAATAATGGCACACGCACACCTACAGAACAAATCCCATGTGTGACGTTGAGTCAATTCATATGAAGCAGTAGCTACTGCAGAAGCACAGGACACCAGGCAGGGCTCAGAAAAAAAGACATTTAACAGTAAAATCAATAATCACAACTAGAACAACAATATTGACCTGCGAGCTGTGTTTGTCTCAGTGAAAGCATTAGTATTTAGTGTCTAGTCTATGATAGGCTAGTTTAGGCATATATGATATGATGGTAATGACATTATCGTTTCACCATGCCCACTTTGAATCTACAATCATGCATGAACTTATGTGTTCATTAGTGATGTCATAATTGAGGCAGCAGAAGAAGTGTGTTTTAGCGTTGGCAGTAGGCTGCTGACGCGGTCTGCAAATTCCCTCATCACTGACACTTCTTACAGCATTTTTGGATCATTTAAATTAACCTTTTCCCCAACACGTACATTAACTTCCATTGTTGTTGAAATTTGGCATCTTAGTGCAATGAGCATCGTAAAACAACCATAATTATAATGGAGATAGGGCCTAGGGCCTGGGGTTGGTGCAGAGTCTGACAAGGAAGACTTTGCTTTATCAGATTAGTTGAGTAAAGACTCTTCTCTCACCTGTTGTCCAATGCTGTGTTGTCTTATGCTTCCTCGTCACTCTTTGTCTCTATTCCAGCCACTGTTCTTCCCTCTGTGAGTGGGTTCCCTGTGGGGGGACATAGGGGATGCATAAAAAAGGTATGCTAGTCTAAATGGGTGTAGAAAGCATTGCCTTTATCCTGTTAGTTGCATAGTACTTCCAAGAGGGAATTTAATTTAAAAGCGTGAAGCCAAGAAGATTCATATCTCAATGAAGACATTGTTGACTCATTGAAACCCTATTCACAATACAGATGGAAAATCAGCATCACATGGATATCAAAACTATTTATAGCTTTTGGGTTATCTTTTTGGCTTGAGTTCAAAAAATAAAAGGAATGCTGCAACCCTGTTAATGATTACATAACATGGGCTGGGTATTTTTTAAAAATGTTCAATACCATTACATGGGTTCCAATACCAATTCAATACTTTTTTAGGGCTGCAATCATTTATTACATCAAGATTATTTTCAATGCCTGTTCATCCAACAATTTATTGGATTGATCAATTTATAACGTAGTCCATATAATGTCATAAATAGCAAATGCCATCACAAACAACCAGAGTCCAAAGTGATAATGAAATAAATAGAATGTGCTAGCTTTATCTGTCAAGAAGCAGAGAAGAACAATACTATTCTTTTTGCAATCATCCATGAACCAAACATTTGAATTATGCTGTCAATCTAAACATTTCAGATTAATCACAGGATAATGCTGTGATTCATCACAATATAATAATTTGCTTTGACGAGTCCCCAAATTAACATATTTCAACTCAAAAGACATTCAAAGATTATGGCTGCTGAGAAAAGCATTGATATTCAATGCTTTTCATTGAATATCCTGGTAGAATATGCTGACCTTCTCTTTTGAAGTTGTAAAGTAAAAAGTTATTTATAATTTAGTTATAAGTTAGTTATAATTTACCTTCCAAAAATCGGATACTAGTAAGCAAGCAGACTCAGGAGTTTGTATGGAACATGGTTCTTATGTTCGTCTGTATGGAACATGGTTCTTATGTTTGTCTGGATGGAACATGTTTCTTATGTTTGTCTGGATGGAACATGTTTCTTATGTTTGTCTGGATGGAACATGGTTCTTATGTTCGTCTGTATGGAACATGGTTCTTATGTTTGTCTGTATGGAACATGGTTCTTATATCTGTATGGAACATGGTTCTTATGTTTGTCTGGATGGAACATGGTTTTTATGTTTGTCTGTATGGAACATGGTTCATTTGTCTGTATGGAACATGGTTCATTTGTCTGGATGGAACATGGTTCATTTGTCTGGATGGAACATGGTTCTTATGTTTGTCTGGATGGAACATGGTTCTTATGTTTGTCTGTATGGAACATGGTTCACACACAGCGGCTATAAATCAGGTTGGACTCCCCGGCACGTGCCCACTCTTGTACAGGAAGCCGAACGGCAATGACACAGCCAACCACCACAGAGGACATCACTCCCAAAGCCGTCAGCCATCTCCCCACAAGAGAGAACCCCAGCATCAATCAGTCAGACATGAGGCACAAGATGAGGAAGTTCACTTGTACTAAATGTGTACGCTCAGGGCTCCAGATGCAGGGCGAGCAGCAGCGCCTTAACAGTGACAGCCCTCACTTCAACTGCTACAATAACAAGCACATGTTGGGTTTTTGCCTTCACCGATTCAATCCATGTTTTCTACGTTTGGTTCCCTTTTAATAGCCAGTAAAGTGAAAGCAATATGTAGCTGAGAGAGAAACTCCAATCACTGCCATTAAAAAGACTCACTGCAGAACATCAAGTGTAGTAGTGTAACCCGTTTACACATGTCTGCACCATTAAGAAACCAGAATAGGTACCAAAATCACACGATTGGGTCTCAGTGGGTGTATCAATGGGGACATAAAACGTATTGAGGTTGTACACCCTAGCTGTTAAGAGTTTCACCATGCACTCCATTGTAATAAATCTCATAAAACAAAGCTTATTTTTATGGAGGTTTGAATATTAATGGACCATTAGCTATGGCCATGACCCGCCTCCCAACACACACACACTTTGTTAGTGTAGCACAATAATTAAGCAGCCAGAAAAATCTGCAGCCTATTGGCCTAAAATCTAATCTGATAATGGGATTCAGGCAGTGCTCTGCTGTGGTACCCGTCTATAACAGATGGACTGGTGAGGAGGAGAGGTGGGGGCAAATTCACTTTCTCTCCTCTCAACCAGCAGGACTGCTCAATCAAACAGGTGCCTACTGC
The DNA here is from genome assembly GCA_036785325.1 of Urophycis tenuis. Classification (NCBI taxonomy): domain Eukaryota; kingdom Metazoa; phylum Chordata; class Actinopteri; order Gadiformes; family Phycidae; genus Urophycis; species Urophycis tenuis. The sequence continues at coordinate 3,103,212 of JAXIVH010000036.1, read as the reverse complement.
CTGCACACATTCAGAATTGAATCATGACTACAAATGCATTATAGATCCATTTTGTCTCTTGGGATGTAATTCACACAGAGATCTGCAGGCACGCCGAGTCACATATCGGTCACTGACTGTCGCTTTCAGAGTTCATTGCACAAGTCACAACGGATACACTGTGTGTACAAAACACCACCACCACCACAACGCTGCTGTATCTGCTCTGACAATACAGCTCTTCTCATTAACACCAGGGTCTTCCATCCCTACAATGAACCAACTGCAGCCCTCCATCCTAGTACAATAGATCCACCAAGTCCAAATACATGTGGTAACTTCTGTGCCCTGTTCTGATCAGACAGTGTTGTTGCAACAATTATTTATTAAAGTAAAAATACAAAACTACAAAATGTATACAAAAATGGGTCCAAGAGAGACAAATCTTACGTGTGTCAAAATAAAGCGACAATGTTCTCTGATTTGGCAAAGAACTCCTGAGAGGCTTTGGGAATAGGACACTCTCGAGTCTTGAATGCACCTCAGATGCATTTGTGTATTTGTAGCCGTCCAGTTGCAACTGGATAACCCTGGACACATTTTAGAGCCAGCTTTGACTAGTCCCTGAGACTACCCACCCCCTGCCATGTTTCCAACAGGACTACTTGAGCCCTACTCTTGTCATCACAGGCTCTCACTGCCCAGTGGCAGTCCCACCCACTCAACAGTTATTCCCACCCTTACCCACAGAGAGCTCCATTTTCATCCCAGCCATCAAGTGCTTCAGCAGATGTCTCTTGGTTCAAAAGCAGCAACAACAACAACAACAGAGCCCGGTAGAGGCCCTCAAAGAGAGCGCACAAATCAAAACACACACACACACACACACACACGATAGCATCTGTTCCTGAGCAGAACAATGGGCTCCCCTAACGGATACAGCTGACTTGAGGAAAGGGGGGGGGGGGGGTAGCCCAGATCTTCACCACCAACTAGCAGGGTTGAGTTCAAGACTGAGCCAAGATAAAGAAATAAATGGGTGGACACCAGAAGTAGTACCGCATACATATTTCAGTTCATTGTTTAGATCTTTTGTTGGTGTAAGACTTCTTAATCTTAGTGTAGTACTATTAGGTTTTTTTTAAGCTACGATGACAGTTACTAAAGTGATTAATATAAAGTCAGGATAGTAGTTTAATCCACTAGTGAAAGGGGGACTTCGGGGGAGGGCCATTTTAAGCGACATTGGACTGAAAACGGCTTCCAAATACTTTGACCTTGCGGTACTTAAAGTGGCAGAAATAATAATGACAAGAGTAATAACATTCTTGAAATTCTACCGTCTTCCTATTTTCTATCTTGCCAGAGATGAGTCCAATCATTTCACTTTTTGTTCCAAAGACCCCGGCTGGGAGAAACCAGGGTCAGGGAGGTTTAGTTTGGTACTCACAGTTAAAAACTGTGTCTCCAACTGTAGTGAGCACATTACAGTCTCAAGAAATGTGTAAAAAGATATTTCATTCATCTTGAATGTAGGAATGACTAGTCTAGAGAGAGCTGTCTGACTGTCTAGAGAGAGCTGAACTGCAGAAGACCAGAAATTCTTTCCATCGAGCCAAAAAAGCAAAGCAACAAAACTACTGAATGGCACAACACAGACCCTAGAACTGAAAACAAAGTTACTTCTTGACTTACAAAAAAGGGGCTCATTAAGGTGACGTATAACACCATTAACAGCCTCTCTTTTACTTGTGGAGACCACCACTCCGAGACCTGGGGGGTGGGAGGAAGTAGTTTTAAAGGTCATTTGTAAAGTTGTATCAGAGCTGTGGATTGGGAGTGTAGGAAAGCCACAGCTAGCCACAGCAGGAGTCTGAAGCAGTGGCTCCCAGACTTTCACTTTAGTTGCAACACAAAATTGTCATCAACACATTTTGCGGACCACCTCGTATGCAAACGGTAAAAACAATTGATGAATACACATGGAGTGGCTGAGCAAAGAGTGCCACCACCCCCTTCATACACAACTACTGCAAGAAGGCCACGGCCAGTAGGAAACAGTGGGAGGGAAACACCGCTGATTGTGCTCCCAGTGTCTCATTTAGCAAACACATCGAGACAAAACATCAGCGGAAAACATTACATGGGAAAAGATGAGGGAATGCACAAAGCAATACCATTTTCAAAATAACAAGCCATACTAATACTTTTGCTACAACAAATGTATTTTCAATTATCTATTTAATTTTTTCTATTCTTGTAGATGTGTCTATTTAAAGAGTTAAATCCCCCATACCACCTGCCACACCTCCCACTACCCCCAATGCCTGCCACAGGTTGAAAAACACTGGTCTAAAGGAAGCAGTACTTGAAGTGTAAATCAAGTCACTGTTTCAGCTTGACTTCAAGCAAGGAGGAGAAAGTGTTCTCATGGTTATGATGACCCACACCAACTACAAATTCTTAAGCTGGTACCATCGTTGAGTGTTACAATGCGCAGCGTGGTATATAAATCATACCATACGCCTTGCTGTTATACTATCAGTTTTTATCAACATTAACTGCTGCAAAACCGGAGCCTCACCCAATCCACACACACCTCAACACTGGTGCCCTTTCGTTGTGACGTCGACGTGCAAGGAATTTGGAAATCACAGACTGAACACCACTTTAGTTCAGAGTAGGACGTTCACAAACTGGTTGGCGGTGACTGGAAAGAGCATCAGGTTGTAAGCCTCTTTTCCATAAATGATGGTCTTATGCCAGTTTATAACCGCAGATATATATACACACCACATTTCTAAACATGGCAAAATGGTAATATTACAGCTCATACAAGACATATGGATTGGACTCACTGACCCTTAAAAGGTTGAATTTGCTTTGTCAGTGGGTCTAGGTTTAAAGATTCAAACAAAATGCATTTCACCCAAAAATCCATCAGTCTTTGCATAAACAAAGCATCCCATGATCTGGCTGTAGTTCACTTGAGTAGACCTCACAACAGCACCCAAGGTCATACTTTTACCATTTCTAAATAGATTTTTTTTTAATTGATTTCAATAGCAAAAATAATAAAACAAGAACACAAGTTTCTGCTGTCCCCCCAAAAAGAGAGAGTGAATGGTGGTCGCGTGGCTAATTTGCATCAGCACAAGTACATAATTTGCATCAATTTGCATTAGCAAGTTCCCACCAAAAACCCTGCTGAGAGTCTCTGAAGCTCTGCATCTAAAAACAGTCAGCAGGCATGCGACACCAGGACTATACACAAGACATGTGAATCAATGGGGTTGTATCAATTTTACCCCATGTATTGCTGTAATCGTTTTGGTATTTTACCTTGACTTATTTTTAACTACAGAATCAGCAGACCTATAATGGGGAACCAATTTAATGCTAATACTTCCATTATCTACTCTACTTGCAACAGTCTGGGGTAATGCGGTGTTTGTAACGCAGTGTTTGTGGCAGTATACATTTGTCTCACTATCCATGTCTCAAAGTGCAGCTGTCCATGAATAGCAGTAATGTGAATGCAATTGAGAATGCTTTTTACCAAGTTAGAACACGGTATCAGAACACATCCATATCCATAAAACTTGACTTGTACCATAAATGTCACAAAGGAGCACTGTTTGTGCCTCAAGCTATAACTAAGCTTTTTGTCAGATTGCAGTGTTGAACGCCAAACACACTGCATGATAAAATATACCTACATCACCTAGTCCAATAACCCCGTTTGTATTATTGAGGCTGCAATCAATTAACATATTTTTATTATTGGTTGCATTAGTACAGCGATCACCTAATGTGATGATTACGTCTCATGTAACCAATTGGAATTCACCACTTAAGTGAAAGAAAAGTTGGCTTCACCATACATTCCTTAATAGCCCCCCAGGGCTCTTATGTGTCAAAGTACAGGTAATAACCCTTTGTAATAAAAAAATATATTTAGAGAAGGTATAAACATGACACCAGGCATAATAGTAATAATAATAATGATATTCATTCATTTGACTCTCAAAAGAGTCCAAAATGGATTTCAAATGTTTTGTTGCTTGCATGGTTTTGATGTTTTCTTTATGCTATCCCATGGCAAAAAGACATGCTTTTCGGGAAGATAAAGATGTAACCTTATTCATTCAGTCAAATGACATACAAAACATGACATATGGAAATAAATTAGGAACAATTGGCCATGGCCTATAGGTTATAGGCTTGAGTTATCAGAGTGCCAGTGAGACACATATTATGCATTTCCCCCTGCTTGAATGAAAGGCATGTTGATGCACCTAACCAAATGTGAAGGCACGTTCAGTGTGGTGTGGCTACAGATGGCACTGTAGACCGTATTGACTGTATAAATACTTAATACACTTTAAATAACATCTCACCTTCCTTTGTTACCAATTTCCTTTTTGCTCCTAATAATTTAATACAGGTCACAGTCATTGTTTGTCTGAAGTAGAGAGCATGTGTACAAAAAATGTGTCCTTGTATTCACATTATTTACAATGCAAAACATAGACGCTTGGAAAGTAAGGTAGGAGTTGTAACAGGAGGGGCTAACGTTTATTTGTCTGGAACTTGGTCGACATGTGCAAACAGAAAACTATCATTGAAAACCAGAATAGAAATAATCCTAACCTGAAATAAACCCGATTTGGTGAAGGTAAAAACAAATGGACTCCATGGAGCATCATGATGGGCTAGTTGTGTGCCTTTGTGTGTCTGCATCTAAACCAACTGCATGGACCACAATGAGCTACACAAACACCTTGCCGGACACAAAAACGCCCGCACCCTGGCTTCTCATTTAGAGTTTTAAAACCGCAACGCTTACTCAGCACATTGCCGCCCGGGTCGACCTAGACCCCCCGATTCAACACAAACGGAACTGCATGTGCTTACACAAGCAACAGCCGCTTCTACTGTGTCGCACACACACCTACCTTTACGAACCATAAGGCTACTGGCATACAAATTAGTTGAGGTCAGACACAACACTACTCTAATCCAAAGGGAACCATCCAGAAAAGACAGGCAAATAAATAGGTCTCCGATATTATACACACAGCATTTTCATTATGATATGATGCTCAATATCATATATTCACACAGCCTTTGACACTCACCTGTTTTGACTCTTCAGTTTCTTTGGTGGCCACAGCTTCCAAATCCAAATCTCTAAATAGAGTCAAAACACAATATTTTTTTTATTTTAGTTTAGTTTGTTTTATAATTCTAGAAACAAAACTTCAAAGTCTTGAGCACAATCTTTGTGCCAATAATAATAACAACAACAGGCACAACCATTGTTGTATTATTGTTTTATTACACTTTAGAGTAGTTGCTCTCACTAATGGAAGCCTACTCCAAGCAGATGGTTTGTTGGACCTTGGTCTATCATATAACACTATATGTCAAACTACATTCAGAGAAAAACAAAACCTACAACACAGGAAGCTTGAGACTGAATACAAAAGTGAAACTATTTTAACATACTTCCTAGTGGAAAGGCAGGTTAGACGACATTGCAAATACACACTGCAATATCCTTAGGTAACGACCTACAAGGACAAACGTGCAAATAGACTTGTTTGGTCGCGTGTCTGAAAGACGGAGCGAGAGCAATCGGTTTAAATCGGGGTTACAGCTCGGGTCCTGATCGGCCATTACCTCAGCTGTCGACTGGCTTGCAGCTTATCCAACATGGCCTCTCCTTTGACTGGCGTCTTTTCATGACAGAAAACTAGAAAAATCTCCTACGTAAATACGAGTACACTGTTTGGCTGTCTATTATATTTGCTTTACCAACGTCCCTACGAGTTCACTCAAGCGGACAGAGCAACGAAAAACAACCAGAAGCCAAGCACGGCGCATCGTCGACATAACCATCTTGTTCCAGTCAACGCTGCCGACAGAGGGTGTTGAAACGCAAACTATCAACTCTATCAATCACTCTATCAACTCACTATCAAGAGTTGCATACGGTGAGGCAAGTTTTTAAAACAAATGCATCAATAAAAAGTGAACATAAAGACATCTATCTATCTGTTCAGAAGATCCCTCCATTTGGCCAAGTACCCCGAATGGTTTGGCTCGTATAGCCCAGTCAGCTACAGAGGCAGTGCCCAACCTCCGCTGTAATGTTGTTCGAAATTATTGTCCACTAGACTTTCATTCACTAAGACTCTTCAAAATCAATGCAGAACATATGAATAGTTACGACAAATATGCAACATTTCATTAGATGTCGACATTGACAACAAAAATTGTACATTGGTTTAATATACTAGCAAGATAGCTAAAGCAACTGCTAGCTATTTTCAAGATCATACTCGAACAGTAGAAATATGTTGCAAATGTCGAGTTGGCAAATCAAATAAATACTAGTTAAACGTGTTGCATGACTTTTAAGAATTTATTTTTAATATTTCCACTGAACAACGTAATGTCATACCTGCATCCTTCCGAGTGCTAAGCTAACACTGTTAGCTCTATAATGGCTAAACAACAGCGGGCAAACTCGACTACGCCGTTTGCATTCACAGCCCCGGCTTTGCTGCGTAGCTCGATAAATTCACATTTCCCGCACCCACAAAAACACGGAAAGCCACCTTACCTCAAAAAGTATAAAGTGCAACAGAGTGGAAATGAAAGCCGGCTGTAAGGCTAAAGAAATTCAACGCATTTGCAGCATCTACGAGGGGAGGCATTTGTCCTGCATAATCGCCATTTTCTTCACTCGCCAACCTACTACGCTGTCGCTCTCCTCTGCTCTCTGTACTGACTGGAGCAGCGCTCTAACTACAGCACAGCGTAGCGCTGCGCAGGAAACACACTCACCACTTCCTCTGCTAGGCACAAAATAACCGAAGACCCAAAATGGTTGGTGGTGGAGGATGGGACAAAGATATTAAAACAAACGTTTCAGACTGAAAAGCAGACTGATCTAATACTTCTCTTAAAATATTTGAATACGGTCTCACATTATTGATTCATACGTCCTTATTGAATATATCCACATAATGACCTACGCAAACACACACACACACACACACACACACACACACAGTAGCCTAGTTGTCGTCAAGAAAATATTTGTTTGTGGAGCATGAGTTTGCTTAGCCCGTATTATTATTGTTATTTTCATTGAAGCACAGACACAAGGTGAATATCTAGTGACTGATATGGCCATGTTGTTAACGCAGAAATGTTTTTGCTGGATGAGGATCGCACATGGTAATAAACATGTAGAAAAGTCAAAGGCAGCTATGAAACTCTGCAGGGCCTGCCTAAATGGTGTTTGTTGTTTAGGATTTACAATGGCACAGAAAAAAATAGGTACACTATGGAATCTGCCAACGTTTCAGCGAAGAGACAAAGCATCTTGTGTGTGTGTGTGTGTGTGTGTGTGTGTGTGTGTGTGTGTGTGTGTGTGTTTGTGTGTGTGTGTGTGCGTGCGTGCGTGTGCGTGTGTGCGGGTGTGGATGTGTGTTGCGTGGTCTACTGTCACAATACAATGACTATTGACTCACTAACTGCAAAAACATCTACCAACCCATGGCTTGTCCTTTCAATCACTATAACCACAGCATGAAATCAGTTTATCAACATTTCTACTCCTTGCAGGAAGCTCACTGACTGTAGAAGTTTGATTGATTGTTGTATTTATTTTGGTGCCACCCTAGAATAACTGGTGGTAACTTCAAAGCATTAAGCAGTAGTAAATAGCTAACTCCTAATTTATGAAGCAATACTCATAGCCTACATGAATGCTCATTATTCAGATATTCATAATTTATGAATGATTATTAAGCTAATCATATCATAGTTTATATGATCATTTATAAAGGACAAGTACATGATTTACCTCAATGATATATTATTTACTTTATAAACTTAATAATGCTGCAATTCACAAATAGTTTAGGTAGTTAGAAAGCATTAGTTAAATATTTTGTGGGCACTTATCTAAAGTGAGGACTATCTATGCATTACTAACCATTAATAAATTAAATTTAAAGGCTGGAAATGCCTCAAGTACCATTGCAGCAGGACCAAGTAATTAGTAATACTAAGGAGTGAGGCTTATATAGTCCCCACTCACAGATGAGCTCACAAAACACTTAATGAATGGTTTTTAACTGAAGTAATCAATGTGTAAATATTTTGTATTTATCAAGCTATGCTTTGAAAACCTCATCTTATAAACCATTCTTCACATTTCACAGTTATTTTAAATACCTTTGTTTGTCCTCACCTGATACAGTAAAATAAAATGACGTGGCACACAAGCCCCCATCCTTAAAATTTAGTTAATCCATCTTTGGTTTGAGTAGAAACAGAATTTAATGGAAGTTGAAAGAGAAATTAACAACAGTGTTATCGATATGCTGCGTTCTCAAGCATAGATTGTTCTCTAAATGTGTTAATTGACGTGGAAAGAATAAAGATGGTTATGCATTCTATTTCTTCTGTCAACTCAACATTTGACTAAACTGTTCACCGAACGTGTGCAGGCGCTCCAGGTATGTGGAAAGCACAGGGCAATTTGCATATGAATACAGGGGTCACGTGACATAACAGAGCCCATGGCAGCCTGACAACCCATGTCTCCTACACCAGCACGGATACAATGTTACATTGTGTGTCAGAGAATACTGTTTAGAATTATTACATCAATAAGTTTATTACAAAAAGCAAATATGGTAATTCAATACATCCCACACAACTCTGTCCCACTACCCTCAGTACAATCAAACATAAAACCTCCCCTTTTTTGGTTTTTGTGACTATATTATTGGACGTATATGATTGAATTATGCTTTGTATTTTGATTGGATACTCATCAAACTGAGTAACTATATTAAATGGTGTATTAGCATTTTATTTTAGTGTGGGTTTCCTGTTGTTTAGTTGATGTGTCCTAGTAAAATGGGTCATAGCTTGTTGTGGGTCATCTTGTACTGATCCCCACAGGATAAGTCTACTACTATTACTATTATTACCACTTTTATTGAAGGTTGGTAAAAAAAATATTTGACTGCAGTAGTAATTCAAGATTTTTTCATGGCCACATCATTTTACTGGATGATGTGGAATTACAACTCAGCTGTTACTGCAAGGGTTGTTTTCAAGATCCCCTGTTTGTCCCGGTGCAGACAGCATTAGAAAACATGGATTTTTCTTTCTTTACTGTGACAACATTGGTGCTGCTAAGTCTCATGCTAAACATGTATTGACTATGGAAGTGATGGTGGTGCAATACAGGCAGACTAGCAAACCTGCCTTGCTATATAACGGCCCTCCTATTGGTACCTATGAACTGTTTTGATATCTCTTGTGTATCTTGTGTGTTCATTATAATAGGACATAACGTAGTATGGTGTCAACCTTTCTTTTCTGTGCTCATCTAATAATACATTAATAATATTGGTTTAACACATTATTAGTATAATTTTATCAACAACAACTAAGGTTTATTTTCCTGTGCATTCATCACACATCAGGAGCAGCAGGTAAATAGTTTGTAACAAATGGCCATTCTTGGCCATTCTAGTGTGGTCACTACAGTTTGAACAAGGACAGTTCATGGAACAAAACAAACAGTATAGAGCCAGGGGAAAATATAATAGAAATGTAGAGCTGTGCTGAAGACCCTGGCAGAACGTATGGGATTCGTCTACTGATTCTAGCTGCGTGATTCACTTACGCAAACAAACGTGATTTATTTACACTTAACACAAATTATTACAGCACACAGTGTGTGTGTGTGTGTGTGTGTGTGTGTGTGTGTGTGTGTGTGTGTGTGTGTGTGTGTGTGCGTTTGCTTTGTTTGCGGTTTACATGGTGGTCACCTTGACTCAGAACAATTTACAGAGAAGTTGGTTAATCATTGACACAGACACACTCACAAACATAAAATACACACTTCTTTAGTTCTCATATTCTATACAACGGAAGGTGCATCATTAATAATCCGCCCACATAGATTTGTATGCATCACTACACCACACAAACATGCACATATGCATACACAGTGTGTATGTGAGATGTTTGTACATGGGTGATCTGATGTGTGTATACATACACAGACACACACACACACACACACACACACACACACACACACACACACACACACACACACACACACACACACACACACACACACAAGACACACACATACACACACACACACACATACACACACACACACACACACACACACACACACACACACACACACACACACACACACACACAAGGCTCAATCATTTTGTGATTTCTTAATATCTACAGGCAACTCATACCCACTCACATCTATATATACACACACACACAAACAAACAAATAACATAATTATAAACATGCCTTAATCAGTAAATGGAGAGTGAATGAAGATGTGTGTGTGTGTGTGTGTGTGTGTGTGTGTGTGTGTGTGTGTGTGTGTGTGTGTGTGTGTGTGTGTGTGTGTGTGTGTGATGTGTGTTTGCTTTTGCACACTCGCACAATGAGATTGCTGAGAAGAAAGATGAAGTCTGTATTCGAGGAGTATATGCAGTGAATGATTAAATGAAAAGAAGATGAATTTGGCACTTCGGAGGATTCAGATGACTGTCTCCACAGACCACTTCTTCAAAGATCCCTCATGTTTATCATTTACATCTATAATCAGCAGTACTCATAGATAAACTGCTGCTAAATACTAAACTATTGTCATAGTATATCTACGACCATATTCCAAGGTATTTTCACAAACAGAAGGGAACTTCGACACATAAAGATCACACTTATCCTAAGATCAATTTGCAGAACATCACTACATTTGGAACCAAAAGTTCCCTGCTTCATTGAGATTATATAGGGCTCAGAGTTTCCTTTTCAAGGGAAGAAACAGGGGGATGGATGTGACAAAAATGTGTCAAATACTAATAGGATTGTCCTGATCACAGGCATGCCATGGTCACCAGAATATAAGGGATGCACTCACATGCATTCATGCAGTTCTAGTATTGATGAAAAGGACAGAGTGATACTTCTTAAAGGAAATCCAATATTCAGAATAACATTATAACATTATAGACATTTAAAAAACAACGTTATTGAACAACACAATTACAATACTAATTACTCTTCTTCCTCTGAATCATCAACATGTAAAGACACTTTTACATCTTCAGCTTCCTAATAACCCTTCATAGAGGTCGCATCCTACCCAGAACAAGCTGTAATGTAATGCATTTAATTGCTGCCCACTGCATTCAAATTCAAACTCATTCATAACAATTGAACTCCCGAAATAGCGGCCCTGTAATTCTACACAGGCAGCCCATGCAAATCCCCGGTCAAGGGGCACTGGTATTGGTCGGCTGTCGTTGTCAATCATTCGTAGTGTACACATTTTAACGTGTAGTGCAGGTTGAGGGTCAACATCAAAGCAAGTGGTGAGCTTACATGCTACCATAAATTAATATTCAAATATGTAAAGAGCACATAGCCACACAAAAAAAGCCGCTGTCACACACCTAAATACTCTTCTGCAAGGCAACTCCACCCATCTCACACATTCACCATGGCAATCTCCTTCTCTTTCTCTACTTCCTGTGCGTCACACTTCAAAAACACACTCACACACATACAGTACATGCACACACACACACACGCACACACACGTACACACACACACACACACACACACACGCACACACACGTACACACACACACACACGCACACAAATGTACACACACACACACGCACACACACACACGTACACACACACACGCACACACACACACACACACACACACACACACACACACACATGCGCATGCACACACACTCAGACTCCACAGCATTGCACTTTGTACCCATCCCCCTTCTACTGACACTCGCCCATGAAAGTGGCAGAGACAGCTCAGCAGCCCCTCCCCCACTCCCACCCCCCACCTATTATAAAATCAGAGAGAGAGGTAAGAATCAAAGGGAGAGTGGTAAAATAGAGGACCTCGAATAGAGCAAGGAACGACAGCAGGAAGGAGGCGGATAATAGGTGGGGAGACGGAGAGAGAGCAGGAGAGAATTGGGTGTTAAAATGGAGGAGTGGGGGAGGGAGTCTGGGAGGGAGGGAGGGAGGGAGTGGGGGAGAGGATCCGTCTGGCAGATTCACCCTGCACTCTCTATGGTCTGACAATGTAAAACTAAATCATGGTGGCTCAAATCAGTGAACGCACAGGATAATAAGACAGTCCTCTGCTAATAAAATACATATTGAGTGGGAGTTCATTGAATGAATGTTCAATACTGCTTTCAAAATACCACCCATAAATCATACTCCATTCACCAGTCTGTCTGTCAGGGAATTTGAGAGAAAAAAAGACATTTAAATACATACAATTAATAGAATATACTTATTAGACTAATAGATTAATAGACTAGACAATTTACCACCTTTACAAAAGCTACAGCTAATACATCTCACATGCATGCTTGTGAAGTCTAGTTTGCACCTCATGAAAACAACAAATATAAACCATTGTTGAACGGAAATAAGATGTTATTACGCCGTGCTACAATAGGAGGTTGGTTTCTTAGGAGAAAAAGAGCAGCGCTTTTCAATTCAGGATTTGTTGCGGGACCCGCAGAAGTAACACGAGATGAAAACTGGAGACTTTGTAGAGCTGACAGTATGCAGTGTAGAACCCTGTCAGCTCTTTACAGAGCTGAAGACATGACAGTGATACTGCCAGCCGCGGTCGAAGCGGAACTGCTGGTATTTTCTTGGAGGACGTGCAGACAACAAGTGGCCAATGAGTGTAATTGCATGTAGTTGTGCGCTAACAAATAGTCCTTGTCTTTCGAAAATGAATCAAACATCATAACAAGTGTTTTAATGTTTTAACACAAGTAATAATTGGTCATTTAAAAGAAACATTGAAAATGTATTTCAATAAATACAAATGAAATGTCCTTCAAAGCACCTTGCCATTCATGTCTTATATGGGCCCTATGGTACTATTAGATAGATAAATAGATAGATTTTGTCAACATTTTTCACAATTGTTAACGTATTCAAATCTACATTAATAGTATTATTATAATTATAG
>JAXIVH010000036.1:3085114-3087614 GCA_036785325.1 Urophycis tenuis | reverse complement strand
AAATTTCCCTCACGGGTCAAAAGAGTAATTCTTATGAGGGAAGAGTTGCAGGACACCCACCCTGGTACCCTGCATTTTAATTTACAGTGAAACACCACTAAAGGAAATACCAGGATCTGGTAGAATCCCTCCAGTCTCTGGAGGGATTTTTTCTTAATGTTCCCCACTTGCTCCAATTTCAGTACTTCCTTGTTGTAAACAGTCTCTGGGTCCTTCAGAAGCCTCCTTTCAGTTCTCCTCAAGTTAACCATGACAACCTCTGCTGGAACCTTTATTTTTGGAGCACCGGCAGATTAGATGAGAGGAGTGGCGTAGCGCTGAATGCAATTAGTTCATTACAGTTCAGGCCTCTAACATATGGACTGCCTGTTAAGAATGAGTAACCTGCCTTTAAACACATCTTCCTCAATGTTACACTCCAGCAGATGAATCCAGCATCCCAGGGCAAGACTTCCTCTTTTGCAATGCTTCTGAAACCGCATATGGGGCAGTTGCTTATCAACTCAGCGAGTATGACAGTGAATGCCATTGAAGCTCTGTTAGGGCTAGATACAAAGTTGCCCCCAAAAGCAACTATCCATGCTGCGCCTGGAGCTGTGTGGTGCCCCAGCTGGACTAACAACTTAAAAGCGAGTTGACCTTGAACCTTCAACACCTCACCTTTTGGACTTACAACCAAAGTTCTTGAGAGGCTTGAATCTGAATAATGCCCTAAGTTGTTACCCTATCAGCAACAACTTACAGTTGCAGCGAGGTCAGTCTCTTGAACAATGAGCTAACAGCTTTACAGGCAATACCGTCTTTTTTCTCCCCACAGTAGACTCAATGCTCTCGCCCCTTAACTTGAGAAACTAACTTAATTCAGAAGAGTTGGTGGAGGCTCAGGAACCTCCCGGCAGCTCATGGAGACTCTATCCTCCCCATTGTAATACATCCTACCCATTCCGTCACCAACTTGCTTGTTAAAGACTTTGATGAGTCTTCTCCACCATGGTTCTGAGAGAGTATTCTCCAAAATACTGGGTCAGTGTTGGATACTCTGAGGCAGACAAAGCGTTAAGTACCATCAGTCTACATACTCAAATGTCCCAAATGGCGAGCAATGCCCATGTTTCTCTCATGGCCAACCTTCCAGCTGCTTGTCTTCGCCCCTTAAGCACTCCTTTCTTTTCAACAGGAGCTGATTGTTTCGGCCCTTTCACTGATGGAGTTGAGAGGCACAATGACAACCATTGTAAAGCAGTGCCCCTTCAGCTCCTTACTTCTGTGATTCAGACACCTTGCTTGCACTCAGGAGATTCATTACACCCCAAGGTAAGCTGAAAGACTTACTTTTGGTGGTACGGACCTCCGTGCCTAACCATCGCGGAAAGGAAGCTACAAGATACATTCCAAGCTCTAGAACCAGAGCTGCATGAGAAATTCAACCAATTCAACCAACTCTCCCATTTTTAGAGGAGATTGGGAAAGGGAGATAACATCAGTCATAAATGCCCTGCAAATTGAACGTAAATTTAGGTTCTTGCAGCTGTTGAGGTCAAGGGCATCCTCAGCCATTAGAAAACACTTCATCTTGTTGGGCCAGCCTGGATCCCATCACTCCTGGCAAGCTACTGATGGGGTGGCACAATGCTTTGTTTCCTCATGCTGCCTATGCAACAAAATGCATGGGGTGGCAGAGGGGCCAGCAGAGTCAAATCCTGGCCTTTGGATGGTTGGATCCCGCAGTTTGGGATCCATTTCATGTGGGACTATCTGCCAGAGCAGAAATGGGAAAAACCATGATAAAATCTTATAATGGATTCGCTGCCACGCCTGTGGAAGAAATCATTACATTTCATCAAAGTCCCGATGGTCATGTAAGATCAGCTGGCATCGTACAATCCAACTTACTCGAGGCCAGTGGCCAGCTTGATAACCCTACTGGACTTACAACCATGTCTAGGACATCATCAGAACCAGGACTTATCTCTGTCACAACAGCTGAGCTTCTGCAGGGGTGGTTCTTTTGAATTCCCTCAGTGCAGGAACAGTGCAGCCAGAGGGCTGAGAGACAATTTACCTCCTACATTATCCTCCTGATTGGAGTATGAGACTCCAGGTGTGCTCAGGTGAATACTCATCAGTCTGCCAGTTCAGAGCAAACAGACCTGGCATTCAGGTATCAGTCCTGCCTTTTGCTAAGATGCAACTATGGTTATTATATATGTTTAATTATTTGTCAACATATATAATAATATAGGTTGTTTGGATTTTGGACTGTGGTCATAGTTAGAAACAGAGAGACAAATGAGTTGTATGAGTGTATGTGGATGTATTTGTGTGTGTGTGTTTATATACACCTATCTATCTATGTATCTCTGTGTCTGTATGTGTGTATGTGTCTCTGTGTGTGTGTGTGTGTGTGTGTGTGTGTGTGTGTGTGTGTGTGTGTGTGTGTGTGTGTGTGTGTGTGTGTGTGTGTGTGTGTCAGGGTGTCCCCCCCAATTTATTTTCATGA
>JAXIVH010000036.1:3030114-3080114 GCA_036785325.1 Urophycis tenuis | reverse complement strand
GGGGCCGGCGCCGTCTGCCGGTGCGTCTGGTGGGCATGTCGATCGCGGCGCGGCTGCGCGTCGCGCTCTCTGGACCGGCCGCCGCCGCCGTGGGCGCTGGAGGCGCTCCCCGCGGCGGGCTGCTGGGAACACGCGTCAGGCTGGGAGACGGAGGACGAAGAGGAGGAGGAGGAGCGGGACCAGGACAACTGGGAGGTCTCCTGCTCAGGCTTCCTTGTCCTGCCGTCCTCGGGGTCTCGCGCCCTCTTGTCGCTGGCGGTGCGTGAGGAGGAGGAGCGTGAGGAAGACCGGCCTCTCCTCTGTGCGTCGGCGGCTGTGCGGGCCGTCCCGTCGCTGGCTCGCTGGCTCTCTTTGGCCCGCCCCGCCTGCTGGCCCCTGTGGTCCCTGCTGCCCTCGCCAGCCCCGGCCCCGGCCACGCCCCTGGCCGCGGGCGCCGCCCTCCCTGCTCTACTGGGATTGTGTTCCCGCTCCGCTGAGGCGCGCGGCTCGGGGGCTTTGCTGGGCTCTCTGCCGAGGGGGGAGGCTGGAGCGGAGCGCCCCTCCGCCGCCCTGCGTGTCTCCCGAGCCGTCTCTCTGGTCCTCCCCTGCTCCCCCGCCGCCGCCGCCCCCCCAACCACTGGCTGTCCTGCGGCCTCCTCTGGGGTCCCCCCGTCTCCAGCGGCGGCCCTCCTCGTTGGCACGGCGACAGCAGCAGCCGCGGCGCTATGGCTCTGGGCTCCCCCGGACGCCGGCTCCTCCCTCCCCCCGGAGCCCTCGCCGTCGTCTTCCAGCAGCTCCCATTTGGAAGGAGGAACCTGGCAGGAGTGAATGGTTCAAAACGGTGTCCAACTCTCTCTTAACCACTAGAGCCAAGGACACAATCATTCTTGGTATGCTTTACAAATGATTGTTGTCAACGTAACAAGTGGCGGTTTGCGACACACCCTGTTGTGCACATATCACAAGTTTTGAACCCCCATGGCCTGGGGGTTCAAGTGGAGGCCCTGGACCAGACACTGAGACCCTGAAAGCTCTGACACACCTGCTTGAGGAGCACCTTTTCCTCAGGGAGGAGGAAGTCGCCTTTGCTGCCATCATTCTCCAGAGACTTCAGTGTCATCTGTTTTTCCAGGCGTCCCTCGCTTCGATCTCTCCTGTGTCTATACACAGACGCACAGAAACACACAACACTGTGAGGGTCTGACACTATGACTGCAGTTTTGAACGTTTGCTAATGGTGCAGCACTCGGGGGATACCTACTTAAATACAAGAAGAATCAGCTGAGCCTAATACTGAGATACATGTGCATGCATAAATATAATCAAAATGTTTAAATGCTAGTTAGCTAATCCAAAACCAGTTAGTAAATAACAAAAATACAACACAGAAGACACTTTTAAACACCAAACTACATAGAGTAGCTGTGAGTGAGACGACCAGAAGCAGTTTCCTGGCACGTTAGTGTGTGACGCTCACCTTGTGTGGCCGGGGGTTTCCCCGGACGCTAAAGGGCTTGGGCTCCATCTTCCAGGGGCGTTGGACCTCTCCACCATCTTCTCCTCAGGCTCCTCACCGCTCTGCGTCTTCTTCGCCCCCGCCATCACCTCCTCCTGCCCCTCCTCCATCACCACACCTCCTTCAGCTCTTCTGATCCTCTTCTTCTCCAGGGTCTTCGTCGCCTCTCCTCCACAGATGATTTCCTCCATGGCCGTAGGGATGGTTGTCTGTCGTTTTGTTCCTCGGTGGTCTTCTGCGTTCCCCTCCCCTTGCGTCACAGTGGAGGCCTTCTCATCTCCAGCGTCCACGTTGTCGTCCTCCACCAAGCGGCAGGCCGCCTGCTCAGACCTCCGTGCCTCATCCAACTGGCCTCCCAGGTTGATGTTGATGCTGATGGTCTTCCTCTGGGGGATCTTCACCTTCGTCACTCCTTCCCAGAGGGGGCTCTCTATCAGTGACCCACGCGTCCCCAACTCCCTGTCCCTGGTGCTGAGCCTCCTCTTCTTGGTCCCGTGCCTTGGCTCCTCTTCGTCCAGCACTGGCTTCTCGCTCTGGTGCAGAAGGAGAGCGTCTCCCAGGGACGTGCTGCTGCTGCTCTCCTCTCCTCGTCTCTTCCTTCTCTCTGGCCTGGAGTCCCGCTCCGTGCCGTCCTGACCCAGGCGCGGGTCTCCGTCGGTCGGTCGGCCCGCCTCTGCAGCAGAGCCCCCGTCGTCTGGCCGTCTCTGGCCCTCTCTTCCGCCGTGGCCCCGGTGAGGCCCCGCGGTGGGGCTCTGAGGCTCCGCGGTGGGGCTCTGAGGCCCCGCGACCGGGCCGTCCCAGGGACCGCCTCCTGGCTCTGACGGAGGCACCGGGGAACCGCCGTGCTTGCTCCTCACCTCCCGGTGGCCACGGGGGGGCAAGCAGGAGCCCGGAGACCGCGACTCCTCCGCCTCTCCCATTTCCACCCTCTCCTTGTCATTTCTCCTTCTCTTCTTCTTTTTGTAATGCTGGTCCTCCTGAAGGCCCGCTGAGGAGTCCCTGCAGGCGGTGGCGGCGCCATCGGGGGGCTCCGGGGTGGTCTTGGGGCGGTCCTTGCCGAGCTCCGGCGCCTCAGGCTCCTCCCGGTGGGACGGCTGGTGTCTGTACATCACCGAGCACCTCTGCTGGTAGGTCAGGGAGCCGGGGTCCTCGCCGCTGAGCGGAGAGGGGCTGCGACTGGCCGGGCGTCGGGGAGGGCTGCCGCTCCTCCTGGCTGAGACCCCCCCGGGCTGGGACTCCCCCTGCCTGGAGGGGTTGGAGGAGGAGGAGGAGGAACCCGGGCGGGGGTCGGCCCTCCACGCCGGGGGTCCGCGGGCGTGGTGGGGCGTCGGGAGGAGTGGCGGCGGCTGAAAGTGGAGTTTCCCGGCGTAGTCACCAAAATACTTCTGGTACCACTCCATGTACTCCCGCTCCCACTGCCGGTAGCGCTCTGCGTCCTGCTGCTGGTGGTCAGCGGACGCCGAGCCCCCCGGCCCCGGGGGGCCGCGGCGGGAGCGGTGACTCCCGGCAGGGCCTCGGCGCCGGCCGCCGCCCTTCTGCCGAGATCCCCACGATCGAGAGGAGCGGGAGCGGGACCTGGACCTGGACCGGGACCTGGAGCTCCTTTTGCGGCGAGAAGGGGATGACGAGGGCGGCGTGGGCGAATGTGACCGCTTGTAGCCGCGGTGATGAGAGCGGTTGGCATGGCGACGGGTAGCGCTCCGTCTGTGACGTGGACGGGACCTGGAGGTCAAAAAGAAAGGGATTCAGTTCTTGACAATCCTCCGTTTGGACACCTTGAAGCGGTGTCCCGCTGCGTGGACGAGGAGCCCACGACGGAGCAGCGGCTCACGGAACACAACACACTGCACTGCACCTGGACCGGGACCTGGATCGAGACCGGCCTCTGGAGCGCAGGCGAGAAGGGGACCGGGATGGGGACCTGGAGTAGCTCCTGGAGTGGGAATTACTCCTGGAGTAGGAATCTGAGGACGCATGGCTGATGGATGAACGTGGTGATCTTAGAGAGAGAGGGAGTCAGAGAGAGAGAGAGAGAGACACCAAAGGATGTATCAAGGTCATATATTAAGAACATACAGGCCTATTAGGTAGCACTGCATTGAAACAACGTCAAACATTGAAATGGTTGTTTAACACCACGCCTGCTAGAGTGTCCTCAGCCCAGGGGCCAAGAGCTGGGATGTTACATTGCAGAGCTGACTGACCAGAATGTGGCCAATGGCAGAATTCAGCGTGACTGGAAGAAAGGTTGGAGCCAAGGTTGGAAAGTGGAAGATGTGATGGTTCCATCAATTCACCTTCACTTTCACCCTGAATTCACCATGAATTCATAATGTGGTCATCAACTGCTACACCCTGAAGTGATCAGGTCTGCCACGCTGCCTCCCATGAGGGAAGGGATGCAGCAAACCCATCAGCCTGTGATACAAGCATGAGAAGGCCAGGCTGGGCATACACTTTGGGGAGACCACCGACTGGCCCAGTCATTGAGGACAGTCGACATCCAGGTATGCACCGGCTGGAAGGCTCAAGAGGAGGTGGACCAGGTGGTGAGCATATAACCACACTGGGAGGTAGTCGGGGGGGAATGTCAGACTGGACTGGAGGTCAAAGGCATGGAAGGAGCTGGTGGTCTCTCAAGTGGGAAAGGAGGAGGAGGAGGCGGTATACAATGTGAAGGTGGTTGGCTCAAGGTCAGCAAGATGGGGATGATAGGGGAGAGCACTGCCAATAGACCTCTGTAGTGGTTGGATATCTGGAAGACCCCAAGGATTTTTGATTGGTGTGATAATACTGTTTATACTTTTTATACTGTTTATACTTTTTATACTGTTTATACTGTTCATAATGTTTATACTTTTTATACACTCTTTACACACTGCACCTCTTACTGTTTACACTGTTTACACCGTCCACAACAATTGCACCTGCAACCACCGCGACCACCTTTTTATTTAGATTTTAGTACTTATATTTTTATATATTTATATTTATAGTTGCATGCTTGTCTAGCACCGGGGATCGAGGGAAACGGCATTTCGGTTTTTGTGTATGTCCTGTACATTCATGAAAACTGGCAATAAAGTTGACTTGAATAAAAGCAACGTAGGTCACCCTGCCCAGTGGTACGGCACGGACTCAGGGATGTATCCTGTCAGCCTGCAACACCTAACACAGCCTGACAGGACAGCGTACAGCAGGCACACGTGGTGAGCCAGGCCTGCATGCCCTCCACCCTCATGATGAGGAAGCAGAATTCCTCTGTCAGGCAGCAAGAGGAGGGCCATACTTCCGCCAGAAGTGTCCTGCCTCAAGGTGTGGAGTGCAACACGGCGGCTGAGACTCTCTGACTGTGGCCAGGCCCTGTAATATCTGGAGACTGTCCTACTGTCTTTTATTTATGTAATTTAAGCTTGGGATCAATAAAGTATTTCTATTTCTATTACTGACCAGGCCGAGCAGCCCGCAGGCGAAGGGGTCGGAATACGCATCTCAATAACAGCAATAAGAATTATCATAATAATAACACCACATTGAACTTACCCAATACAGGGGGAAATCATTTAACAAGTAGATGCAGAAATAAAAGACAAGTAGGAAGTGAAACACTAGAGGGGTCATGACGTGGAGGGAGGGGAGAAAGGAGGGAGGATTACTGATGGCTGCAAGCTTGAACTGCAGTGTGTTTGCGGGCCTGATGAACCATGGCAGGGCGCTAGCATGTCAGGGGAGGAACAGGGGAGTGGAGGGCAGCTTGGGGCTCTTTCAAGTGTCAAATCACCGCCAATCAACACACATTCTGAGCCCGCCCTTTTGACAGCCGACAGCGTTCACCAGGGAGGATGATGTTAACCAACCTGGAGTAGGAGCGTCTCCGTTGGTTCTGCATCCTTCTGTACTCCAGCAGCTCTTTGGCAAAGTCACCGCCCTTCTCATCCACGGTGGACTTCGGTCTCTGCGGGCTCTGCCTGTCTCTGTTAGGCCCACGGCGAGAAGAGGACCTTTTGAGAAAGAGACTCATTATTTCCCACGGTGCTGGCATGAACCATGATGGGGAAGTGATCATTTGGGTGGTGTGAATGGTCATAAATGGCTCAGTAAAAGGAGTAAAATACACAGTGTATTGGGTTGGTTTGGCAAATATCTCTTTGAAAGAGGGCATTTACAAAGAAGAAAGATGTACAACTTCGCAGAACAAATGTACACCTTTAGAGAAGCACCAAGCACTGATACAACACACCCACAGCATCCACTTGACTGTGACCAGGTGAGCACTGATACAACACACCCACAGCATCCACTTGACTGTGACCAGGTGAGCACTGATACAACACACCCACAGCATCCACTTGACTGTGACCAGGTGAGCACTGACACAACACACCCACAGTATCCACTTGACTGTGACCAGGTGAGCACTGACACAACACACCCACAGCATCCACTTGACTGTGACCAGGTGAGCACTGACACAACACACCCACAGTATCCACTTGACTGTGACCAGGTGAGCACTGACACAACACACCCACAGCATCCACTTGACCGTGACCAGGTGAGCACTGACACAACACACCCACAGTATCCACTTGACTGTGACCAGGTGAGCACTGACACAACACACCCACAGCATCCACTTGACTGTGACCAGGTGAGCACTGACACAACACACCCACAGCATCCACTTGACTGTGACCAGGTGAGCACTGACACAACACACCCACAGCATCCACTTGACTGTGACCAGGTGAGCACTGACACAACACACCCACAGCGTCCACTTGACTGTGACCAGGTGAGCACTGACACAACACACCCACAGTATCCACTTGACTGTGACCAGGTGAGCACTGACACAACACACCCACAGCATCCACTTGACTGTGACCAGGTGAGCACTGACACAACACACCCACAGCATCCACTTGACTGTGACCAGGTGAGCACTGACACAACACACCCACAGCATCCACTTGACTGTGACCAGGTGAGCACTGACACAACACACCCACAGTATCCACTTGACTGTGACCAGGTGAGCACTGAGACAACACACCCACATCATCCACTTGACTGTGACCAGGTGAGCACTGACACAACACACCCACAGCATCCACTTGACTGTGACCAGGTGAGCACTGATACAACACACCCACATCATCCACTTGACTGTGACCAGGTGAGCACTGACACAACACACCCACAGCATCCACTTGACTGTGACCAGGTGAGCACTGACACAACACACCCACAGCATCCACTTGACCGGGACCAGGTGAGCACTGACACAACACACCCACAGTATCCACTTGACCGTGACCAGGTGAGCACTGAGACAACACACCCACAGCATCCACGTGACTGTGACCAGGTGAGCACTGACACAACACACCCACAGCATCCACTTGACCGGGACCAGGTGAGCACTGAGACAACACACCCACAGCATCCACTTGACTGTGACCAGGTGAGCACTGACACAACACACCCACAGCATCCACTTGACTGTGACCAGGTGAGCAGAAGAAGAAGAATTACTCATTTGATCCCGTGAGGGAAATTTGGTCTTCTGCATTTAACCCAATCGTGAATTAGTGACACACTCAGAACACAGTGATGGTGAAGCACACAGTGAGGTGAAGCACACACCCGATGCAGTGAGCTGCCTGCAACAGCGGCGCTCGGGGAGCAGTAGGTGCCTTAGGTGCCTTGCTCAAGGGCACTTCAGCCGTGCGCACTGGTCGAACCAGCCACCCTCCGGTTACAAATCCGAAGCCCTAACCAGTAGGCCACGGCTGCCCCACAAAACTGACACAAACTGAGCACTGACACAACACACCCACAGCATCCACTTGACTGTGACCAGGTGAGCACTGACACAACACACCCACAGCATCCACTTGACTGTGACCAGGTGAGCACTGACACAACACACCCACAGTATCCACTTGACTGTGACCAGGTGAGCACTGACACAACACACCCACAACATCCACTTGACTGTGACCAGGTGAGCACTGACACAACACACCCACAGCATCCACTTGACTGTGACCAGGTGAGCACTGACACAACACACCCACAACATCCACTTGACTGTGACCAGGTGAGCACTGACACAACACACCCACAACATCCACTTGACTGTGACCAGGTGAGCACTGACACAACACACCCACAGCATCCACTTGACTGTGACCAGGTGAGCACTGACACAACACACCCACAGCATCCACTTGACCGTGACCAGGTGAGCCACAAGTTCGACAGCTCACCTGGTCACCGCCAAGTGCAGCGATGGCTACAAACGATGGAGAAGTGGAGACAAGCTGAGCTCACCTCTCCCTCATCCTCCTCTGGTGCTGGTACATCTCCTCTGGAGGAATGAGAGGGGCGATGGAGGTGGAGGCGCAGGGGACGGCGGGAGGGGGGCCCGCGGGGCAGACAGGGGGCGGGCCCGGAGGCCCCCAAGGAGGCACGGAGAACGGGTACCCCGGGGGGTAGCCCGGGTACGGCGGGAAGGGCTGGGAGGGGAAGAGGGCCGGCGGTGGGTGGAAGTGCTGGTGGGAGGGAGGAGGAGGAGGAGGCAGAAGAGGAGCAGCGGGGGCGGTGAGGGCGGGGGAGGAGCCAGAGGGCAGGTGAGGCGGTGGGTGGGAGGGGCCCGGGCCCTCCGGGGGGTAGCCCCACGCCCTGCCGCCGGCAGCCCCAGACGAGCTGGAGGAGCTGGGATGGGGAGAGAGGAGGGGAGCATCGCCTCGGTTAACACAGACAGGTTGGTGTTTTGAACACAGACAGGTTGGTGTTTGGAGGAGATAGTACGGCTGGGTGCGAGTGTCTAAAGAGCCACACAAACAAACACAGGCTGAGTCAGTGCACTGTGACACAACCCACCTCTCCTTAAGGGGGGGCAGAGCGGCGCGTCCGAGCGCTGGGTCTGTAAGTCACATAGAAATACCATTACCTTCTCGAGAAATGTGAGGCCCCTTTGCAGCTGCTTGCACACACAACTCCATTTGTTGTAACAGCCAAACCAAGGCCCTGAATTACAGCGTCAAAATCCCATGTGGACATTTGGGTAATTGGATTCAACCCATTTAAAAAGGTACAACATGTAACAAATGTACTGCACTCAATCATAAAAATATAATTAAGTTACTGTAATTTTGATTATGTCATCAGAGAGGCATAATAGGGTAAGCATGCTCAGTGCAAAGACTGACCTCTCCGACAACAATGCTACAGCCAGTGTGTTTGCGTCTGAACAACTATTCCGGGTCAGAACGTTGTGTGTTGAGCGTGTCTGTTCTGACTCACTGTTCTTTGGTCCCCCCCCAGTTGCCTGATACAAAACTAATTGGCAAACTCACACAGCGTGCTGCAACCATGGCCATCAGTAAATGACCTGGCTCCACTGTGAGATTGTTAGAGTGTCCCCGACCTACAGAGCCTCATCCTCCTTCAGCACAGCTTCATGACCAGAGGGATCAACCAGATGATCAGGTTTGCAAAAATAAATACATTTCAAATGTATTCATTAGCTGATCAACTTACAGGGCAATTTAATGTCACACTCGTGTCTTCAACCTGGCAACCCGCAGTAGCATAGAGTACAAGGGGGGGTCTCCAATACTGCAAGTTGGGACTACAGTACCCATTTTGAATGCTCTCTATCAATGTTACATGTTGTACCTTTAGGCTTCCATCTCTCATGGCTACATCACACATTGTTTCGTGGACTGCTGTTACTCACATGTGGGAGACTTTTGTCCATTTTTAGGGCTAGTGGACTCCAGTTTTTCTACCACTGGAACATGGTAAGCCTGGGTAACACACACACACACACACACACACACACACACACACACACACACACACACACACACACACACACACACACACACACACACACACACACACACACACACACACACACACACACACACACACACACACACACACACACACACACACACACACACATTATTACGGTTCTATATTGACAGCTCAATCTAGCACTGTCACTCTAAAAAAATAAAAAAAGTCTTGGCACTTTATAATTGCTCTTTGTAACTTGGCACTTAGTCAGAGACGTTGTATACTAGCAATGGATAACCTAGCAATTGAAATGCTTGAAACTTGTTCTGGTGACTTTCTTACTGTATTAGCAGCAATGAAATGTTTTACCTTCTTTTACCTTCAAAAATGTACTCTTTGTAAGTCCCTTTGGATAAAAGCGCCTGCTAATTGCCCTAAATGTAAATGTCAGTCGGTCAGTGTGTGTGTGTGTGTGTGTGTGCGTGTGTCTGTGTCTGTGTGTGTGTGTGTGTGCGTCTGTGTGTGTGCGTGTCTGTGTGCGTGCGTGTGCGTGTGTGTGTGTGTGTCTGCGTGTGTGTGTGTGTGTGTGTGTCTGTGTGTGTCTGTGTGTGTGTGTGTGTGTGTGTGTGTGTCTGTGTGTGTGTCTGTGTGTGTGTCTGTGTGTGCGTGTGCGTGTGTATGTCTGTGTGTGTGTGTGTGTGTGTGTGTGTGTGTCTGTGTGTGTGTGTGTCTGTGTGTGTGTGTGTCTGTGTGTGTGTGTGTCTGTGTGTGTGTGTGTCTGTGTGTGTGTGTGTGTGTCTGTGTGTGTGTGTCTGTGTGTGCGTGTGTCTGTGCGTCTGTGTGTGTGCGTGTGTGCGTCTGTGTCTGTGTGTGTGTCTGTGTGTCTGTGTGTTTGTGTCTGTGTGTGTGTGTGTCGGCGCGTGTGTGTGTGTGTGTGTGTGTGTGTGTGTGCTCACCGGTGCCATTATTGGTGGTGGAGAGGCCGGGCCCTCCACAGGTGAGGGGGACCCAGGTGGAATGGATGGGTGGGCTGCATCAATGGAAACCTCTGTCTCAACCTCCCTGGAAGACAAAAGACAACCCATCCACCATTGTTCAGAGCACCATTATCTACACCACACCTTTGTAGTCATGTACCCCACAGCTCAGCCATCAGCTCATCACCCCTCATCCACGTAGGACCACAAAGGCTTTTCTGTTATACTAGCAAAACATGTAGTGGCCTTTGTCTTTATTTAGGTCTGGTCTTTCCTGGCATTGATCAGCTACTATCAATGCATAAACTATTTAACAAAATTCAACAAATTGTAATATTTTACAATTTGTTAGTTTGAATATTTTATTAAATTGCCGCACATGTAATTTAAATCTTGAAGTCCTCCCCAGCATGGCTGTTTCTCCTGAGTGATAGTGAGGAGATTGTTGTTGATGCCGAAGAACAAGAAGTGCCAGGAACTCCATATAGTTTAAGCTGAAGTTGTTTATTGGTCTCGTACGAGGAGAAGCAGAGGATTTCATCAAGCAAGAGATTCGTGTGTGAATCTTCCTCAGTTCCTTCTGCCTGCTCCCGGAAACACAGTGTATTACATACAAGTTTCAAACCGGAACAGCATGATAGGAGTGTCCAGTGTTGTGCTAGTTACTGAAAAATAGTAACTAGTTACAGTTACTAGTTACTTTGTAAAAAAGTAACTCAGTTAGTAACTCAGTTACTTAAACCAAAAAGTAATGCGTTACTGAGAAAGTAACTTTTTAGTTACTGTAAAACGTTCTTCCAATGCTCTAAAGGTTGATTGATTGAGTTCCCCCTATAGCCGTCATTTCAGTTCTGTACTGATGCTGAATAATACAAAATAATACAACCGTTTCAATTCAGTTGCATCCACATCACTGAATCTAATCATCCAAGCAATATGATCTGTTGTGCACCAACACAAACACCAAATATTTATTTCAGTCAGGCCATAGGCTATAAACTGGCTAAACAAGGCTATTTTTCTTATTTGGTATTCAAAAACAAACTGCCAAAAATTAAAGTGGCTTCAAAGCAAATACAGACATTCTGATATAAATAACTGACAACAATATTCTGACGTCGACGTCGACGTCGGCCGGCTGAGCGCCGCTGAGCCACCGCCGTGCGAGAGGCAGACGCCTCCGCCGCGTCCTCGCTTCACCTCCTTGGAGCGCCGTCTGTGTGTGTGTGTGTGTGTGTGTGTGTGTGTGAGTGGGTGTGTGCATGCCGCTTCTCGATGTGCTTCAGCAGATTGCTGTTGCTGTTTTTCGCCGTACAGAGGATTTTTGACCCGGGGCACAGTTTACATCTTACCGAAATGTTGTTTTCCCCTTTGCTCTCGAGTTGAAAAAAAATGGAGTATTTCCAAGAGTAGAAACTGATCTTCCCCTTCTCGCTCGCCATCATGCCGTGCACTGACCTGTCCAGTCATCTCGGGGCGCGTGTTTGATTGCGTGTGTGACGCTAGAGGCGACAGCTTTGTTTTTCAATTCAATTAAACTTTATTGATCGGGAACTGCGTGCCGTTGTAAAACCTCACCAAAAGGAACGGAGTAACGTAGCGTTCGCCGTTCGGTAACGGAGTTACTGAATTTAAAAAAAAACAACGCGTTACGTAACGCGTTACTGAAAAAAATAACGGCGTTACGTAACAGCGTAACTAATAACGGGCTACTACCCAACACTGGGAGTGTCCCATTCTGATTGGCTTATAATTTATAAACATTACATGTTACTAAGCAGATTTGACATGACGTAGGTGTATTCTTCTATCGCTTTATGTTATGTCTCCAAGTTCCAGAGAGTCAGACTTAAAGTCGCCAAGAGGAATACAATCTTCACTATGTCCTTCAGAATGTCAGATCAACCTAACCGTACCATTGCTAAATAATATTTTTCCTAACACTGAGAACAGTGATCCCCAACCTTTTGAGCCTGTGACCAGAACATTCTTACCACCCCCAACCTGCATCTGCTTCTGCACACATTGGTTTAACCCTAGGAATACCACACCACACTCTCAGTAGTTAGCATCAGCTTGTTTGCCGGGTGCAAATCATTCAGCGGTCTGCAGATACGGGGCCTTCCAAACCTCAAAACACTTAAAACAACAACATCTGGCATTTAATTAAAGCAATCTCCCTCTGGGATCATTAAAGTATGTCTGTCTGTCTGTTCTGTCTGTATTGCCAAAAGTCAGCTGCCGTGACAACACATGCATATCAGGTGACCACAGGTCATCAGCGCACACAGCAGACACAACAAAACTGTACACGGATGGAGAAGAGGACAAACACACAGGCGGCTGTGTGAATGAACAGCTATGGCCGCCTAGCTCTCTGAGCTCAGAGGCCTCCTGTAAACAGCAGGGTGCAGGAGCTGTAAAGCCTGTGGGTGCGCTGCGTGCACAGCTACGTCCCTGACTGGACCCACCTGCTGCTGGCGGCGGCCGGCGGGTTCTGGGGCCGCTGTGGCGAGTCCACCGGCGTGCTGCAGGCGGACGAGGCGGCCGTTGTCACGGGAGACGCTGCGCTCGGTGGAACCAATGGCGGCGGCGTGTGTGACGCGGGTGGGTGGGAGATGAGAGGGTCCTGAAGAAGAAGGTCGCATCCACAGAAACATCAGGCCATGCCACGACTCTGCTCTAAAGCCCTGGACATGCCTTCATCATCGCATTGGAAAGCAAAACGCTCATTCTCACTAAAACAAGGCTCTGGTGAGCAGACTGCTGCTCACCTCAACTGTAGTCCAACATAGGGAACACCTCAGTGTCGCTTCACACAGCATACATGTAGCCCTCGACATCACAATCAACTTGAGAGAACAAAACACGCTAAGATTGAAGAAGGTAACCTGCTGGTGGCGGGTGGGCTGGTAGGGCCTCTTGGGGCGCGTCTGTGAGGAGGAAAGGGGTGGAGGATTGGGGCATGGGCTGGGGTTTGACGTTTGGGGCATCTGGGCCGTCAGGGTCTTCTTGTTGCCCATTTCGTTGTTGAAGCTGTTCACAGCCTATTGGGATAGATGGATGGGAACAGACACCTTTATCCAGAGCCACTCACAGTGAATCCTGATGCATATCATTAAAGGGCAGTCAGGGCTTAGGCATGTGGATAATAATAGTTATAGTTACAAAGTTCACAGACATCACAAATTCTTATGCAGATATAAATAGGGATGGATATAAAACAAAACCAAATGGTAGCCAGGTAACCAAGCGAATGAGCCTGTTGGAGATCATAAGAAGAGATGGACGAGATGGAAAAGTAAAATCTGAAAAGTGTCATATAGAAGAAACAGCAACCAACAGGAAGACATGTTGCTCTGACATCCTATGCATGTTGTACTGTACTGTACTGAATGTCTATGTATAACCGCCCTGACATTGTGGGCCTACTCCATTGTTTTTGTACCATCATCAGGGGGATTTAAATGCACTTGAATCACTACCAAAAGGCGAGCCGGTTTTGTCTTCTTTAACTTCATGTATCGGAACACCTCATCCACAACCTGGATCAGTCTGCCTGAACCCATCCAGCAGAACCTCAACCCCTCCGTATTCCTGACCCCCCCCTGTGTTCCTCCACCCTCACGTTCCCCGTGTGCTGTGGTCCGTATGTCCATCCGCTCACCTGGCGGAGGAACTTGTTGGCCACCAGGGTGTCTGGCGAGACGTCCACCTTGCTGCAGGTGGGGCAGACGTGCTCGTCTGACTCCAGCAGGGCGCTGCGGATGCCTGCGCTCAGTGACGGAGAGAGGCACCAAAACAGAGGGAGGAGGAAAAACAGCGATGAGACAGACAGGAAGAAGACAGAGACTGTGTGTGTGTTTCCAAATAGACTGAGATGTGTCTGTAAGCTTATTGTGCTGAAGTCTTGTTTTAAATCACATTTAGTGTCGCTACATGTCATGTAAGCAAGACGAACCCACTTAACATTCATATTGTGAATGTTAAATATGCAAGAAAATATAATCGTACATACATGTACTGAATGTATTTGTATGAGGATCTATTCCTGGTATCTGTGTGTCAAGGTTGGGTGTCCAGTAATTTATGAATCAAAATATAGTAAGTAATAAGTAATATGGCTAACACCCATCAAAGCTGAGCTATGTCAGAACATAATCTACATTTAGAGCCATAATTTGAATGTTAATGTTACTACTTCCACAAACATAACTAAATGATAATATGATAAATGTCGATATGAACAAATGTGTTTGAATTTGATATGATCATTTACAACATAAGTGTGTGCGTGTATCAATGGACATCAAATAAAATGTCAAACCGGTAACACTTAGAAGAATAATTTTATTGACCTTGTGAAATTGTACACAATCTTGATGCAGAACATTAGCATGAAACCTTTAATGGAAATGCACGTGCATAACCTCACACAACATGGGGACCAATGGAGACAGAGGAAGACAGAAGACAGATATACATACAAACATGGCATGAAGTGCAACACAGACGAGAGAGACAGACACGGCCAGTCTTGACATGTAAACTTTGTATGTTTGATGGATGTATGGTGGTATGTGTTGCTATTGCACATGACATGTCACCTAATAACCCTAAGACACTAACCCTAATAATAATAAATTAACATTGAACTTGGGCTTCATGGAACAGGTGCATGTGTATCCAATATGAATCTTGTGTGTGTGTGTGTGTGCGTGCGTGCGTGCGTGCGTGTGTGTTTGCATGCGTGTGCATGTGTGTGCGTGTGTGTGTGTGTGTGTGTGTGTGCGAGAGGCGTGGCCGGTTGCGAGGTACTCACAGTCATCACAGTAGCTGTTGCCACAGCAGGGGATGAGGACGGCGTCATGCAGCATCTCCCTGCAGATGAGACACAGCAGCTCTGTGGGGACGGCCTCCCCCTCCTCCTCGCCCCCGCAGCCCCCCGCCTCGGGGACTACGGGTGCGAACGGAGGCCTCTCCTTCTTCCCCTTGGCATAGGCCTCGCTGTGGAAGGAAACACACACACACACACACACACACACACACACACACGCACGCACGCACACGCACAGACACACACACACAGACACACACACACATGCGCACACACACGCACAGACACGCACAGACACGCACAGACACACACACACACACACACACATACACACACACACACACACACACAAAACAGAGATAAAAAAAGAGTTCTCACATTGCTGGGGTAAACACAGACCCACGGGGGAGACTGAGGTAAAAACAGTACCACACACCAGAAATCACCCTTAGAGCGAAGCTTGCTTTTCCAAAAAGCCAATTTCAACCCTTTGTGTTGCATGTTCACACTGTGACAGGATATAAACCTGACAAACACTAATGCAGTGTCCCTACAGATTCGTGCAAACACATGAAAACGTCTTGGAACAGCTTGAATACTTTGTCAAGAGAAACACACAATACTATCTCGTGACGGCTCACAATGTTGGCAGGTGTGTGTGTGTGTGTGTGTGTGTGTGTGTGTGTGTGTGTGTGTGTGTGTGTGTGTGTGTGTGTGTGTGTGTGTGTGTGTGTGCGCGTGCGGTGTTGATAGTAATGATGCACGGTCCCTCACAGAGCAGAACCCACATCATGTTAGGAGCCAGGACAGACGCAGCCCGCTGCCGGGCCCAGGGCGCTGGTACTCACGCGTCTATAGTGGGGATGGCGTAGCGGCCGCAGTGGGTCAGCATGGCCCCCTTGATGCTGGGGTCGGCCACCTCCACCATGAAGGAACGAGGGATGCCTGTGCTCTTCTTGATCTTCGGCAGGGATTCAAAGGTCTTGTCCTGAACAAGAGGACACACGTACACATTTACACACACCTCACGCAGACGCGCGCACGCACACACACACACGCACGCACGCACGCACGCACGCACACACACGCACACACGCACACACGCACACTTTGAGCCTGTCATGCTCTCACCCCGTTGGTGGGGCAGTTCCTGATGTGGTGGCCATTCATTCCGCAGCGGAAACAGGTGTAGTTGGGCGGAGGAGTGCCGTGCTTCTTCACGTAACTGCACACAGACGGAGCAGAGAGGGAGAACACATCAGAGACATACGTGTACACACACATCACTCCAGAAGGGTACACATTGAAAAAGAAGACAAGAAGATGATGTGGACGAGGAACAAATAAACATGCGAGAAACGAGGGTATAATCACCATGAGATATAAGAAGGCATAATAGAGGAGCAGAAGTTATCAATCACAATACTAGCCAACTTATGAACCGGACCAAGTCCACAGACACAAAACAGATAACGTGATCCCAACATGAGAAACATTTGGTGAGTAGTTTGAATGGAAAGGTCCCAGCGGTCAGAGGGGATGGGCAGGACTTACTTCATGGGGTCGTACTCGTGGTTGGACTGGGACATCATGGCCTGGATCTTGTCCTCCTCAGACACATTTGCGTTGGCCAGATTGCAGGTCTTTGCGTGTGCAGGTGTTGGGAGGAGGGGGGGAGGGGGGGGGGTCACATGCGTGTATTGATGGTCTAACACAGCGGCCTGTCTGATACTACACCTCCCCATCAGGAGTTGATGAAATATCCAGTTCATTTCATTTTATGCAAGTCGATTCTCCAGAGAAAACAACTGGGCCTTGAAGGAGTCCTCCTACTCTGTTCTCCACTCTGAGTTTCATTACACCGTGAATGATTACAGGTTACAAGACACAGTCTAAATCCATATTGAGACGTAGTAAAAGAGTTTATTATATATTATCAAATGTTCAAGGCCAATACACATATACAACTTTTCTTTGCATGCTATAGTTAATAAAAACAATCAAAAAAAGTGAACAATAATTCAAATTCAACTTTATTTGAACAAGTGAAAACATAAAAAACACACAGCTAAGTAACGTGATGTGAAACTGTCAAAAGTGAGATGAGTCAGTCTAAAGTCAATGCTGATGAGCTTACCTGGGAATTTTCCTAAGTGTGCTTTCTTTTAATATCCTCTATAGAGAATAACTCCAGCTGGCTTTTTCTAGCAGTGACCAGCCAAGTACAAATTACAAGATACTATAATTGATGCTTAGCCTTGTTTCAACCTTCGATGTGCATCTATTTATATCACTGGCAAATAAGAAGTCATGAATAGACTGAGGAGAATACCTGGGAGAGAAGGGTCAGGGATCTGGAAACACTCTGATTATCCATCTGTTGGAAGGACAGAACAATTGTCAAGGAGGGAGTGCAGCCATTCCCCCAGTATGTGTGTTGGATGGAACAAAACAAGGGCATGTTTTGTTCCGGATAAGGGAACAAATGGGCACCAGCGAGGGGGGATTCCCATACAGTGATTTGTTTAGACTACTCTCAACTCCTGCAACCACGTTTATGGAACTGACACGTACTGAAGCACAAAACCTTATCTTAATAAAACCATCTGTGTCTTGATTATACAAGCACATACCATCATATATTTTCAGAATGTATTTATTATGTTTTGCCAAAATCCCTATATTAAGTGTTTAATTGTTTAACTGTGTAACATATCCACAATCGTAAAGTATATACTTTACATCAATATGTATTTATTAAATAATCTATGCATTACATTGTTAATGACTATGTGAACAGAAACTGAAAACTGTGAGGGTTAGAAACAAGCCCACAGCTGCTTTGTCCAGAGTGATGGGGTCATCCTAAAAAGCTGACTCATATCTGAACTCTAACTTGACAGTTGGCTTGGCCCATCTGTGATGTACAGTACAACATGATAATGTCCTCCAGGCCAGCCACGTCTGACACACGCCCCACCCCCACCCTCTTTACACAGATATCATGAGTTTGCATAATGGAGACATTCGCGGTGGTCACAAACCTCTTTTGACATGACAAATAAAGAGTATAATACAAGTTACAATATTGTAAACATTTATTATGATCTTTTCTTAATCTCACAAAAAATTACAAATGTATTGTTTCAGGGTAAGGTTTAGTTTAAGTTTAAGGTTAACCATTTGAATTTCAAGACAAAACAATTATAAAATGTAACCAGTTTTACTGGCTCGGTCCCTAACTATCGTTCATTTTATAACCAAGACTGGGCCATTTCCATGAAAAAAACCCTTCTGGCTCCAACAATGATATGCAGGTAAGGTAAATGTTCAAACAAGTTCTGACTCGGTTTTGGTTGAAATATTACAACATACACCTTTAAAAACAGCTCATGGGATAATAGTGAGAACAAAGTGTGTGTGTGTGTGTGTGTGTGTGTGTGTGTGTGTGTTCTGGGCGTGGGGTTACGTACTGCTTTGGAGACTCCAAAGGCATGGTGGTGAAATGAGTGGTTGGAACGGTCACTGAAACAACAAACAGAAGCACCGTGATACATCACCTCTGCGTACTGTCTGTAATTATAATCATATCTAAATGAGAGAGTAAATACCAGTAAACTGCATACAGTATGCTATGAAGTAATCAAGACTGACAGAGGAGAATTCCTAAAGATGTAGTTGAATGCACTTCCAATGATTGTTCTGCAAACGGGTGGTCCACAGATAAACAGTTCAGTTGGCACCAGTGCTGTGACTCTGTTTGTTTATAATTATAAACGTTAACATACCAATGCATGTGCGCTCACTGGTAAGCAGCAGTTCCCCTGAAGGGCGATTGTAACGGATTTGTCAAGCGGTGCCTGGGGGGGAAACTCTGTGGAGCCACGTGTTCATAGCAGTTTCACCTTGTGGTTCCACACCTGTTCATTTCACTAAACTAGAGGTTTCTGTTGGCGCAGGTGAAACTATTTCCATACGACTTCCAATTTCATAATGATTGTTTGGTGAACTGAGCCACACAAAAAAGACTATTATTATTGTAAATGCTTATGACCGAATTGCTTTCAACATATGGACCTTGTTATAATATTTGCACAATACAATAAGCATTGTTGTGCAGAAAGCATACAGTTGCCTACGGAATTGTGTTGAGTATATTTAACAGTTTTAAATCTGAATGAGCAAAATAGAATTAAAATGCTAAAATTGCTTCATTGAGTGTTGAAATAAAAACAAGATGTTCAACTCCCAACTGAGGTCTGTTGTACAGGGATAATGGTTCTACACGTTCTATGTCTTTCAATCTCATTAGAGTGTTTTAACCTACCTGGGTCAGGTTCATGGCCAGAATAACGTTAATGTATGACAGAAACATTAGTGCATTCAGCAGTACGTTGATTCAACAGTGACCCTGCACGTCCACAATAGGTTTGTAGGGTTTTCAAGGGAGGTCAGCTAAATGACACACTATTGCTGGGTTTCCGACAGCTTAATGTGCTTGGACACCGCCCCCAACGCCAACATCAGGCCACGTCTGTGGTGATTGGCTGCTGTTGGAAGACGTTTACTTTTGGAGAACGTGCCAAACTGGTGTAGGCCAAACTGGTGTGGGCCAAACTGGGCCAACATTGTAAGGTTGGCTGTGGGCATGTTTTGGAGCAGCGTGCAGGCACCTACAAACAATGTACAGAGTGTACTGGAAACAAAGCCATGCACACCATATGAACTCCTAATGATACATCCAATAGTAAAAAATAACAACCACTGTATTTTTAACATTTGCCATTTAAATTCTCACATCTGTTCACAGTAAACCGTTGCTTAAGCGTACATTTCCCATCAGAGATAACGAATGTAAAAATAAATGAACTCATGTGATACCATTGCTAGGTAATGCATGTCACAATCTGTGGGTAACAAAGCATGGAGCATCAGCTGACACTTACATGGTCTTGGAGGTCTTGTTACCCGATGACTTGACAGCCGCCATAGGGATTCTCCTCACAATGACAGATGAGTTCTTAGTGATGAGATCCTCCTCATCTTTGTACTCTGAGGGAAGACGGAGAGGTTGTACATATCTAATGAACGAGTGATAAAGAGCTGTGGGAAGAAAACCATGTATTATCTTTTGTTGAATGCATGAGTTTAGCGTCAGACTCCATTACCTCTAATAGAATGATAAAAATGTTCAATGTGTTTTTTTAATGAATAAGCCATAACAATAAATAACATAATAACAAGGGACATTCATAATTCTTCTCACAGCATTATATTAAGTGGTCATTCTTATTCTATTTTACCATCTTTACAATAAAAACATGCAATTTGGTTTATTCTCATAAGAAGTTGATGAGAAGACATTATTTCAGAAATGTTGTGCTACAAATTTGTTTCATTTTGACGATTCAGCATTACCAGGGAAACTCATGCCTGGCTATTTTTAGACGGCCTCCTCAGCAATATTTCAAATCACACTAGCAATAGACTTATCCCAACGTTAACTTATTGAATGAAAACGTGTCGTCAAGAAGGTGAACACCGTCTTAGCGTGACTTCCTACACAAGTCTGTGCCCTGATCAACAGAACAAGGTGACGCAACCCTCAGACCACTGTAGCCAGCTGTCAGTCATGAACCACGTGGATTTAGACACCATAAACTGAAACGAAACGCATTCGCCTTCCGCTCAAATAAAGCACAGTTGATCCTCTCTATCGATGTGTCGACTTACCTTCCTTCGTCTGTGCATTGGTGATCTGAAGGTCGCAGTCGCCGGCTCGAAGTTTCTCTCGGTCCATGATCTGCCTCTTCAGATCCTTCAGCGTAATGTGGAGGCCGTCAAAAACCATCGTGTCGTATTTGAGTTTAGAGGAAAATTTGTAATGGACGTGAGCCATGTCGACAGAACCTAGACCCCAGTCCTAACGATTAGTAAATAAAGAGTCAACGCAAAAACGATGACAACAAAGTAGCACCAAGTTATTCGACTTTACAGACTTGGCAAGTCCGCTAGCTAGCAGGTGTTAGCCGCCAGTTACACTGGAAGCCAACGAGATAGGCTAATAACAAGCGGTAGTCAGCTATACTACTGCCAAACTGTCCCGACAAGATAGCATGCGACAAACAACCAGCATCAGACCATCAAAAGAATGTAGATTCAACCAATTCCAACTCAGTTTTAACTTTAGTTTCTCTCCCACGCTGCATGCTGGCAGTGCTCGTTGACAGAACCGACCAGCTGTTTCCACGAGCAACGACTCGTCATCATATGACCACTGAGCCACAGCGTCAGGCAGCCTGCGCAGCACACACACACACACGCACGCACGCACACACACACAGACGCACGCACGCACACACACGCACGGGGCGATTAACACCCCCAAATCATTTGAATATAGAGCAAATATATTGTTCAATTTCAATATCGGATCCGTACAATTACGAACTACTTGAAATGTGACATTTTTTGTTTACACATTGCCTTTGTTAGCTTTTTCACCCGTTTATTTCCATCCACCTCGATCATTTGGCTGTTGTGTAAAGTCATCCTGTAGGACTTAGGTTAGAAACGAAGTTGCACTGATAGTCCAGTAGATGGAGAGCAGTCACCAGGCACAATGGTGTTGGCTTTAGGCCTGCTGTGGCCTATGGAGGAGACTTCGCACCGATGACAATGCAATTCACAAAACACCATTTAACTTTGAGTCATCTATGGTATTTAAAAGCCCGCAGTGTTAGGATATACCTGCCTGTCTGCCTGTCTGTCTCCGCTTGATTCAAAAGATCGAGGAGATAAAGCATGTAAACTGTCAATTGATGGGTTGTTAGTTTAATTGCTGTGATTACTAGTGTAAAGTATTACTCAGTATACCTTTGGCTATAGATTAAAGTATAGGCTGTTTCAGTCTTGTTTCCCCCCTGCGGTCACGGTTACTGCAGCCGTTCCTTATTCTGCCGCTAGATGTCGCCGTTAGTTAAAAAATGTTATGAGTTGTCAGTAAATGCGTGTTTGCTTGTCTTAGCCAGATTCAGACGAGTTGTTTCATAGTCATATTACGCTTTTCGGGGTTTCTCTTTCTTTTAGTCTGTTAAGTGACTATTTTGATACAATAGTTTACATATTACGTGGATGACCTGACGAGGCTCTTCGGCGAGGTGTTTGAGGACCCAATGCCATTTGTTGAGGAGGACATGTCATCCCAGTATGAGGGACCAGTAGAAGGTTGTGCCCTCTATGGTTGTGCCCACCATCTCTCCTGCTACAGTAAAGGGCGGGTCGGAAGTACATTTATAGTCGCGCCGATCAGGAAACTCCTGCATGTCTGGAGTACCACACAAGAAAAGTTATTTTGAGAAAAGCATTTATGTATAATTTGTTATAATAAATTATTCAATTACTAATTATTCAGGCCCTGTGGTATAATGAACCTTCTTATTTTATCATCTTTTATTTTATATTCAGTTGTATCATTACATGAAATGCAAAATGACTCTTCCTCTTCCATCCTTCCATTTTCCGCTCTGGCAACAATCGTTGCATGAGGCGCATATGGATCCAGGAAGCAACATGTGTTTCACTGTCAAACTTTTATTCAAAAGAATCGATAAAAGAATAGATAATATAAAGGAATAATATATCCGTAAATGATAATTGGGTGTAACAGGGGGATAAGAAAAAGGGCTGATGCAGGACCGCGACACAGAGTGGAGGCTGTAGTAATGTAGTGTTGTAATTGATTATACTAACTGTTAGCTACCTTTCTTATTTTGTTGTTGCAGCATAACTCCTCACCACTGTGGACCTTCCTGCTCCACTCCTGGGTGCGACAGTGTTTCGGGTCGCACCGATTGTCCGGCCTGATTCATGATCTGTTATCAGACTTGTGCTTGAAGAGGAAAGGCTGGACCGAAGCCACTGATACCGGTGGTGTTGACGGCTACTCGGGACTCAGGGATGCGAGATAGCGGACATGCATGCTTGCAGCCTGGGTTTTTCTGGAGAGAGGCCTTGAAGAGAAAGGAGCAGAAAAACCTAACAGTTTGACAAAGGTTGAAAGCTGTTTTGCAGCAATGAACAGTGTGAGACGGTTTATTCTTTACTTTAACGCATGTACACCTATTCTTGTAGTACCCCTAAATGAAATTAATTATTAACCACAAAAAGTGTGATCCCTATGACCCCTTTAATTTCAAATTTGTCATTGTCTCTCTTGGAAGGGAGTATGCTTGGTGAGCATTTTCTTTCTGTTAGTGGCTTCCATTGTCTGGCAGAGTTACAGTAGCCTAGCTCCTCTTTGTATGAGGGGAATACACTTTTAATTACTTTAAAAGATTTCCAATGTGTTCTGAATGGTGGCTTATTAAAAAAACAGTGCCAGTAACTTCACCTCAAGTATATATTTTAACACAGAGATAATTTAGCACTCTATTCTGTGATTATTAGGCTACCTGTGTTGCACTGCAGACAGGTTATCGTTGGCGTAAACTTCCTAGTAACAAGTAGTTAGAGGTGTTTTCCCCTTACATGAACAGGAGATAGGCTACTGTAACACTGTAAGTCAATGGAAGTGGCTAACAGAAAGCAAATGCTAACCCAGCAAACTCCCCTTTGGTACACAAAATAATGAATGAATGAATAGTATGAATTACTTAAAGAAATCTGAGTAAAAGACATGCAAACAGCAGTATCCCTATCCCTATATAGAAGTATCCCTTTAGTTACCCTCACCAGCTTTCTTTGTTCTCTGCACAGTTTTCATCCGTCTTTATACACCAGCTGTCGCTTCTCAGATATTGTTTTAGGTCATCAGAAATTCATTGTTTGAACACTGCAAACCTCAATAAATGTAGAGTTTCTGATCATCAAAAAATATTTGTTTGAGTAAGTAAGTATGGGCATCAGTAGTTTTCCCTTTCCAACATACTGAGTATTGGATTTGCTTGTCTGCTTGATTTGCTGTTTACATGTGTTGATAATTAAGTATGTATTAATTTCATAGGCTATATATATATTTCTATTAAAACATGTGTTTAAATGATACCACTTTTTTTGCAGAAGTATTTTGTGAAAAAGGGAAGTCAAAGAGACTGATTGAATACAAACATTGACATGTTGAACTCTGTTGAACTCATGTTGAACTGCATTTCGTTGTCCCTGTACTTGTACTCTGCACAATGACAATAAAGTTGAATCTAATCTAATCTAATCTTCTATATGCACACCCATTTGTGTTTGTTACAATTACTTTTGATTCATTGCAAATTATTTAATAATACAAACACTAATACCTATTACAATTGTGACATGAATTGCATTTTATAAAGGCTGCCTAAAAGGAAACATTAAGGTGATTTATATGTGTGCGTGTGTGTGTGGTGTCTCTAAATTGACCATAGGTTTGTATGTAAGTGTGAATGGTTGTTCGTCTCCATATGTTAGCCCTGTGATTGGCTGTCGACCTGTCCAGGGTGTACCCCGCCTCTCGCCCGTTGTAGCTGGGATTGGCTCCAGCCCCCCCGCGACCCTCTAGAGGATAAGCGGTACAGAAAATGGAATGGAATATATATACGGTACATATAGATTTATTCTTATATAATGTCAACTCATAAAAACTCAGTCTCCCACAATTCATTAATGCATAAGGAGGACATTTCCTACGACTGAGTTGGAAAAATGACTAAGTCAAGTTCAAGTTCAAGTTCAAGTTAATTTATTCGTCTCCCTTGGGAGAAATTTGGTTTAGAGACAGGGTACTGCTGCATAGACAAACATGGAACATACAGAGACACCAATGAATGAATAAAGACAGTAGAACATCCAACATAGAAACAAAGTACATAACTGTTAGACAGATAGGGACCAGACTCCAAGAAGGTCTGAGCTGTGACATTTGCCCTACCCCCTAGTCAAAAAGTACAGTGCTGGTACACATTCAAATTGCAGTGCACAATAAAGTGCTAGTGCCTATTAAAGTGCTTGTCAATGTTTAGAAATGCTGGTACAGTTTAAGCTAACAAAATGTTCTAGAACACATTGAATGCAGTGCATATAGATAGACAGATAGATAGATAGATAGATAGATAGATAGATAGATAGATAGATAGATAGATAGATAGATAGATAGATAGATCAAGTTTATATCCATCTATCTATCTATATTAAAGTGCTAATACATATTTAAAAATGCTGGTACAGGTTTAGGTTAAAAAATACAGTTCTAGAACACATTTGAAATGCATTGCACAGTAAAGTGCTGGTGCATGTTATAGTGCTAGTACATGTTTAAGAAGTGCTGGTAAAAATTAGGTTCACAGTACAGTACAGTTCAGGTACACATTTAAAGTGCAGTGCACAATAAAGTGCTGGTGCATATTAAATTGCTAGTGTATGTGCTGTTGCAGATTAAAGTGCTGGTGCATATTGCCGTGCTGGCGCTTATTTAAGGTAGTTCCTGGCACATCAAATAGCTAATACACTGTATACATTGCAACACACTACACAGAAACCTCCCTACATTTGCTCATTAATGAGCTTGACTGACAATGGGACAAAGGAATGTTTGAACTGGTTGTGTTTACATAAGGAGACCCTGTACCTTCTCCCTGAGGGCATTAATGAATATTCGTTGTTCAAAACATGGCAACTGTCATTTAGAATGTTTTTTGCCTGAGTGATGACAGCCTGGTCGACCCTGAGGGTCAAGGGGGGAGTGACACATGATCTTGCCCGCTACTCTGACCAGGTCGAGAATCTGTGATTTTGATTTGACGTTTAGGTTCCCAAACCAGCTGGTGATACCGTACCGTATAATGGAGTCTATTGCTGCTCTATGGAAAATTAACATTATGTTTTTGCTGACGCCAAACAGCTGTAGTCTACATAAAAAGTGGAGGCGCTGGTGAGTTCTGGCACAGACAGTGTCTACCTGTGTCTGCCAGCTCAAGTCACTGTCAATGTGAATGCCTAGGTACTTACATGAAGTCACTTGATTAGTGTTATTTCCATGTATGGTCACAGGGCTGTGATCACCAATTGATTTGGGGTCAAACAGCATTTCCACAGTTTTACAGGTGTAAATATATATGTACTTATATATAACTTATGGTCGTCACACCAGTCCACAAACCTATCCACAGCATCTCTGTGGATGGATGAGTTGGAGTTCCTAGTGAGCAGACTAAGAATGGCCGTATCATCCGAAAACTTCACAATGTATTGGTTAGGCTCAGAACTAACACAGTCATTGGTATACAGAGTAAACAAGAATGGTGAACTGACACACCCCTGGGGTGCACCAGTGCTGCTTATTTCTGTACTTGATAGGGAAGAGTTAAACTTGACCTGCTGTGGCCTCTTGGTGAGAAAAGAGTGGTACCACCTGATTAAAAAAGGATTTAGATTCAGAAGAGCTATAGTTTTCTAAGGAGAATATGTGGCTGAATTGTATTAAAAGCAGAGCTAAAATCAATGAGGAGCAGTCTAGCATATGCACCCGGGTTTTCAAGGTGCTTCAGTGTGAGGTGCATTAGAGTCGATAAGGCATCACTTGTACTGCGTTTTTTTTTTTGTATATGCAAACTGATATTTATCTAACACTGGCTCCACCTCTGCCCGAAGTGCATTTAACATGAGTCGTTCCAAGCACTTGAAGACGTTAGAAGTTAGTGCAACAGGCCTGTAGTCATTGTCCTCCCTAGGACATGTCTTTTTAGGGACCGGAATTATAATGGACTTTTTCCAGATCACAGGTACGGTGTGTTGGTCAATGGAGAGCTGAGGTGCCATGCCGGAGTCAGTTCCTCTGCGAATGTCTTTAAAAGAAAGGTGGACATATTATCTGGCCCTGTCGCTTTTTTCACGTGCAGGGATTTAAAAACCTTGGTTAAGGCATGTGGCTCTATAAAAATCCTGTCTTTCACACACATTACAAGCTACATTTTCCAATACAACACAACACCTGTTGTTATCAGATTCAAAACGCATTTAGC
Source organism: Urophycis tenuis (assembly GCA_036785325.1). Classification (NCBI taxonomy): domain Eukaryota; kingdom Metazoa; phylum Chordata; class Actinopteri; order Gadiformes; family Phycidae; genus Urophycis; species Urophycis tenuis. The sequence continues at coordinate 3,052,997 of JAXIVH010000036.1, read as the reverse complement.
ATTTAGTACATTTGCTTTTAAAAATTCATCCTGAGCAACCAGAGGCTTCTTTTTTGCCTCCATGTTGGTCATTCCTCTAATTGAGTCCCACAGTTTTTTGGAGTTGTGCAGAGACAGATCCTGTTCTGCCCACTCCTTATACTGCAGCCTAGCTGCTCTCATGAGTTTTTTTTTTAGGTCTTTTTGAGCTGTTCTGACTCCCTCTGTGTCAATAAGTTTGAAGGCAGGTTTTTTCCTGTTAATGCGCAAGTCTGATTGTGTTTCTCAGATGTGAACCATCCTGGCTTTGGCACATGGATGCTGAACAATGGACTTGTTTGTTTTGAGATGTGAGAACCAGAAGGAGTGTGCTTTAAGCTTTGCAGCAGGCCTTCAGGTCTGGCTATGAAATTATCATGGTAATAATATTGATATGAAGTTTATTTATGTAGGAAAACCTGCATTTAACTGTGAAAGGTTACATGTTGTTATGTTACATATAATACAATCTTAATAGGTGATTGACTACAGGATAGGTCTTGTGTCTGGTCAATGCAAAATACAATAGATACATCTTTGTAAAATAAATGCCTCAAAGCATAGACAAACGCTTTCATCTCCTACCTATCAATGCTTTCAGTTTGGACACAGCACAGCCTCACAGCATATCCAAGCATATTCAATGTATCCAACAATGTTCAAACAGTAGAAAACAGTAGTTTTTATTCATTATTACAGCTTCGTTTGGTTGCCTGTCAATGGCATCACATGCCTGTCACGCTACTTCACAATGTCATCAGATTACACCTCATGTTATCATTTGGATTGAGAGACTCCTCGTCACAAATATGACATTATACCATTATATACATTTAATGCATAATTGCCTTGTATTGACAAATGATTGACAAGCTATTCATAAATGTAGCTTGCATTTCCCGTTTTGATAACAGCCCATTTCAATTAATCAGAAATACAGCAGTATAGGGTAACATTTTAAGATTTGCAAGTGAAGCAGAAGATACTGTTTCATTTTACAAACTGTCAATACACCACCAGAGAGACAGCTGTGCATTAGACAAATTATAAATGGGCAACATTAAAGGTGCTGGGTAAGATCAAATTCAATTTAAAAAGCCCATCAGCTGGTGAATGCAATGCACTGTGAGACTCTGTTTCATGTTGACTGTGCCTGCCTGTCTATGTGCCGGTTCAGATGTGGCAACGCTCCTGGTTCACTGACCAATCAGAGCATCTCCTCCCTGATTTCTCGGGGTACTCCATATTGCCTGTCAATCACAGCTGTGTGTACGCAACACTTCTGAATGGAAGTGAAACAAAGTGATCATAAATCTAATGTTATTTTCTGCTCGCTCTCTTTAGAGTTCTTAAATCCTACACCCAGGTATATGTTGCTTGGTTCTTGATGGGGCAGTGCACCAAGACTGATGTATTCTACGTTGCTTCCTTGTGTGACAGACACACTCTGTCTGCACACATGGCACACTGTGCATGAAGCACTGTATGTGTTGCTACTACCGTTGCTTACCTCTCAGCAACAATAACAACACTTCTCTGGTGTGGTTGTGAAGAGATTCCAAGGTGCGTGTCCTTGAAAATGTTTCATATTCAACAAGAACCTTGCAATGCTTTACCTGATAGAATAGAACAGGACAGTTACACACACTTAACAGACAAGTGTGTGTGTGTGTGCGTGTGTGTGTGTTCATATCTGCGTAGATCTGTGTGTGTTCATATCTTTGCGTGTCTTTGTGTGTCTGTGTGTGTGTTTGTGTAATCCGGTCGTGGCAGCAGAGTGGTAATTGAGGAGTGTTTGTGTGTTGGTCGATGAGGCGCGTTACGCAACGTCCTCCCTCTTTGACATCTTCTGAACGATGGGCCCAAAGCACAAGGAGAGCAGCTACACTAGAGCAGAGCGTTGAGCAGACAGACAAACTGCACAGCACAGTGGACAGGCAAGGAGGCCCCTTAGAGGGGTGGCAGGGGAACAACCATCATCATGTGACCCCACCTGATTATATTCTGAGAGCCCCCCATTTCATTCTGGTCCATGGCGTCAAAGACATGCATGCACACGCACAGAACGGGTTTCATAATGACTCCTCTCCCGCGGTGTTGCCACAAGAGAAGGGAGACACAATAAAGCAAATTTTTTTGACGTGTTAAGCATGAAAATCCAGTGGAAGGTACAGTATACTGTGCAAGCGTTCACTTGCATCTCTGCCTGATGGAAGTGCATACCGTGACGCTATAGACTGAAACAAACTGTGCTGTGGGTGTGTAAGTTGGTGACAGGAAACGCTGGCCACGAAAAACCCTGTCACCAAACAAAGGAAACCAAAACATCTGCGCGGTGAGAGAACTTACAAAGATATCGTTCATTGTGTGCGCTGTATCTCAGGGTTAAGGCAGCAGGCTTTCTACCATAATCTGTAAAGGTATGCCTGGCACTGATGAGACCTTTGAACATGTGCACGTACACACACACACACACACACATACAAACACCCACGCACACACACATGCATACACACACGCACACACACACACACACAAACACACACATGCATACACACACACACACACACACACACACACACACACACACACACACACACACACACACACACACACACACACTCTGTCCCACAGCTAAATCAAATCACATCTAGGTCACTCGTTTTCTGCTTGCCTCCAGTTCAAGCGTGAGCTTGTGTTAGCATGTTTGCGTGTGTGTGTGTGTGTGTGTGTGTGTGTGTGTGTGTGTGCTTGTGTCCACACACACCCACACACCAAGCGGTAATCAGGTTGAATGTATATATGAGTAAGGACCCTTTTTATACACATGAATACCTAATTATAGACGGTCCTTTGCCTATGCCACAGTCCTATGCCAACGCTTCCTATTGGATGGCTTTTTACCTCTAGTTCCCGGTAACGTTCAAGACCATTGCTTATTATGTGAATATAAATGAAGTGAATATGTGGGTGTTTAGACCTCCTTCTAAATCATCCCACTGCGAAAGTTTATGCAACTCGCAGGTGAATTCAGGGTCATTTTTAAAAAGGAAGCCGAAACTCTATGCTCGTTATGTGCATCATACGATGGAGGCGTGTTTAATCACGCCAAACGTCACGGAGACCAGCATCTGCGTTCTCGCACCTCCACCCCCTCTCTCAGGCGAGCGCGCACCAGTTGCACCGAGCGGTCTACTAGGCGGGCGCTAGAAGGAAGCGGACTGAGAGCGGCGCAAGGAGGCTCAGAGCGCAGTGAGCGAACCAAGATAAAAACACGCTAGATTGTCTTTAGTCTGTTTTTTTTTTCATACGCTGACTGGGAACAGAGATAACTTTCTTCGCGCTTGAGTGCCATTCCGCCCTAAGCGTTTTCATTTCGCGGTTTATCATTTGTTCAAAAAGGGGGGAAACGTTTGGATATCGATAGTGCTGCTGAAGGATAGAGTGTCTCTCTGAGTGCGTGTGATAGAGAAAGAGAGAGCGCGAGAGAGAGCGAGAGAGAGTGATAAAGAGAAGGAAAGAATGGCAGACTCGGCGGCGAACAGCGACGGGGAGGACGGAGCGCGCCAGCCGCGAGGCTTCGCGCGCCAAGGGGCCCTCCGCCAGAAGAACGTGCACGAGGTGAAGGACCACAAGTTCATCGCGCGCTTCTTCAAGCAGCCCACTTTCTGCAGCCACTGCACGGACTTCATCTGGTGAGGAGGAGCGGCCCCCCACTGCCCCCCGCCGCCACAGCATCCCTCACTGAAGGGCACCTTCGTGCGCGTCGTCGTTTTGAAACGACTGTTGCTTTTAGCGTAGTTTGAGAGAGCGAGAGAGAGAGAGAGAGAGAGAGATTGTAACATAGAAAGGGGATTATTTAATTCTCCAGACTATGGTCTTTAAACAGTTGTCTGTGTTTGGTTATGTGAGTGTCAAACATTGAAACTAATATCACACGGACCATATGTAACCCCTAAAAACCTGTAAATCGAGTTTTTTAATTGAGATGGGTCGGTTGGCCTAATTTGGCCGATTTAGGCCCCTAGTATTTTTATCTAGGCTCCATTCTATTCCCAAATCGACCATTATGATTCACGTCCTGTGACAGGCTTTTTAATTTATGAATGGCTAAATGGTTTGACCTAGTTGGATCCTTGGGCATGTGCACTCACAGCTGTCTAACGTACCGGGCTGGACCTTGCAGGCTGTAAACACATGTTCACACATAATGATTTGCCCTTTCCTGCTGCCTTAAACTCTTCAGACTTTACTCGGGTCTTGTGAATGCCAGAAAGGTGACCATCAGATCGTTCAGATCAGACATGTAACAGGCATGTCTCCATGCATTTGCATAGTTACAGACTGCATTTTTTGGAATGTTTCACCACATACATGTCTAGTAATTTCCTTGACTTGACATACTCACTGGTTTCCCAAGTACATTCTTGCCTTCAGGTCAAACACTACACACACCATTGTGAGTGTTGTTGGGCTACACACACACACACACACACACACACACACACACACACACACACACACACACACACACACACACACACACACACACACACACACACACACTGTGTGTGTGTACAGAAAGAACAAAAAGAACCATGGCTAATGAGATGAGGCCTACACCTAAAGAGACAGACACACTGATACACACACACACACACACCCACACACACACACATATATATGTATGTGTATATATGTATATATATATATATATATATATCTACAGTCATTATGTTCAATGCATTCTGTACTCTTTCCACAGGGGTTTTGGCAAACAGGGATTCCAATGTCAAGGTAGGTGTCTGCACGGTTCTTACTCCGTCTCCCTCTGCCTCCCTCATACACACAGACACAGACATCCTATTTATATTTCATGTGGCTTGCAACAAAATACACACACTAGTGTGTAACTCACTCAGATAGTGTCTATGGGCATGCAGTGTGAAGGCCAACACACACACACCCTCTCTCACATACACTCAACATAGTGAAGAAGTAGCTTGTCCCACTCATGATTGTCATGGTCTCTCTGCTTCCTGTGTTATATTGTTCTTCTCTCTCTATGTCTCTCTCTCTCTCTCTCTCTCTCTCTCTCTCTCTCTCTCTCACTCTCTCTCTCTCTCTCTCTCTCTCTCTCTCTCTCTCTCTCTCTCTCTTTCTCCCTCATATTTAGGGAATACATTTGACATAAGGTGATACATTTCATTGCTGCTAATACAGTAAGAAAGTCACCAGAACAAGTTTTAAGCATTTCAATTGCTTGGTTAACCATTGCAAGTTACAAAGAGCGATCATAAAGTGCCAAGACGTACAACATACAAGAGCATGAGGGGAGGGTTTTTTTTAATTTTCTTTTTTTTAGAGGTAGAGGATGGATTTTATGCATGGTTGAGGTGAACTCTGAACGAGTCTTGAGTCTCTTCCGGAAGATGGGGAGTGACTCTGTAGTCCTGACATTGGCAGGTAGCTCATTCCACAACTGTGGTGCCAAAACGGAGAAGAGTTGTGAATGTGTGTCTCTCTGTCTCTCTCTCTCCCTCCCCCCCTGTCTCTCTCTCTGTCTCTCTGTCTCTCTCTCTCTTCCCTCCCCCCCCCCCCCCTCTCTCTCTCTCTCTCTCTCTCTCTCTCTCTCTCTCTCTCTCTCTCTCTCTCTCTCTCTCTCTCTCTCTCTCTTCTCTCTCTCTCTATCTCTATCCTCTCTCTCTCTCTCTCTCTCTCTCTCTCTCTCTCTCTCTCTCTCTCACTGTCTCTCTCTCTCTGTCTCTCTCTTTCTGTGGCTCTCTCTCTCCCTCTCTTACCTCCTACTCCCATCAGGTCTGTATTGCAAATGAACCCCAAACCAAACGGAAATGACAAAAGGAAAATAATTGCAGTAATATCTTTAGACTCACAGCTCAGACTGTTCTTTAATATATATATATATATATATATATATATATATATATATATATATATATATATATATATATATATATACACCACTCTTATATATAAGAGTGGTGTAAAACATGATTGCTAAAATCATTGATCATTATGCTCTGTGTTAAGCTCAATGCTGTGCTAAGACACTTATATTAAAGAGGTAATGTTCAGTCACCTGAAAAACAACAGATGTTTAAATTCAAGGTAACTGCCTTTCCAGACCAACTATGATTATATCCATGTATTACATACATAGAATCTCAATCAGTCATATTTCATTATATCTTTTCAATAAAATGTCCGTGTTCTAAAGAATTAGAAGCATTTTGTGAACAACTTTTGCTTCGTTGTGAGTATTTTAAAGATTAAAGGTGCCTGGAAACTAGAAAAGGACAAATGCTAAACCAAACATTTGACGATGACTTTGACTGGGCTGTTTCCCATGACGATGAAGAGCAGAACCTGCCCTGCCTACGGGGCAGGCGGGGCTGGTGGCCTGCAGGGGGGCAGAGTGCACAGGCTGCTGGCTCTCTGCTCCAGTAGACTGGTGGCCACTAGCAGATCATCTCTTCCCTGCTTGGTTTGAGGAATCAGTCTGGCCTGTCAATCAAATGTGCTTAAATTGGAACACTTTAGGGAGGGAGGGATCAGAGAGTGGTGACTTATTTTGGAATCTTCCCTACAAAAACTTTAAGCATTTATTTTTGTTGAAACAGGAAACGACCAAGTGGTCTCATTATTCATTATCCAAAAATCATTATTACAAGCACTGGAATTGCACTGGCGTTCAAGATGTGTTTGATGGGGGGAGCCATAAGACAGCCCTGTGAGGAAACATAGTGAATGAGCGTGAAAAGTGAGCAGCACTCAACCGACGCCCCGTGTGCACCGATGCCACCGTGTGCACAAGTGTTTCCCTGCTCACTACTTTTTGTTTGCTATTTTTTCCGCTGGTGGTGGTCTTTTGGGGACCAAGTGGGCGGGGCCAGCCGTGGCCCCCTGGTCACTGAAATGTGTTTGGCTGTTGTATCTCTAAACCTGACCTCATAGAATTAGACGTCCTCCGATTCTCAATTCTTTCTGATTCTTTGTCGGATGATTTAACTCACACTACGGTGGTATAAATCTAAATCCTGTACGTCAGTTTGCATGCACGTGTCTGCCTGTCAACGTCAGTTTAGATGTTGATTTCTCTGATTCTTGATAAATTGCAGTGGAGGGAGCGTTTACATTTTTTTTTTTTTAGTTCTTACTATTATATATATTATGCTTTATTAGATTTTGTTACATAATCACTGTCTTTTCACTAAATAACTACGTTACACTAGCTAAAGCGAGGCAATGCAGTATATTTTCGTGATCAGTATTTTTAACATTTAATACATTTAACATTCCTGCTCTGTTCATATTCTATGTTATCAAGTAACGCTACTCTTACGGTTGGCTGTGGTTCACTGCACCTGAGGATGCTGCTTTTATTCAGGACACGCAGTGTAACACACATAGTTGTAACATTTTACAACTGCAAGCCGTCTGAGGTGTAAAACTGCTTTATGGTTCTCCAAAGCGTGTTCTGAGACGTCAGCCCTTAGCAGAGTCTTGGTGAAACGTGAGCTTGCTTGACGTACCCCAAGAAATTTCCCGAGTACTTCAAGAGGTGTTTGGACTTGTCCGGCAGCATGTCACCAATCACATGCAGGGATACAATGACCCCGGCCGGCTCTGCCTCCATACGGCTCAAAAGAACAGCACCGCAGGACAGCACTTTGTGAGCACCACAGCAGAGAAAGGTGCACATGGAGGCGTCCATTTTGTTATGTGGACGTTCAATTGATGACTTTCACAGGCTATGTTATTTTGCTCACAAAATACTGTGCGCAAGTAATGTAAACATTTTTTTTGTGCGTGCACAACTCAACTGTCATTTTTGCTTGCGATTTATGGCAGTGCCATAGTGGTCTAAAGAGTTGAAAGCATATTGTGAATCACTTTTCCTTTATTGTGATTATATTGAAGTTACAGTATGTATCATTGACACCACCAGACTCGAAGCTCACGCACATTGCCAAGTTGAGGAAACTGAATAAACACAAGCGTAAGGCAAGCCAAGCACAATATTTAATTTTGAGACCAGCGCAATTATTACATTTAACAATGGAAAGCAACGACAATTCCTTGATCAGCTAATGTACACGTTGGCAGTATTTTTTATTGTTTGCTAAATATAACCAGCTCATGGTGGTGAAAACATGCTTGAAATCATTTTGGGCTTCACTCATGAGTTAGAATGGGTCTGGGCATGGATTTTTGGAAGGAGTACGGGGTTGGGTTGGGTAGACTCCAGTACAATCTCAGTAGATGAAGTATGTTTGCTTGCATCCATGGTTGCAGTACTCTGTCGGCTGATTCCTTTCATATCTGGTAGTCTGAGAACATAGCACACAGGCCAAAACAAAAACAAGCATTCCAACCTGGAATAAAAAATTGAAATTGAAATTACAAAAGAGAAGATTACTGGCTGTAGCATTGTTGTCGGAGAAAACAGTATTTTGTCTTCGCGTGTTTCCTTAATCTCTGTTGACTTCGTGGTCGTTTTGTGATTTATTACAGTACATTTGTTACCTTTATGTTGTACCTTTAAAAGATTCAAGGTGCTGTAGATAAGATTTAAGAGCAAAGATTTTAGCTTAATTAGTTTGAAACGCCAGAGGCATCCATGAGCTGTCCCACTCAATAACAGCACAACAACCAGCTGCCAAAGCCAACAAGTCCTTCATTTCTCTTCCACTTTAAAATTTGGAGAAACTTTGTTTGTCTTTTCTGTGTGTGTGTGTGTGTCAAGTCAGGACAAGACAAAAGAATAAACACAGTAGACAACAGAAACTCAGTGCACTTCGTAAAACTACACAGGCCTGGAATATACACATTCTAAAAAAGTCCCAGTGATTCTAGAGGGCACGGGCGTTAAAGCAGTGAAATAAATGAATACATGGTTATACATTGGGTGTGTGATGGGAGGCTGGGGGGGAGGAGGGGGGAGACCGCGGGGGTCGCACTGCGGGGCACGGAGGCAGAAGAGTCTCCTGCTGAACTCGCCTGACCAGAGTGTCCGAGTGTGTCTCATAGTCCTGATGAGCGCCGTATTTAAAACGCTACTATACAGGCCGTTTGACTGCCTTAATAATGAATCATGTCAGATACCACATATGGTAGCTCACTGAAAGGAGATCTAAACAACAGAAGGGCCTCACGTGAACAGGCTGCAGTGTGGCTGCGCAAGATGCACCTGTCTTATAACACGTAGAACACATCTTCACCCTGCGTCTGTCCCACCGCTCCGACTCCATTCGCTGGGGCTGTCTTCCCTCCTGTTGCTCTCTTGTGGTTTCCTGCTCTTGTAAGCGACACAGCTTCCCCCGCTTCCACACGTTTCTCTTGTGATCAGCGCTGATCACAGATCTTCTGGGATCCATTCGGTCTTAGACACAACGATTAAAAGACCCGTGCCTGACCGTGGTAAAATGTGAACCCTCTAACCCGTATGTGTGCTGGCTCGGGTCTTGGATCCTAGGGTCTGGACAGACCTCTACATGCAACCTCGGACTGGTCGGCCGTGTCCTGCTCACGTTGAAGGACCCGAGCCTTCTCAGGACGTACAATGGGCTCTGGCCCTTCTTAGATGCTGCCTCAGTGGTCCCAGAGTGGTCCCGTCCAGCTTGCTGTAGAGAGGCATGCAGGTACTGGGACGATGAGAAATACCTGCTGGTACTTACTGCCCGTTATTGGTGCAATTCAATCTGTTGCTCTGTCTGTACAAACCCCCGCCCATGCTCCATGTTCTGGAGCGGGGAGCGCTGGTAGGCACATTGTGTGTGTGTGTGTGTGTGTGTGTGTGTGTGTGTGTGTGTGTGTGTGTGAGTGGGTGTGTGGGTGTGTGTATGCGTTCCAAAAGGTGAAGAGCCTTTGAATGTTTGAGGAGTTAGTGCCAGTGGTGTGTGTGGGTATGGATTTGTCATAAACAAAGATTACACAAGCAGAGGACAAACCTAAATACTAAATCATTTTGCCGTGCGTTTGTGTGGTGTGATCTTTACAGCAGTATATATATATATACAGTCCATTCAATGTATACATAGATATACAGTATATTTAATAATATTTTTTATAAAATTAAGGGTTCGATTGCAAACGGTACCCAACCATACGGACTAGTAGGAGTGAAGGAGGAGACTAGTAGGAGTAGAGGAGGAGACTAGTAGGAGTGGAGGAGGAGACTAGTAGGAGTGAAGGAGGAGACTAGTAGGAGTGAAGGAGGAGACTAGTAGGAGTAGAGGAGGAGACTAGTAGGAGTGGAGGAGGAGACTAGTAGGAGTAGAGGAGGAGACTAGTAGGAGTGGAGGAGGAGACTAATAGGAGTGGAGGAGGAGACTAGTAGGAGTGGAGGAGGAGACTAGTAGGAGTAGAGGAGGAGACTAGTAGGAGTAGAGGAGGAGACTAGTAGGAGTGGAGGAGGAGACTAGTAGGATTGGAGGAGGAGACTAGTAGGAGTGGAGGAGGAGACTAGTAGGAGTAGAGGAGGAGACTAGTAGGAGTGGAGGAGGAGACTAGTAGGAGTGGAGGAGGAGACTGGTAGGAGTAGAGGAGGAGACTAGTAGGAGTGGAGGAGGAGACTAGTAGGAGTAGAGGAGGAGACTAGTAGGAGTGGAGGAGGAGACTAGTAGGAGTAGAGGAGGAGACTAGTAGGAGTGGAGGAGGAGACTAGTAGGAGTGAAGGAGGAGACTAGAAGAAGTGGAGGAGGAGACTAGTAGGAGTGAAGGAGGAGACTAGAAGAAGTGGAGGAGGAGACTAGTAGGAGTGGAGGAGGAGACTAGTAGGAGTAGAGGAGGAGACTAGTAGGAGTGGAGGAGGAGACTAGTAGGAGGAGACTAGTAGGAGTAGAGGAGGAGACTAGTAGGAGTAGAGGAGGAGACTAGTAGGAGTGGAGGAGGAGACTAGTAGGAGTGGAGGAGGAGACTAGTAGGAGTAGAGGAGGAGACTAGTAGGAGTAGAGGAGGAGACTAGTAGGAGTAGAGGAGGAGACTAGTAGGAGTGGAGGAGGAGACTAGTAGGAGTAGAGGAGGAGACTAGTAGGAGTGGAGGAGGAGACTAGTAGGAGTGGAGGAGGAGACTAGTAGGAGTAGAGGAGGAGACTAGTAGGAGTGGAGGAGGAGACTAGTAGGAGTAGAGGAGGAGACTAGGAGGAGTGGAGGAGGAGACTAGTAGGAGTGGAGGAGGAGATGTGGAGGAGGAGGAAATGTTTGTTTTATGTAAAGCACATTGAGTTGCCATTGTGTATGAAATGCGCTATACAAATAAAACGGCCTTGCCTTGCCTAGTAGGAGTAGAGGAGGAGACTAGTGGGAGTAGAGGAGGAGACTAGGAGGAGTGGAGGAGGAGACTAGGAGGAGTGGAGGAGGAGACTAGGAGGAGTGGAGGAGGAGACTAGTAGGAGTAGAGGAGGAGACTAGTAGGAGTAGAGGAGACTAGTGGGGATAGAGGAGGAGACTAGTAGGAGTGGAGGAGGAGACTAGGAGGAGTGCCACCATGTAAAACTGTCCCAATACAAACTGAACGGAGGTCCATTTGGCCATGTGAGGCCAGGGCATGCTGATGAGGGCCGCTGCTCACGTGAAGCGCTGCAGGGATATCACACCAGGGTTGGAGGATACGTAACTGGCCTCTTCCACCTACAGTTTGCTGTCGCTAGACGTTTTATCAATCACCAAAAAAAAATCATGCAAAAAAACAAAAACATTAAATTAATGAATTGAGATTTGAATACCGACCTAACAAACTAATGTGTGTATTCAGGCTATGCACTATAGATCTGTTATGTAATGGATCAGCTTGTGCTAGCAGTGCTCTTCAACTAGGGGAGCGAGAGAGATTTTGTGGATAGGCAAAATTCAATAGGCAAAATTGACCAGGAGACAGTTGCCCCAGCTTCACCTAAGTTCAATCAAAGACGAGCTAGAACGCACGCTACACTGTGTTATAATCTAGGTCGCTGTTGAAACGTTACGGGTCTATCGCTAGACCTGTTAACACACATTACTAAATCAAAACCGTTTGCACAAAAACAAACCAGTTCTTATGCAAGCAATTATTTTGATAATTAAATTATAGCCGATAAATAGAGGCGATCAGTTGAAGCCAAAATGACTTCCATGAGCTTATCAGTAGGGCTTAGCAGGCAGTGCCCTGTGAGCATCCCTGCTAAACACTGGGGATGATGGCAGTTGGTGACAAAAACAAATCAGCTAAAAATAACAAGGATGGGGCGAGGGAGGAAGTAAGCTAATCTGTCTCACTGATCTATCTGTGCAACATGAAACGACGCAAAGCCCCGCTATGCATAGATGACATTTCTCTCAAACTAATATGTCAAATGATACAATATTGGCCTATAGACCTAACACTAAACACAATACCTGTGCGTTCTGGAGTCTGAGATGCATTGCCGTGCACTCAGAGTATGAAGAAGAAGAGGCATTTAGCAGACGCTTTCGTCCAAAGCAACTTAATATCATGCACAAAGTACATGTGGGGTTCGTCATGTGGGCAGTTGGAGGTGAGGATCGAACCGCCAACCCTCCGGTTAATGGACGACCCGCTCTGCCCACTGAGCTATGCTGCTGGAGTGCTCAACAGCTGCCGTTATAATTCGTTAGAATTAGGACAGTGGTATAATTAAATAGATTAATGAAGGTTTAGATGGTTGCACACACTGTTGACTATTGTTTGATAAAATTCACTTGGAACACAAAACAACTTGTGGAGAAAGGACACATTTCTCTCAGATTAGTGTTGTTTTGAAGACTGGACTTTGAACGATATTTCACTGATACTGATTTTCAACATGATTTTGTTTGTGTTTTTCCTTACATCAAGGACACTGTGTGGCACTTTCACCATTGGCGAATAACATTAGGAAACTCAAAAGAGGGAATGTAGAACATCAAATTGAATTCATCATCGCGGATATAATTGTGTATGTTCCATCTGTCTGAAACCAAATATATTTTATTTCTCTTGAACAAATCTTTGTATGATACGTTATAATATAAAACTTAATACAATTAGTGTGAAATGTGTCAGACACACATTGCCATATGTGCAGAGCAAAGTTCTCAGCTGCTTGATTCGTAAAGAGAAAGAGAGAGGGAGAGGGAGAGGGAGAGAGAGAGAGAGGAAGAGAGAGAGAGGGATAGAGAGAGGGAGAGGGAGAAAGAGGGAGAGAGAGCGGGGAGAGAGGGAGAGAGAGAGAAGGAGAGAAAGGCAGAGCCTATGGAAGAAGCTAAGACTGATGTATCATTAGAAGTACAAAGACGACGAGAGAGGCGCATTCTAAAAGAGTTGTTTATTTCAGAGAATATGAATGACCAGCACCAAGTCTCATGATGTGATGTCATGGAGAAGCATTATATGGCCCCTATTCCTATCAATTTATATATTCTCAATTAGCTATTGTTGTTTTTCCTCTGCCTGTTTCATTGTATATTTAGGTGTGATTTGTCTGTGATTTAACCTCAGTGAGCAAAATGTGAATATATAACAGGACAATAACAAGGGGACAGTTAACAGTATTAATCTGTGCTGTTGAACCTGTCACTCTTTTAGTGGAGTTAAACTTGCTTCTCGTCCCATCCTGCAGCGTCTCTTCTGCTCGAGTCTAAGACCAGCTTCTAATGAACTCTGCATTTATTTTGATCGGATGAGATGATTATAGCCTCTCCCTGGTGTCCCATGGCTGTCCTATTTCTCACTGTTTGTGAAGTCCCTGTGGTCTCACACTGCATCGCTGGCAATACTTATGAGAATATACATACAAAAATATTACATGAACTCCCAGGGCTCTTTGTACCACCGCAAATGTCATCATGAAACTCTTTCACCTTTTTTTTTGTCTTCCAAAGTTTCTATTCAAATTCACTGGGTTAAAAGATCTATATTGACTATCATGACACTGCTGTTTGCTTGGCTAACGCAGGACTATTTTTTGGAATAAACAAAACCAACGTTTGGCTAGAAATAGCTATTGAAAAACACGAAGAGATGATAGGCTGTAAATAATGATACATAGTTCATTAATGGAGGAAAGGGAACATGGAAAAGTGTGTGGGCAGAGGAAAGGCAGCCATTAGAGCATAAACATATGACTCTCCTCTCTCTCTCTCTCTCTCTCTCTCTCTCTCTCTCTCTCTCTCTCTCTCTCTCTCTTATATACATATTTGTGTTCCTACTGTGTCATTACAGCCAACATTTACTGCCTTGTCTGTGAGCCCTTTGTCTGCCCCCAGACCCTCCGTGTTGAAGTTCAAATTGGTTGGTCTAACGTTTGCAAACATTAGCATTTGTTGGCACTGCTGAATGCAGCTCAGGTGCTTTCTGTGTCTCTGAACGCGCGTGGGCCGGAGGTCTCTTGTTCTGAAACCCCTACCTCCCACACGCACACACACACACACACACACACACACAAGGTGTGCAGGCATTACTGTTTGAAAGCAGAGGAAGTACAGCATAGCATCCCTTAGTTTGCCTCTGTCCTTGAGTCTTTTTTCCATGTTCTGATCACCATCGTCCATCGTCTCTCACTCTCTCTCTCTCTCTCACACTGTCTTTCACTCGCTCTTTCTGAATTTTCATTCTCAGTTTCTCCAGCATTCATTCCACCCTCTCTCTCTCTCACTCTCTCTCTCTCTCTCTCTCTCTCTCTCTCTCTCTCTCTCTCTCTCTCTCTCTCTCTCTCTCTCTCTCTCTCTCTCTCTCTCTCTCTCTCTCTCTCTCTCTCTCTCAGTTAATCCCCCCCCCCAGGTGAAATACAGTCGCTAAACTTGGTATTGAGGTTGAGCCGGTTCATGGGCAGCTTCCTGTTGCTGGCGTTGCCTGAGCGCCTGTCTGCTGTGGCTGCTCGTTACCACCATGTGGGCGGGGCCACTCTCAGCGCCGTCCCTTGTGATCCAGCAGTCGCCAGCAAGTAGTTTCTTTGCGAATCTTCCGTCGCTGTAAACGAGGCGAAACAGATGTATGAACTACATCCTGCAACCTCTGTAGGAATGTGTTAAGTGTGATGATCGGTGGCTCTTTACTTTAGCAGTCGGCAAACCTATCTCACCACCGTGGGTGAAAGCTGGTGACGTGTTTTATTTTAATAGAAAAATAAGGTTCGACTTTTTGCGAGCTAAGTGGTCGCGCTGTACGCACACACACACACACACATACACACACACACACACACACACATACACTCACGCACACACACACACACACACACACACACACATACTCACACACACACACATGCATACACACACACACACACACACACACACACACACACACACATACACACACACACACACACACAATCTAGCGCAGCATGTTTCCTCAAGAGTGCACGCTGCTGGTGGGCTTTGAGTGTGCGTGGGTGGGTGGGGGTGGGGGTGGGGATGGCGTTACTAAAAATAGCCTCAGCCCTCCATTGATATCACCTGCAGAAGTGGATGGATGGATGGATGAACAGATAGCGGGGTGGATCGGTAGGTTGGGGGAGAGGAGGGGGAGGGGGGGGGGGGGGGGTAACTAAGCAGCTAGGTGCCCTAAGACAGACAGCTGCAAAGCATTAGGGGGGGAAGACAGATGTAAAACTACAATGAGAAGGTTCAGGGTTTGTGCATGAAAGGAAAAGATGTAGGCACATTTCCAGATCCTTCATACACGATTTATTGGTGATGAAATGGATATGATTTGGATCCAGATAGGTGTATGTAAAATATGAAGGATGCTTTGATGAGAGGGAGTATGGACCATGGTTCAGATGGTGCCTCTCACTCACACAGAGAGAAGCCCCCACCTTGTCTGCATTTATTCAGGCGGAAGACAGTTACAGACAGCCTCAGATCTGGTGGCTGGTTTGATGTTTTCTGCAAAAGTAACAACATCAATAAAATGTTCCCCTCCATGGAATTTCTATATTTCTTAAGGTATTTTTAGACAACTAAAGAGCAAACACTTATTTTTTTTAATAAAGTATTGTTTCACATAATTTCCAGTAAGAAGTATTATAGCCAGTGACACATGTGCTATAACCTAATAACATAATAATGATGCACTTACCAGAAAAGTGCTCAAGTGAAATAATTTGCTGCACATGTAAGATGAACATACTGTAACTGTATTATCACATGTACCTTGTTGCTGTGTTGCAGTTCAAATTAGACGGTTGATCTACAAATTATTGCAATTCCTTCAAAATAGAGGTGATGATACATGATCCTCTCCTCATATGACCTACGCCTACACACACACACACACACACACGTTCCCTATGCTGGAGGAGTACTGTGCTTAATGTGATACACGATGCTCGGTGTCATGGGTTCTCCAAGTGGAGTCCATGGACATGATGTCAAGCCTCCTCACTGACCACACAGAGTCCTCACAAAGGGAAACACTTAGACCTCAAAGACACACACACTTCAGTCACACGCCGCCACGGACACGGAGGGGAGGCTCAGTAAGCTAGTGGACTAAAGGCCCAGCAAACTGAGGGAGCAGCCAGTGGTTCAGCTTGTTCATCTTTATGCAAATGGGAGTGAATTTGAGGACATTTTAATTGAGGGCTGCATGGCAGTTCTCTTTATTTGAACATCTTGGTTTCTACTTTCATTAAAAACTGGTCCACGTTGTGTGTATTTAATTATTTTGTCAAGGAATTTCACTTTGAGTTGCTAAGACACATTGCCATGCAAACAAACCATAATAGCCATAATCATTTTAAAATTTTGTGTTCATTTTTTGTGTATTCATAATCCATTGCAACATTTTTGTAGCATGATTTTTTGATGCTAGTTGTATATATGTGCGATTAGTGTCAATGCTGGCAGTGACTGTCAAAACGGTGAAACAGCAGCTGGGATGTACAGACATCCCAAAACAAAGACTTTCTTTATTTCAAGGATATGTCTTGTTCAGTTCACTTTGACATTGAGGATATTGATAAACTAAACAATGTAATGATTTGAATATAATGTATTTTACTGTATTTAGTTTTTATTATTTCGTATTTTTGTATTTTGTAGTCTAAATATTGAACCGTGAAGCCATGCCCTTCAAATTTGGTTTCATGCGAGAAATAAATAAGTTTTTCCTCTGATACCATAGCATACATACATTAAACTACTATATAGATATAAGGAACAGCAGTTGTTTAGAAAAATATTTTGTTATTACTTAGAAATAATATTTTGATATTGATTGGGATAATTGGGATTCTGCTGTCCAATGTCCACCAATATGCATAAACATATTTTTGTCAAACATTTTGTTAATTTTTACTTTACTTTACAACTACTTTACAAGAGGGCTGTCCAACTATAGTCAGTCTAACTAACTAAATCAAGGGCTGGCTGATATGGAAACATCTATTATAATCGTGCATACTTTTGCACACACACTTATCCACAAGCATCTGCTTATTATTGCTATTTGTAAAGATAAGTTGCCATCTTCATTTCATGATGATACAATACCGCATAAAGAAGATTAATGATTTTATTGAGTTATTGCCTAGCCCTACCAACGATCCAATAGTAGAGGCAGGTGGGCCTGAAGCAGCACTGATATAGCCTGGGAATTCCCATGCTGCTTTGCGCGCGATTTCATTCTCACTGCAAAGACAGCCTGGAAACCACCGCCCTTATTTTCCCCTGAGTTAGGGAACCAATCACAGAACGGGGGGGGCAGCAATACGATGACGACGTCTATGCACGACACCGAAGCTTGTAGCGTGTTAATCCAACATGGCAGCGGACACAACGTTACCGTTCGATGCAGCTTTAGAAAGTGTATTAAGTAGCTTTTGTAGCAATTAATTTAATTTTAGTAGCTAATTTTTAGTAGCAATTGGCTATGAATCGCGCGCAAAGCAGCATGTGAAGAACCAGACGCCATTTGATAGACATTCGTAGCGCCCAATAAACGGCTCTAGGCATTCGTAAACCACGCCTCAAATACGAGAAAATGCACACCTAGTTCCCAGACCACCATCTCATCGAGATGTGGACGCGTCAGCCAGGCTAGCACTGATACGCAATAGAGGTCAATGTTTGTTTTACCCTACATGAAGAAGAAGAAGGGCTTTTAGCAGAGGCTGTGGTCCAAAGTGACTTACAATCAGTGAATTTGTGGGGTTCGAACCACCAACCCTCTGGTTAGTGGTCGACCCACTCTACCCACTGAGCTATGCCGCCCCACATGCTCATGTTGGTCTCTTGCTAGGCCCAACTTAATTAAGACACAATATTGAAGTTTCAAACCGCCATTACGATGAACTTAGCTGATGGCCTTTCCAATATCTGCCCTTTAACCCCAAAGGAGATACTATAACTGGTGTGGAACCGCAGGGCAATTGGTTAAGCATGCATATGGTGTGATGACCTTGATTCCTGCTATGTTTATACCCATCAAAAATGTATTAGGACATTTTGATGACTGTAGCTGTGCAGGTACTGTTGTCTGTGTGTTTGTGTCTGTATAGTTCTAAGTATAAGTGTCTGTTATGTATGGAGTGCATCTTAGGATGCAAGCAGGTGCAGCAACAGACACCCAAACTGCTGGTATCCTATCCCTATAGTTAATGGCCCCACTGCAGGGACATCCAAAGTGTTGCTATCCTTTTGCCATGGTTACAGGCCCTATGCAGGGACACAGCTGGTTGGTGGTTCCCATGTGTAGGAGGCCATGTTTGAACAGGAAATATATGGCAGTATAGATAGATATAGTATAGATAGATAGATACTAGTTTGACGTCAGTCAAACTAGTTGATGCTATTTCTAGACCCATTGCAGCTCCAGCATCATCTAACCGCTCCACATCCATATCATTGCCCTCCCTTCAACAAGGAAGGCTTTATGTGAATGTTCCTGAAGTCACTTGGCTTGGTTATGTTTCACAGGAGAATTACAGTCATTGACCTGTAGACATACTGTATCACAAATATATACACTAAACTGCAACTGATGACTGATTAATCATAATGTCATCGCCATCACGATGACATGATTCTATTTGTATGGCTGTTTTCTGGACATTCATGCCTACTATTGAACGATGCTTTACAGCATTAAATATTTTAACACATTCTTGCTGCTGTTTTACTCATCAACCAACACATCAAGTGCCGGGCGTGGAGCATTTTTCAATGATATGAATATATGAATTGTACAATGACACATTGTACATTACAGTACATTACATTTAAGGAGACATGTTGAATGGAATACAAACTGTTAACAAACTTACTTCCATATTATTTGTTGCCAAGTGAGGGCGTTATCATCAATATTTGAAATAAGGAGAATTACATTGTTTAGAGCTCCTAAATTGTTTTATTCTGGAAATATAAATTACATGAATTGACTTGCAATGTCCTTAGGTCAGAATTTATATATTCTGTAATAAAAATGTTTTTTTTGTTGCAATTTCTGAAATTGGTCCATTGTTGAGGGCCATTAGTATTGAGCAGTTAACTGGGAAAAGAGGCGCCAATGTAACAATGCACAATAAGGACAACAGTGTTCACTTTACCTCTGGCTTACTCTCGGCCTGTTCGTTAGTGTGTCCAACCTAAGTCCTACCTAATTAAGTCTCACTTAAGAAGTCCAATGTTTAGAATTGTTCTAGAAAGTCCCAAGTCCCTGTAGTTCTCTTTTACGTCTGCAGGCTTACTGCCAAAGATACCATCTATTGTTTGATTGCTAATTCTATTTCTTGCTGGATTAAACTAATTTTGAAAACGTTTTTTTATTTATTTAACAAGTACATAAAGGTGTTAAGGCTGACATTAAATACCTTTCTCAAACTTCTTCATGAACGGCTGAAAAATATGTTACTGATGATTGATGAAGAGTTGGTTCTTGGTATTCATTTCTAATAATTTGACAATATTATGTTATAGTATAACTATATACAAATATATGTATATATTAGGAGTGTACACGCTTCAATATTTGTTAGTTTATCACAGGTCATATCTTCATTGCAATATTCAACAATGTTATCGCATCGTTATCCTCATGTTGTGCAGCCCTCATTTGTGTACACTACCTGTAGGAACAGCATTCTTATCATTGCAGAGTTGCACATTGCACAAACAAACTGACAATGGCAATGAGATAGCTTGAAAACTTACGCAATTATGCTAATCTCTCTCTCCATCCCTCTCTGTCTCTCGCTCTCTCTCTCTCTCTCTCTCTCTCTCTCTCTCTCTCTCACTCTCATGTAAGTATTTGTTCAGCTGCAGGGATTTCTAGCTCTGCTTTCTATGACGAGGCACACTGAACTGACATCTTCCCAGATGCCACAGCATCCCACGCACTTCCCCCACCCAAACCCACCGCTCACAGCACTACCTGCACGAGAACCCAGACAAAAGAAACACATGATTACAAACCAGACAGACAAATTGCTGAGAAGAGACAAAGGGGTCAGATAACTGTTAGAGGATGTCTGTGTTTACATGACGCGTTTCAAATTCTGTTTTATGGCCTTTGCATGGTGGACTTTATGATGTTTAACCAGGAGTGTTGTAGGTGTGCAGTGCGGTACTGGTAGTACCGCCAGCCCACTGTATCAGAGAGCAACAGTCTGAGGTGTTTTCAAACACATCACTACTATCCCTGTTGAAGGCCACTAGAATTGTCCTCCCAGACATCGCTCTATCTCTGCAGACAATGTTTTGTATTGGTGTGTAAAATTGTAGCTTGTAACCTTTGTTGCTGTGTGTGTGTGTGTGTGTGTGTGTGTGTGTGTGTGTGTGTTCCTGTGTGTTCCTGTGTGTGTGTGTGTGTGTGTGTGTGTGTGTGTGTGTGTGTGTGTGTGAGAGATTGATCTAACTGTGTCACAGTTGTTCTTGAGTTACGTTAACCTGTTCATCTACAGCTGGTTACCTAGCAACAGAGACACAGAGCCGGCTGGATGGTAGTTACTGATCCCAGTCCTCTCTTGCTCTCTCTCTCTCTCTCTCTCTCTCTCTCTCTCTCTCTCTCTCTCTCTCTCTCTCTCTCTCTCTCTCTCTCTCTCTCTCTCTCTCTCTCTATCTTAGTCTCTCTCTCTGAGTCTCTTTCTCCCTCTTAGTCTATATTTCTCTCTGTCTCTCAATCTATCTATCTTAGTCTCTCTAGCTCTCTTCTCTCTCACTGTCTCTTAGTCTCTCTCTTCAGACTCTTTACCTCTTACTGTCATTCCTTCTTGCTTGCTCTCTACTCTTCTGCTTCAATGTTGGTATGTCTTCTTCTCTCTTTATATTTATCTCTCTCTCTTCCTCCTTATTTCTCACAATCATGCCCCCTTATCTCTCTTGTGCATTTCTTCCTCCTTCGCACATCTATTACCCTGCATTTACATTTGTGTGTGTGTGTGTGTGTGTGTGTGTATGTGTGTGTGTGTGTGTGCGTGTGTGCATGCGTGTGTGCGTGTGTGCGTGTGTGCGTGTGTGCGTGCATGTGTGCGTGTGTGCGCGTGTGCGCGTGTGCGTGTGTGCGTGCGTGCGTGCGTGCGTGCGTGCGTGTGTGCGTGTGTGTGTGTGTGTGTGTTTCTGAACATCAGCAGAGTGTGTGAGTGTGCTCGGTCACAGTGTTTACGTGTGCATAACGAAGGCGTGTGCCTCTATGCGGTGAGCCCGGGTCAGTAGTGGTCACTTCACACAAGCAGAAGACAAGCAAACCCAGAGAAATGTCAGAGCGGTCCGAACAGAACACAAACCACGGGCCGGTGGCGCCGCGGTCCAGCTGTTGTGGGAGTTCTTCCACAGAGTCCGAGCTGAGGCTGAGGATTACGGTGTGCGTGTAGCAGTGCTGTCTGATGGAAGGAAGCAGCAGAGTGCTCCCCTTAAGATGAACTGATGGTCTTCTGTCATGTTCCTCCTGGTTTCACATCCTGTGCAGCACAACAGTTTTTATTTTAGTTTCTTTGATAAAAAGCAGGCTGATGATGCTCTCTGCCAACATATTATTACTTTTATAAATATTCAACAAATGTAATTCAATTCAAAGGTTATTGACGATAAGCGTTTATTTTTATTTGTCGATATCTTTCTCCTTGGAGTCCTGATGTTATTGTTACACTGTTCGTAATTTACTTCGACTCGTTGGAAGATAAATATGCTTTTGTTGGAAGATAACATAACACAAATGAACTCTAGTTGGAACATAAATGTACTTTAGTTGGAACATAAATGTACTTTAGTTGGAACATAAATGTACTTTAGTTGGAACATAAATGTACTTTAGTTGGAACACAAATGTACTTTAGTTGGAACACAAATGTACTTTAGTTGGAACATAAATGCACAACTGAAAATACTTGTTAGCTATGTCATGACAAGTGAAAAACAATGTATCTCTCTAGCACTCCTGAATTATTGAGCTACTGAAAAGGGCTTAAATTGCTTGCTTGTGTGGAGTGTTTTCACACCTGAGATGTTTGACATGTTCGAAACCCAGTAGCGTTTCTTCAACCCTTCCCCACCAAACAGTGAAGCTCTGGTCCTATAAACGGGGGTCCCGGCCCACCTCCAGGTGCCCTCTGGTTCAGGTCACTGTAGATGTGAAGACGGGCCGACCCGACGTCAGGAAGCAAACAGAAACAACGCATGGAGGGTTGAGAGGACACTTTGGCTGCAGACTGGAAACAAGAACCACGGTCAGCCAGCGGTTTGTGGACTTTCCTCCATGACATTGAGTCTCAGACGTGGAGCAATCAGGAGGTGAATCATCACAGCGTGCAGACCGCTCGGCCTGTATAAAGCAATTTGTTTTTCCCATCACAGAAGAGGTTTTAAAATGATTCGGTGACAGAATGGTTGAAATGGGATTCTTTTTTATTTGTAGGAACAGCAAA
>JAXIVH010000036.1:3025809-3029914 GCA_036785325.1 Urophycis tenuis | reverse complement strand
AACATGCATGGTGTGTCATCCTTCCCCTCCGACAAAATGTTCTGCCTTTCTCTTTTTCTCCCACTCCCTACTAGCCTATACATACAGAACACTACCTCTCCACCATTATGTCTCTCTCCCTCTCGCTCGCGGGCGTCTTGCCGCCCACCGTTTATACCTCTCTCTCCTCTCTCTCTCTCTCTCTCTGTCTCTCTCTCCCTCTCTCCTCTCTCGTCTGTCTCTCTCTCCCTCTCTCTCTCTCTCTCTCTCCTCTCCCTCTCTCTCTCTCTCTCTCTCTCTCTTCTCTCTCTCCCTCTCTCTCTCCCTCTCCTTCTCTCTCTCTCTCTCTCTCTCTCTCTCTCTCTCTCTCTTTCTCACACTCTCTTTCTCTCGCTCTCAATTTCTCTTTTTCTGTCTTGGTCTTTTCAGTGCTATACGTCGTCTATTTAAATGCCACCCCCCACCGTACCAGCCCTGACTTCTTCAGGGACAATGGGGCTTCTGAGTTCTTCAAGTCCCTTCACAACTGCCATTCATACATCTAACCCCCCCCCCCCCTCTCAGTGACGTCTTATGTAATGGGTTCACAGCCTCACGGGAAACTGGGCCCCCTGGCGCATTGGGAAGTGACACGCTGCCCTCCCTGTCCCTACACTAATGACACAGTTAGACAGTCAGGAAACACCCAGAGACACCAGTGAGACCCAGAGAGACCCAGAGAGAGACCCAGAGACACCCAGAGACACCCAGAGACACCCAGTGAGACCCAGTGAGACCCAGAGACACCCAGAGACACCCAGTGAGACCCAGAGACACCCAGGAGACACCCAGAGAGACCCAGAGACACCCCAGAGACACCCAGAGAGACCCAGTGAGACCCAGTGAGACCCAGAGAGACCCAGAGACACCCAGAGACACCCAGAGACACCCAGTGAGACCCAGAGACACCCAGAGACACCCAGAGACACCCAGAGACACCCAGAGACACCCAGTGAGACCCAGAGAGACCCAGAGAGACCCAGAGACACCCAGAGACACCCAGTGAGACTCAGAGAGACCCAGAGAGACCCAGATACACCCAGTGAGACCCAGAGAGACCCAGAGAGACCCAGAGACACCCGGAGACACACAGAGAGACCCAGAGACACACAGAGGTACACAGTTATAGGAGGAGGAAGCCAATGGGAAGCTTTGAAGCTCTCCTGTTGACCAGTTTTTCGTTTCCTAGCCCGTCGGCAGAATGCTGTGACCACATATACACTTATATCATTGGTGGCCCAAAATGCTGCTTCTACTTCTGCATTTCTTCATCTATTCTTCTTCTGCTTCAGAGGTTAACAGCCGTCAGCATCTGCATGGTTGCATTATGCATGAATATCTCATGAAGCATCGTCAACATGTGATGAATCACAACATGTAGCTAACCACATACCTATCTATACCATCATATCTAACTGATCTTAAGATAATTCCAACCTTAACCCAAATCCTAAACCTAACCATCCCTAACCTAAGACTTTCACACAGGACAAAGATGTTACTATCCCCTTGTGCCATCATCCAAGATAGACACATGTAGAAGGGCCAGCTCAGATAAGACCAAGCATACAACACATGAGTTATATAACCAACATCAGGTGCAACACCAGCAGACATCAGGCTACGCATCATAAATCTCAGAGTCATTCCTCAGGTGGCACCATTCAACCAGCCAACAACGGTATGCGGCACGTCATTGGGGTTATCAAGTGGGCACCTTCCCTTCCCCTGTGTTTTGTTAGAGTCAGCCCACGACACCTCAAGAAGGCTTAACTGTGTATTCCAGTGGCCTGGGAAACACACCCCTCTATGCCACCACCTCACAATTCCCTCTAAACCTCACCATTTAGCGCCTGCCATCACCGTAGCTTACTGTTGTCCCTACCACCCGCGAACCCCAACTACCAAGCTTCCTCTTTAGCCAAAGCCACTCACTTGCGCTCTCCGCTGCTTGCGACATAGCTCTTTACCATGCGCCGTCCACATATACTCCGTTAGGAGTGCAAAAGAGGACTTTGCCCACAAAGCCTCGGCAGCCAACTTCCACCGGCCGTACCCGGGTCCTCCATCCTTGCTGCTCTGCGTCCGCTGCTAACTCCGCATGTCTCGCTTTCTTCCGCTCGTCATCCTTGCTGCTCTGCGTCCGCTGCTAACTCCGCATGTCTCGCTTTCTTCCGCTCGTACGCCATGTCAACACGGTCTTCCCAGGGGACCGTGAGCTCCATAAAATAAACCAGCTTCAACGCTTCGGACCACAGTAGCATGTCTGGTCGTAACCTAGTGCTAAATATTTCTGCCGGCATGGTTAGCTGCTAGCCTAGGTCTACCTTCATTTTCCAGTCTCCGCCCACTCCCAGCTGTCCTGGGAGTGGGCGGTTCCCTCACGTACAAATGCCACATCATTACGTATAAGACTAAGACTTAAACTAAACCTAACCCTACACTTAACCATCTGTAAACCAAGACCTAAACTAAGCCTAACTCTACATTTAACCATCAGTAAACTAAGACCTAAACTAAACCTAACCCTACACTTAACCATCTGTAAACTAAGACCTAAACTAAACCTAACCCTACACTTAACCATCTGTAAACTAAGACCTAAACTAAACCTAACCCTACATTTACCCATCTGTAAATTAAGACCTAAACTAACCCTAACCCTACATTTACCCATCTGTAAATTAAGACCTAAACTAACCCTAACCCTACATTTAACCATCCGTAACATAATACCTAAACAGTCAAAAGAACCTAAACATAGTTTGACATCAAGGGATTCCACAGCAGAATCATCTAATTAGCTATTAAGTGACTATGTGTAATATTCATCTAGCTTGTTGCTTAAAATAACCTGGGCATATTGCCAGTGCTGATCCGTAATGATTTCAATAATATTCAATCAATAAAATCACATCTTAGGACTGCTATATTCTTCAAATAAGAAATCCTGGCTGGTGCGACTGGTCCTAGGGACCCTCTAAACAGCCCCCCCCCCCCCCCCCCCCACGGCCCCCAGCCCGCCCAGCTGCCAGCCAGAGTTTCTGTCCAGGGGACACAACTCTGTTCATTTGTTACTCCAATTCTGAAAGTCTCTCGCCCACTCGCTGGGAGGGGCCCAATTCACACGTTGGCTTGTAAAAACAACATTGATGACATGACGTGACGGTGTCATCACATTGTCATCGGGGTGAACAAAAACATGAGCTCAGGGCATGAGGAAGGCCAAACTCTCGCCATCCCAGGAAACAAAAACAAACACACATTCTATCTTATCAATCAGTGCATCTTGTTAAAGGCCTTTAAAGTATGTATACAGGTCTATACTGGGTAGGACTAAATACTGTTGCTGTTGTGTTTATGCAGTTTGTTTGTGAAATATTTTCCTTTTCCAATTATTGTGTTTGAAAAGGAAAATGTTTATAAATTGAAGATGTTTCCATTGTGCTGCCGTCAGGTCATTATCTTTCTATCAACATTATCTAAACTCTCTCTCCCTTTCCCTTTCTATCTCTTTCTCAGTCTCTCTCTCTCTCTCTCTCTCTCTCTCGCTCCCTCTCCCTCTCCCTTTCTCCTTTCTATCTCTTTCTCTCTCTCTCTCTCTCTCTCTCTCTCTCTCTCTCTCTCTCTCTCTCTCTCGCTCCCTCTCCCTCTCCCTTTCTATCTCTTTCTCACTCTCTCTCTCTCTCTCTCTCTCTCTCTCTCTCTCTCTCTCTCTCTCTCTCTCTCTCTCTCTCTCTCTCTCTCTCTCTCTCTGTCTCTCTGTCTCGCGCTCTGTCATCCTTGCATGTTTAAAAGAAGAAGTCAATTATAGATCTGGGTTAATAGAATGGCCGTCCCCTCCTAGGAGCTGTCCGGAGAGGATTTCAATGCAACCTACATTTCTATCCCGCAGGTTGCAACACTGCTGGTTGTGCGTGCGCCCTTGTTTGTGTATGTTTGTGTGTTGTGTATGTGTGTGTGTGTGTGTGGGTTACCGCGTGCTGAAGACAGGCCTATTGTTTGAATTGTGTTGGCTAAACAGAAATGGGACAACGTGTTGAGAGAAAACAAAGCACTGGGGGGAAATGATCTGTTTGTTGTCAGA
>JAXIVH010000036.1:3008309-3020809 GCA_036785325.1 Urophycis tenuis | reverse complement strand
TTTTAACGTGGGGAGACTGGTGCACTGACAGCCACCACACGGTCCTTGACAGAGGCAGGCCTATAACTAGGGATGCAGTGATACCACTTTTTTACAAACCGATACGATACCGATACTTTTATTTGTGTACTTGCCGATACCGAGTACTGATACCGATACTTTCTAGATTTGGTCTCTATGAAAGAAGTGCAATTCATTTGAACAGGCTATTCCAAGCCAAAACTAAACAGAGCTTTTTGGTTATAACAAAAAAAGCCTTCAAAGACAAAATGCCATCATCACATTAGACAAAATGTAAATATAACCAGATAAAGCGAATAACAACAAAAAATAAATCACAAAACGTGATCAGAACTATTGCTTAATAAGCACATTATCACATTTCAGTTATCAAAAGTATCCATCTTTCAAGTACACAAACCATGTGGCACTATTCCCATGTTTCTTCAGAAAGGCTAAACAAATCAACGTTGTCAATGTTGTCAAATGACGTCAACGTGATCTTTCACTTTATCATACACCTTTGGCAACATCACATCGGTGATGTAGAGGCGACTGGGAATCTCATATATGGGCTCTAGCACTTTTAGAAGACGGCGAAATCCGACATTATCAACAACTGAAAGTGGCTGGTCATTGAGCGCTATGAAGTGAGTAAGTGCCTCTGTTATTTGTATTGCCCGTGAGTCTTTGGACATTTTCTCTCGCTTTTGCAAGACGTCATAAGGTTGGCTGCTTCGGTCTTACGCCGCTAGCATTAGTGAACTCTGTGTACTAAGCACTATGGTGCGTCTTTCCTATGGAAGTACTTTCCTTTCCGCCTCTCGACACCGTAGCATTACAGATCTTACAGTCTGCCGGATGACGCTTTATCTTAAAATATGCCCAAATCGCCGACATGACTTAGCCTACTGTTACGTCTTTTCGCAGCGAACTTTCCCACACACAAGCCTTTGGCAGAATCTCTGAGTTTCTGCTAATTCATTATCTCCCCCGAGTTAGTTAGGTAGGACAACTCATCTCTGCATACGGCCGGTTTAATGTAGGCTACTGGCATAGTGGTATCGGTGCGTGGTATCGGCAATTAAAAACGAATACGAGTACGAGTATTTTAATGAAGTATCGGCCAGATACCCGATACTGGTATCGGTATCGGTGCATCCCTACCTATAACCAACGGCATGGACTCCATGACGGCTGGAGGCCCGCCGTCTCTGCTGCAGCCTTCTTCCACCTTCGCAGCCGTTGTAGTGATCCACTCAGACACCATCCTCCGCCTGCTTTGCTGTTGAGTTCTTTTCTTGAGTCGCGCTTTGTCTGGCACCTCCCCTTCGACCTTACCGCCAAGGGTGACCCTACCAGGAGCTCAGCTCCAGACGGCATTGCTCTTGGGATCTCAGGTACACACAAGCCTCTCCACCGCGACAAGGTGGCGACTCTCCGGAGAAGACACACACACACACACACACACACACACACACACACACACACACACACACACACACACACACACACACACACACATTTACACTTGCAAGCATACAACAAAACACATTTCTCAATCAAGTGAATGGTATGACATTGTTGACATGTTTGGTTGATTAAAACAGGTTAATCCCTTTTCTGATTAATCATTGATCATAAATCATATTTCTGATCATAGATAATAGATCGCCTAAGGTAGATGTTTGAATTAGATTTCCTTTCAAATCTGTGTCTGGTCCTTGAATTGCTGTCGGCACTGCATTTGGTGGTGATGTTTGTGTGTGTATTGTTTTCTCAGACTGTTTGATGAACATCCATAAGCGCTGTGTAGCCAACGTGCCGAGCTTGTGTGGCACGGACCACACGGAGCGAAGGGGTCGCATCCAGATCACTGCAGAGATCAAGACCAACGTGCTCACCGTCACCAGTGAGTACAGGCTGTTGCTTCTGTTGCTGTCGTCTGTCGCCCTCTACTGGTCTCTCGCGTGCAGTGCAGATTGTTCGACAATGGCTGAACACGACTCGTTCGACTCGATTTTTTTCCAAATGCATTTACTGTAATTAAGAATTTGACTATATTTACGTTTGTTGATTTATTGAGGACAAACCATCTGTCTTTAGCAACTTTTTGCATGGTTTGGCTCTTAACGGTGCATTTTGATAATAAATTAAGAAGAAAGAATGAGTTTCATGTGAAGTTCCCTTTTTTGTTGAAATCATATCAACATAACAAGTAGGGAGGAAGATGTGCACCAAACATGTATATTTGGTATTAGCACAAATATGTTCGAACACACTTTTATGTTGCTATTAACATTAGCAACTCCACTGGCTCCCTCTCAAATCACACATTGATTTTAAGATTCTATCCTTACTTTCAAGATCCTTCACAGCCCGGCACCAGTGTATCTCTCTGAACTCCACATCCACATCCACACACCTTCACACCCTCTCCCATCCTCCTCTGCCATCCAGCCCACAGCTCCATCTGCTCCCTGCCTGTCGAACTCTCTCCCACCAGACAGTCGCACTTCTGACTCTGTCTTCACCTTTAAATCATGCCTAAAAACACACTTATTCAGAGTGGCGTACTCTGTCACACACTGACAGAGTATGCCATTGTTACTTGTTACTTGTTTTTAACTTGTCTGTAAGGTGTCCTTGAGTGCTTTGAAAGGGCCTCTAAATAAAATGCATTGTTATTATTATTATTATTATTATTATTATTATTATTATTATTATTATTATACATTGCATATTGATTCAGTTTTCATTTTCAGATCCATGCATACAGCATAGTGGTTTAGCGTTATTTTATCAGTATCACATCTATCGTGTATTTGTGATTTCCATTGAGCTGTGTGAATGCATTGTACATCCCCAACAGGCATGACCTCACAGTAGGGCTATCATTCAATAAAGCAGATATTAGATATTAACTTATGTTGACACCCAGTTATATTTGAATTACAATATAACGA
Organism: Urophycis tenuis; assembly: GCA_036785325.1. Taxonomy (NCBI): domain Eukaryota; kingdom Metazoa; phylum Chordata; class Actinopteri; order Gadiformes; family Phycidae; genus Urophycis; species Urophycis tenuis. Next base: position 3,017,843 of record JAXIVH010000036.1, on the reverse strand, counting down.
GAAGATAATAATAATAATAATAATAGATTTTATTTATAATGCACTTCATATCAAACAAATGATCTCAAAGTGCTACAATGCACACACACACACACACACACAAAAAAGGATAAAAGTGACATCATAGAAAAATTTAAAACTAGCATATAAAAATAAGCTAAAACCAGCATATAAAAACAGATAAAAGTATTTTAGCTAAAAGCTTTTCTAAAAAGATTTGTCTTTAGGCCTTTTTTAAAAGAATCCACAGTCTGTGGTGCCCTTAGATGGTCAGGAGAGCATTCCACAGACTGGGTGCAGCAGCGCTGAAGGCTCGGTCGCCCATAGTCCTGAGTTTTGTCCTGGTTTGTGTGATGTGGTTTGCATGCTCAGACCGGAGATGACGTGAAGATGAGTGTAGGGGGGTCCGGGGCTTGAGGAGGTGATTTATGGTTGAGAAAAGCTGCTTGGAGTTACCGGGGTTATTGTTAAGTTGGAGTAGAACCGTGAGCGTGCTTCGCTGAGGGACTTGCTGTAGGCCCTCTGATGTTCCCGGTAGGCTAGCTTGTGAATCACAAGCCCAGAGTCCTTGAATCGCCGTTCAAGGACACGGCCCGTTCTTTTGAGCAAGTGTAGCTCACCAGTGTACCACGGGGCTGAGCGTGCGAAGGTGACAGTTCTAGGCTTGAGTGGGGCGTGGCGGTCCAGAAGGGTGGTGAGTGAAGAGTTGTAGGGATCCACAGACTCGGTGACTGAAGAGGGGTTGGCAGTGGAGAGATGTTGGAGATCGGCAGTCAGGGTGGCTGGGTTGATGTTTTTAAGGTTCCTGAACTTAATTTGTCTGCTGGGCTTATTGAGAGGGGACAAGGTGGGTAGCTCCATTGAGACGGCCTTGTGGTCGGATACGCCCAAATCGTGCACCGAGTGATTGCTGATGGAGGAGCAATTTGAGATCACCAAATCAAGGGTGTGGCCTCTGGAGTGTGTTGGGACATTGACGTGTTGGGTGAGGTTGAGATTGTCAATGAGATTGAGGAATTCAGCTACAGAGTAAGATGGGGTGTTGTTAACATGAATGTTGAAATCACCAAGTATGATGATTTTCCCTGGGTTTGTGCAGAGTGTTGTGAGGAGGTCATGTATTTCGGGGATGATGGCTGGGTTTGGTTTGGGGGGACGGTAAATCAGGAGAACTGTGATGATGATGATGAGTGCAAATGATGAGTGCACAGGCAGGGACAGGGTGGACAATTCAAAATCTTCCCGGTGCACTACAGCAAGGCCACCACCACGGCCTATGGTGCGGGCCTTGCTGAGGTAGATAGGCCCTTTCATTTATCAATGAGCAATATGAGGTTTGACATGTCAGAGGGAAAGGGGAGTTTTAGGGTGATTCCATACTCCCATCTTCCTCCATCTGTACAATATATTGTTCTTATATTCTATCATATAGAATGCATTTTGAATGAATAAGCATTTCGTGAAATTTACCGATATCTTTTCCCCATGATTTTCATGACAATACATTACATGACGTTACCATAGCGCCCAGCCCTGCATCAAAGTATTGTTGCCGGTGTGCCAAACAGGCAGAATCACATGCACCTCATGCCTTCACCACATGGTGTCAGCAGAGGCTCATTCTCAATCCGATGGTGTTTCCACGGTCAGAACATCTGGAAGTGACGTCCATTACACTGCATTAGAACGGACCAGCAGAACTCAGAGGCTCCATCACCACCACAGCCCATGTTGATCTGTGCTTCTTTTCTTCCTTTCTGTCTAATTTTGTCTGGTTGCTGAAAATAATCATCCCTAAACTATCCATCGACACGCAAACATTGCCCTCATTGCGGACGACGCACACGCAAACCTACTCGCACTAAATAGAGGCAACGTATCATGATGATCAAATATCAAACTTATTTTTGATCTATATGATCTATATGTTGTATGATATGTAACAATATGAAAATACATGAAAGCAGCTGAGCTCAGGCCTCAGCAGGGCCCAGTGGAGCGTGCTGCCCTGCAGCCTGTGAGGCAGTAAGGGCTGTAGAGGCTGTAGAGGCTGTAGGGGCTGTAGAGGCTGTAGAGGCTGTAGAGGCTGTAGAGGCTGTAGGGGCTGTAGAGGCTGTAGAGGCTGTAGAGGCAGTAGGGGCTGTAGAGGCTGTAGAGGCGAGGCTGTAAGGGCTGTAGAGGCTGTAGGGGCTGTAGAGGCAGTAGAGGCTGTAGAGGCTGTAGAGGCAGTAAGGGCTGTAGAGGCTGTAGAGGCTGTAGAGGCAGTAAGGGCTGTAGAGGCTGTAGAGGCAGTAAGGGCTGTAGAGGCTGTAGAGGCTGTAGAGGCAGTAAGGGCTGTAGAGGCTGTAGAGGCTGCTGGCTCTGCTGCTGCTTGGTTCCCACGCTCCATCATCTCAGTCATTAGCAGGGGTTCACGCTCCCACACGGTGGCTAACGATAGCATAGTAGCATATTGTTATTCCACCACTGCACACCACTGGCAAAGGCTTCCTATGACTGTTACATAATGCACCGAGAATCAAATAGAGCAGATAAGAGATAGAGATCATGTTGATTATAACCAGCAATCAATCACCAAATCACCTTGTAGAATGACGCTTCTCCAATGGAAAATACGCTCACTTTGGTTGGAAGAGTTTAGATGCATTATTACATAGCTGTTCCCTGATGACGTTATTACATAGCTGTTCCCTGATGATTAAATGTACAAAACCAAAGAATGGCTTTGCACCGTACCCCGACTAAATGACTCCATCACCATACCCGCACATGTTATATCGGTTGTAATGTTCTGTCTATTACCTATATTTTACAATTGATATTCACAATAGAACAGACAGCTGAGGTCTGAGTGTTGTAGTACCGCTGTTTGTCCAAGGGGGTCAGTGTTGAGTCACAAGTAGTGTTGTGCTTATGTTGCAGCACAGCAAAAAGAGGGCTGAGAACTGAAGCACAGAGAATGAATTACAGGCCTACTTTTTATTTCTTACCACTCTTAACCCTATTAGGGACTGGTTGAATTTGCAGCAACACTGGAAATTGATTGCTTATGCTGTCATTCTATTGTCTGAAAGATTATTGCTCGGCTAAACATTTGACAGCATTATAATGGTTTTGTGTGTGCGTGTGTACTCACGCATGTGTGTGTGTGAGTGTGTGTCTTGCTCAAGGACATATATGCTGTAGGTGGTCTGCTGTTGACCATTTGAGCACCATTTTCTTAACCCCATTGGTATTCAGGCATTTGACTTCCAGAGCATGAAACTAAACTCCATAAGACATGACTGAGGTCTTGGTGCGGTTCTGAGAGATACACTTCTTTGTTAAAGAAGGAAGCAGCATTCTGTTTTTAGACAGTAGGGTATTCTTTGATGCTAGGGGGCTTCCTTATTCAGTGTGAATATTAAAGTGATGGACAACAGAAATCTGTTATTTACTTCCAATTATGTTATTAAGGGTTATCAAGATGTGTATTAATCAGAAAATGATGTACCATGAAATCTATTGCAATCTCCAGACTCAAATGTTATTTCAGTCAATCAATTTCCTTCCATCCTTCCAAGCCGGTTTAATGGGTGGAGTCTTATTTTCACTCCTGCCGACGTATCCAAGCAGGTGACCAATCACATGGCAGTCAGGTGACTGAGTCAGGCCCTGCACATTATGGGGAAGGTGCAGCTGAATAAAGCTGCTGTATGTCTGACCTAGTACAAACTACTGTATGCATGGGCGTAGGTTTGGTTTGAAATGTGCTGGGGACAGAGACGCATTCGGAAGTGCATTTTCAGAAGTGCTGGGTACAATGACGCGCATTCATTTTTTCCCCCTTTCGCGCAGGTCATGTTAATTAATAAAAATGTATACAAAAATGTGATGATGACACACGCACACACACACACACACACACACACACAGACGCGATGTCTTGACTATGCTCACGCACAGAGCTCTAATACTTTTCATTGGATAATGTGATTCAGATAGGTGCAGTTCATGGCCGTGTCTACCTGCTGAATGTAACCGCTGTGAAACAATCTGGAAATAACGTTTCATTTCTCTGATTAACGGCTTTATCGAGACCGGCGCTCGCTCTCTGTTATTGTTACTCTATGTCTCTCTACCAAAGTGCTAGCTCTCTCTCCGTCTCTCTCTCTCGTCATCGGACACCAATCAAATTGTTGTTTCTATTTTGTGTAAATTAGGTTAATGCTTTTGTGTTTTCTTGTATAATCAGTTCAACTTGTTGTACTTGCCTGAGGAAATCGTGGATATTGTAACCATACAGTCTATGATTGTAACGTGTTGGGGGAGTGTTTCCCAGAATGCATTGCGACATTCTGGCATTCTGTGTCATTACATGTTATTGCTATTAGATAGGGTTTGGAGGCGAATGTTCAGGACATGTTGGGTTGCATTTCACTGTTTCATTACGTTCACTTTGTTGACTGTTGCTTTTGGGATGAGTCAGGGAGCACCATTACTCAACGCAATATGGCATCTTGCCATACCACTACCACTCCGCTCGTGACCGCGTGAAAAGTCCGCTTGTGACCCTGTCATACTAAAGCGACTTGTAAGAGTAGAGTTCTTCTCTCTTAGTCTACCTTGACGTAACTCAGACTGCATTTACTGACGTAGTGAAGACACCGGTGCGAGTCCCACACGGGGGATTCTTTCATAAAAAGTGGTGGGTACGAAATGACTCATGACGAAAACTGGTAGGTACGCGTCCCCACCGTCCCCACCGTATTCTACGCGCCTGACTGTATGGTTTCCTGTCTGAAGGGGAACTGTCACACTCACCTGTTTTCTAATATAAGCGAGTACTGCTTCAAACACATGTCTGGTAAAAAACAATGTTGGTCTCCAACATCACTTCAGTTTCCATTGAGCTCATTGGTCCTCTTGGACCTCTTTGGACCAATGAGGCAAACGCCACTAAAGACCAGTGAGGTCAGAGGTCAGTAGACACGGAGGTGATGTTGCAGACCACCTATGAAGGAGTGCTACACGATATTAGAAAAAAAGCCAAAGGTCACGGTTCCCCTTGAAGCTCGGAGTGCATGTCGAAGGCAGCCTGGCACTGCTAACATGTTCCTGGCATGTTTCAAATGTCTGTGCACTCACCCCCATCTCTTCATTCTGTATCTCCCCTCCACCCCCCCCAAGCTCTTAAAGGACGTTGAATTGTTAAAGGAACATTACATGCTCTGACAGAAACAAGGTGAAGAAGCGCTGCTGCAGGCTAAGCTAGGCTGCGCTGGCGGTTAGCCTGGCGCTGGCTGACCCACCAGGGCTGAACTCTCGGTGGAGTAGTGTGATGAATATTAGATGATGCTGTTAAAGTGACCATCGCACACCGGTTAACTCTGAGGGGGGAGATGGTAGGAGAACAAATTGTCTCATAGGACAGTGTGACGGGTGGGGGGCTGTGTGTGTGTGTGTGTGTGTGTGTGTGTGTGTGTGTGTGTGTGTGTGTGCACATAGGTGAATGCTCTTTGGTGTGTGTGTGTGTGTGTGTGTGTGTGTGTGTGTGTGTGTGTGCACATACCTGAATGCTCTTTGGTGTGTGTGTGTGTGTGCTCTTTGGCATGTGTGTGCATGTATAGGCACCCGTGTGTGTGTGTGTGTGTGTGTGTGTGCACATACCTGAATGCTCTTTGGTGTGTGTGTGTGTGTGCTCTTTGGCATGTGTGTGCATGTATAGGCACCCGTGTGTGTGTGTGTGTGTGTGTGTGCTCTTTGGCATGTGTGTGCATGCGTGGATAGGCACCCGGGACGGGTGTGTGTGTGTGTGTGTGTGCTCTTTGGCATGTGTGTGCGTGTATAGGCACTCATATATGTGTGTGTATGTGTGTGTGTGTGTGCATTGAGCATGCACATGTGTGTGCGTGACAGAAAGAGACCGGAAAGGGAACAGGAGGAGAGCAGTGGCCACAAACCAGTGAGGACTGAAGAATGTGGGTGAAGCGTGTGTATAATTCATGGCCTAAACATGTAGACAAGAGTGTAAAGCGAGCGTCTATGCGTGTTGGATCGGGCTGTGCTGTAGCGGGTGTGAGCTGAGCTCAAGAGTCTACAGGGAGGCCGTGGACTGCTGGGCGGCTCACAGTGCGGGGGGGGGGTGGGGGGGGGGTTGCGGCATAACATTCAGAGCACCATCAGGCAAGTTCTAGGCACCGCTGGAGGTATCCTACAGGATGACATTGTGTCATGCAACACGGCGTGGACCAGCGCCCCCCCCCCCCCCCCCCCCCCCCCCCCCGCCCACAGCCGTTCCACACACGGGCGAAGTGACCCCTGGTGGCGACACAGCCGTCCTGCAGCCGCTGTAACAGGGCTATGGACCTCCACGGGGGCTGGTTTCATGTGGCTCCAGGTGCATTGTGGGTAAAAGGGTAAAGCAGCCTTTAGCAGACGCTTTTGTCCAAAGCGACTTACAATCAGTACATGTGTGGGGTTTGACATGTGGACAGTTGGAGGAGGTGGGGATCAAGGGGATCGAACCGCCGACCGTATGGTTGGTGGACGACCCGCTCGGTCCACCCACTCTACCCACTGCGCTACTGCCGCGTTGTTGTGTGAGCTTGTCTTGTACGACTGATGGTACTGCCTACGTTAAGATGTCTGGATAACAAGGTGTTGATGCTCAGCCGGGGGCTGTGCCCGTCTTGTTGCTAACATTATGTTTGTTAGCATGCTGTCAGTATGCCTTCGTCAGGTCGGCGTGGCAACACTGGCCACCCAGCAACATGGGCCTTTAGAGGTGTCTCCTTTAAGGGGAACCACCTATAATGGAACACAAGAAGGGGCTTTGGTGCGGAACACCGCGGTCTGCAATATCAACTTTGTTTCCGCAAGGAGAACAGGGATTTGTTTTCTCCACATCAAACCAATGACATTCATGGTCCAACTTTTCTTATGGAAACACTCCTAAATTAGAGAAGCGCTGAGCTCGGCTCGGCGCCTCACCTTTCAGCTGCCTAGCTTATGATGTAGCTTCACATTGCATGGTGTTTGCATTGTGTTGCAATCTTGCAGTGACCTTTTCAAAAGTAACCTTTTAGATGTGACTATTTTTCCTTTCTAATCCACTCTCCGCACAATGACTTCACAGGGGACAGGGGGAATCCACCGCTGTGTTTTAGTGATTACCAATAGATCTGATAGATTTGCCAAATGCTGAGCACAGCCTCGTCACCTCGTCTTGTCATGTCACCCAAACACCATTACATGCATGTTCTGTTGTGCTATGTCAGCTTAGTATGTGTGTGTGTGTGTGTGTGTGTGTGTGTGTGTGTGTGTGTGTGTTTATGCACCCCTGCCTGCATTCATATGAGTGCATGTGTGTGTGAGCATGTGAGTGTGGAGTGTGTGTATGTGTTTGTGTGTGTGTGTGTGTGTGTGGTGTGTGAGTGCGGGTGTATGTGCAAATGTGTTTGTGTGTGGGCGTGTGCACATGTGACCATTTGTGTGTGTGCATGTTTGTGTTTGTACGTGTGTGTGTGTGAGTGTGTGTGTGTGTATTTGTGAGCGTGCACGTGTATGTGTGCATATTTCTCCAGTAGATCTCCAGTGGCCATGCTAAGAAAACTGTGGCAGCACAGCGTCTGCGTTCTGGTCATTACATGTAACCTCCAGACTCAATAGGCAATAACAATTAGACACACAAATAAACACACACACACACACATACACACACAGTCACAGTACAATCACAGGCGGCTGACTGACAGCCACACAAGAGGGATTAGTGTTGAAACCTCCTTCACGCCTCAGCGTGGCCATTACACACACATTAGTCTGGAGCCTTTCAGGAGGTCGCACATTATGGTTACTATGAAAATAGATTATTATAATATAATATGAATTAGTATCATATTATTATTAACTATTATAATTATTATTATTGTTATAGGTATTATGATTCTACATATCATTACTGTCATTATTACAGTTTTGTTATTATAATGAAAAATACTATTTTATACTATATAATAATAATTATTATATTTCATTTCATTTAGATAGCTGCTGCTTTTATACGACTAACAATAAGTGAGTTCAACCATTGTTCCAGTGGATTCTGCATTGACGTTCAGAATTAGCAAAACGTTCAGAATGAACAAAAGATACATTCAGTCGAATACATTCTGTAATTTGATTCAAAGCCGTGTGTGCTCCCCTGTCCTGCTGGTGTCATTGTAACCAGGCAGCGCTGTGCTGCCCCACAGTTTAATAAACAGCCGTCATTAAGTCACACAGCCCATCCTGGGAGGGAGCAAGGCATAAGCACACAGAAATCAAGGAAGACCTGCAGCGTTCTGCTGTCCTGAAGTCAGCAGAGACAGAAAACAGTACAGACAGACAGCAAACAGTACAGACAGACAGCAAACAGTACAGACCTTGTAGAGCGGCTGCTGGAGCAGCAAGCTACTTGTACACACCGCGGAGCCTGGTGGTCCGCCTGGTGGTCCGGCTGGTGATCCGGCTGGTGGTCCGGCTGGTGGTCTGTTTGGGCGTGTGTCCATACACAGGAGGGGACAGTGGTAGCCAGGGTGAGATGAGATAAAGTTCTTTAGATGTGTGGTGAGGAACAAGTTCAGTCAAGTAGTCAGTAGTTTTTATACAGCCCCTAATCACGGTATCAGTCTCAAACGAACCGGCCCGCATTATAGTTCACCGGCTGACCCGGTACAAACTCTCAGAAGCCAACGTAAGGAACCTGGAGCACTCCAGGGAGGGTTAGGAGAGCAACACCTTTTAGGTCATAATGGAGTTATTAGAAATTAGTAGATTAATAATAATCTTAGTATTATTAATAATCTAATATTCAGATAATCACAGCCTGTAAAGCAGATGGAGTCATGGCTTGATGGATGGGCCACTAGTTTGGTGTCATAGCGTTCGATAGATAGGGTGCTGGGGCATCCATACCGAAACATATCGCATCTTCTCGCCATATCTTGTTGCGGCAGACCTTCCTTTTATGTCTCTGAGCCGTTTAATGGCAATGGACTGCATTCTTACAGCGCCGTTCAGACCTGTGGCCATCGCCTCGCGCTCACACAGCATTCAGGGCAGCAGGCAGCTCTGTGGCAGCAGGCATGATGTCAGGCTCAGGGAGAGCTCCACCTGAGCCTCTACACAGTGGAGACTTTGCACAAGGGAAGAAGAGAGGAGATCACCAGTCATTCAATGTGTTCACTAGTGGGTGTTCGTCACCGCAGCGGTGTGGAGTGATCGAACAATACCTGAAATAAAACAAAAATGAAAATGAAATGTTACTAAAGTATAATGGTTGTCATGTTAATTATGAAGCATAAGTCAGAAATAGAATGAGGAAGAAGAAGAAGACCCATTTAGAACAATACTACAGTACTTAGTGAAGGTGAACCTGTGGATGTCCAAAACAACATTTCATAAGACCATGACTGTGCATGATGAGTTGATATGGTGGTGGGTGATGAGTTGTGGCTGTGGGTAAAGTTTCAAGCTAAGATATAGGATGCAGCCAGTACATACAATCCCATT
>JAXIVH010000036.1:2990809-3000809 GCA_036785325.1 Urophycis tenuis | reverse complement strand
TCAGTCAACTCCACGTGCACGCAAATACACACACAAACACACATGAATATGTCAAAATATGCACACGCACACAATGCACACACATAAACACACAATAACCATACAAACTCAACAAAATCCTCATCCTCATCATCAACCTTTATTTTACTAAGCACGTTAATTAATAACTAAATCTTATGGCCTAGAATCCTCCTATGGGTACTGGGGTGGGAATGATAGAAAAATTATATATATATATATATATATATATATAAATATATATATATATATATATATTATGGCATGCCGTTCAGGAAATTAATCTTTGAATATATTGAATGAAACTTTGAATATATGGAGTGAACCTTGAATATATTGAATGAAACTTTGAATATATTGAATGAAACTTGAATATATGGAGTGAACCTTGAATATATGGAATGAAACTTGAATATATGGAGTTAACCTTTGAATATATTGAATGAAACTTTGAATATATGGAGTGAACCTTGAATATATGGAATGAAACTTGAATATATGGAGTGAACCTTGAATATATGGAATGAAACTTGAATATATGGAGTGAACCTTTGAATATATTGAATGAAACTTTGAATATATGGAGTGAACCTTGGAATATATTGAATGAAGCTTGAATATATGGAGTGAACCTTGAATATATTGAATGAAGCTTGAATATATGGAGTGAACCTTTGAATATATGAATGAAACTTTGAATATATGGAGTGAACCTTTGAATATATTGAATGAAACTTTGAATATATGGAGTGAACCTTTGAATATATTGAATGAAACTTTGAATATATTGAATGAACCTTTGAATATATTGAATGAAACTTGACTGACGTCAGACTTCACGGCAGTGCCTGCAGCCATCTTGTGTAACTTGTGGATGCTGCAGCTAAAACTGCGTGACCGCCTCGCAATTTCGTTGCAGCAATTTTCAGCAATGAGGACATGATAAACACACTGGCGAATGCGTAAATCCTCCCGATACCCCTGCCCAATTGCCCGTTCTTCTGACGAAGAAATTCGCTCCCTTTTTAACCGTGGCAGACCAACTACAATGGGCCAGCAGCTGTGTATTGGGCCAAACTGAGCATGCATTCAACCTCACAGGAGTGCCCCACAACAGCCCATATGTACAATTCTCCGCCCGTACACAAGAATGGTTAGCTTGATATAGTTTTCAGGTGATTTAATTAAGGTAAAACACAGTGAATGGCAGTGCATATTGGCTCTGCGCTGTGACGCGCACTTCTCCGGGACTGGAGAAGCTGCTGCGGCTACAACGGATTTCGTGAACTGAAGGAGAAGCTCTTCTTCATATGTTGTTCAGGATACAATACGAATCACCCACATTCATAGACCAATGCAGGCTGAATATTTATTTGAGTATTAAACGTATTTGATGATCGGCAACACATTGTCAGCTTTGGGCACGTTACTCACACAGCGGACTGCGGACGGACAGTCAAATGCATAATGAGATTATGCCTTACGGAGATAATTACTATGGAATTAAAAAAAAATATTGCTGCTGTATTAATCACTGTAACATGTAAGATTCATAAAATATATTCAACGTTTCATTCAGTATATTCAACGTTTCGGCAAATCTCATTATGCATTTGTCCTTTCCGTCCGCAGTCCGCTGTGTGAGTAACGTGCCCAAAGCTGACAATGTGTTGCCGATCATCAAATACGTGTAATAGCCTACTAAACTAAATATTCAGCCTGCAATGGTCTATGAATGTGATTCGTATTGTATCCAAACAATATATGAAGAGCTTCTCCTTCAGTTCACCAAATCCGTGTAGCCGCAGCAGCTTCTCCAGTCCCAGAGAAGTGCCGCGTCAGAGCGAAGTGAATTCGCGAAGCGAATTTCTTCGTCAGAAGAACGGGCAGGGTATTGGGCAGGGGTGTCGGGAGGATTTTAGCACGCATTCGCCAGTGTGTTTATCATGTCCTCGTTGTTTAAAATTGCTGCAACGAGATTGCGAGCGGCCTGACTCATTGTCACTCAGTTTTAGCTGCAGCGTCCACAAGTTACAAGATGGCCGCAGAATGCCGTGAAGCCTAGCATCAGTCAAGTTTCATTCAATATATTCAAAAAGGTTCATTCAATATATTCAAAGTTTCATTCAATATATTCAAAGGTTCACTCCATATATTCAAAGGTTCATTCAATATATTCAAGTTTCATTCAATATATTCAAAGGTTCACTCCATATATTCAGAGTTTCATTCAATATATTCAAAGGTTCACTCCATATATTCAAGCTTCATTCAATATATTCAAGGTTCACTCCATATATTCAAGCTTCGTTCAATATATTCAAGGTTCACTCCATATATTCAAAGTTTCATTCAATATATTCAAAGGTTTACTCCATATATTCAAGTTTCATTCCATATATTCAAGGTTCACTCCATATATTCAAAGTTTCATTCAATATATTCAAAGGTTCACTCCATATATTCAAGTTTCATTCCATATATTCAAGGTTCACTCCATATATTCAAAGTTTCATTCAATATATTCAAAGTTTCATTCAATATATTCAAGGTTCACTCCATATATTCAAAGTTTCATTCAATATATTCAAAGATTAATTTCCTGAACGGCATGCCATAATATATATATATAATATATATATATATATATATACACATATATATATATAATATATAACTGATTGGACAGACAGACAGTGTGACACTAAGGAGGCACTGTGGTGAAACAACAGAGATCAGAGACATGAGGCAACACACCACGTGAAAAGTCAAGTCATAGCACAACACAAGACACAAGGCGGGGGGTACAACATACAGAACAGCATCACAGGTGACATATGCCAGCCCCCATATTATATAAGACCACACATAGCAGCACAAAGCAGAAGAGTCGGTGGACAGAGGGGCAGAGGACCGGGCTGAGGCTGGGGACGGACAGTGCAGGGGACAGTGAAGGAGCACAGAGGCCACAGTGGAGGGTGTGTCCTGTAAAGCATGCTGCTTTCTAGTGTCCTCCCAAACGTGACTGGAGACAAAACTCCTCATTTCCGTGGATTTTTACATGCACACACACACACACACACACACACACACACACACACACATATAGACCACTTCAGGACCGTTCTTGAGGGAGGGAAATTGCATTCTCCTTTTCAGAAATATATATTCTCAGATGTGGACCCATTGTCTATCAGTCTACAGTCAACAGTCTACATCATAAAAACAGTGAAAATGAAATATCTCTTCTCTCTCATCTCAGATATAAATGTGTGTGTGTGTGTGTGTGTGTGTGTGTGTGGTGTGTGTGGTGTGTGTGTGTGTGCCGTGCGTGCGTGCGCGTGTGTATCATTTGAAGTGATTTCCTGTGCCCTTCTCTTCCAGAGGGCTAAGATTGGTCCCAGCAAGCACATGGAGGGCTCGTCAGCCAATGACCCGGCCCGCTTCGACTCCAACGGCAACCGAGACCGCATGAAGCTCTCCGACTCAGCTTCCTCATGGTGCTGGGGAAGGGCAGCTTTGGCAAGGTTGTGTGTTATTGCATGGTGTGTGTATGAGTGGTGTGACTATGCTACTTTGTGCTGTGTGTGTGTGTGTGTGTGTGTGTGTGTGTGTTATTTACAGACTTTACAACCCAAAAAACTCCACTTCAGCAAGCCACCCCATCCATCTCCATGTGCTAACAGGCACACATACACATGATTGTCATCTCCTGCATCCATAGCCTCGAACTCCCACACGTCAGACAACCTTTAAACCCACTGCCAGTGTAAGGAGGCAGCCTGATCAGTGGATGTTGAGGTGCATCACATGATGACAACAGTGACTTGCTGGTGGGAACCAGCAAGTCTCGTTTTCATCACGTGTGCTCGTCTGCTGAAAGGTTTTACACAGTGCCACACTGCCTCAGATTGTTGGTGAGCTGGCCCATTCAAATGCCATGCCTGTGTGTGTGTGTGTGTGTTGTGGTGTGTGTGTGTGTGTGTGTGTGTGTGTGTGTGTGTGTGTGTCTGTGTGTGTGTGTGTCTGTGTGTGTGTTGTGCGTGCGTGCGTGTGTCTATGTGTGTGTCTGTGTGTGTGTGTGTGCGTGTGTGTGTGTGTGTATGTGCGTGAGTGTGTGTGTGTGTGTAAATGTACATGCACAAGAAGAAGCTCTCTTATATGTGACATGCAGGTAGATAGAGACAGATGAAAGGCAGAGAGCCAGAACATTAGAAAGAGAGTGAAAGAAAACAGAGAGAGAGAGATGAAGGACATGCACAGAGCAAAGCAGACAGACCCTGACAAGGTTGAGATGAATGCTTTGAGAGAGAGAGAGAGAGAGAGAGAGAGAGGGAGAGGGACTGGAAAATAGATCAGATTAGAATAATAGGCTGAATGGGAGAGAGAGACATATAGAGAGGTAGAGCGAGAGACAGACCAGCAGGCAATAACACCTAGAGATGGACAAATACAGACAGACACATGCAGACGGCCAAATAAAGACAGACACACGGATGAATACAGACATATAGACGTGTAGAGACAGATGAGGCTGGTGGGGGGGGGTGGGGGTGGAGTCTCATATGAATGAACGTAGATGGAAGCAGATATAAAAATGAGGAGAGGGAGGGTAGCGGTATCAGAGAGGTAAAGATGAAGGGAGATGGAGAGAATCAGGATACAGAGAGCGAAGAGGAGGATGAAGAGAGACAGAGCGAGAGGGAATTAGAGTCAGAGAGAGAGAGAGAGAAAAGAGCGAGCGAGACCATTGTCTGTGTATACCAGACCTGTGAGCCAGCTGCCTGCTGTTTCCATGGTAACAGCTTTTAAAGCGACAGGGATACGTCAATGTGAATAGATGGAGTCGAAGGTCATCATTACCCAAGTAACCCGATGTGGGGCGGGTGTACCATGCAATGCAGACCCACAGGCACGTGCACAAACACGCACACACCACTCAACATCTGTATGCTGCGGCATGCAGAGGGATGCATGGCTGCACATCTGCACGTCTCCTTACAAAGTGCCAAACACGCCCACCCCGACCCAGCTGCTCTCTCAGAACCAGAACCATGGAACACTCACACCTCCGTCATCCTGCTCTTACAGCACACGCGGGCCTCGTTGGAAAACACACACACACACACACACACATGTGACGTGGGCAGATTGCCCTCACGTGTGCCTGGGTTTGAGTCAGAGCCCCCCCCACCCCCCCCCCCCATCGGGGGCTGTGCGTGGGCGGCGGGTGCGGCTGCAGCTCCTGGTTTACAGCGTCTCAGGACCTCTGCATCACAATGCTGCTGCAGAGCAGTCACACACACACACACACACACACGCGCACACGCACACACACACGCACGCACACACGCACGCACACACACACGCACACACAGACGCACACACACAACACAGGCACACGCACATGCACGCACACACACACACGCACCACACACATACACAAACACACACACACACACACACATGCACACGCACACACACACACACACAAACACAGGCACACCCACGCACACACCCACACACATGCACACGCATGTACACACGCACACACACACACACACACACGATGGGAAATGTGTGTGTGTGTGTGTGTGTCATGTATAAAATTGCATATGTCGTATAACCAGTAGAACTAAAAGGAATTTGCTTTTACTTATGAGGCATATTTATGAAGAATTGTATATTATGTTCAGTTTACATATAATTCAACAGCTTTAAGTCTTACCGACGTGACACAAGAAGATACTCTTGCAGGCACCCAAATATATGAATGAAGCTGATGGTCTTTGTACCTGTTGCCATGTATGTTGCCAGGAAGATGTTGTGATGACTCTGGAAAAACAGATATTACTCGTAGTTTATAAGGCATCTGAACGGCTCAGGACCAAAATCCATCTCTGCTCTGCTTGTGGGTCATGAGCCCACGACAGCTCCCAGGTGGTCAGTGCCAGGCCAGGTCACTGTTCCGAGGGCGAGCATGGTGAAGCAGCTATTAGTATTACATGCACCGTAGATCTGGAACAAAAACCTCTGGGACATGTGAGGTCTGTCTCAATTGAACGGTGAACGGTTATACTATACTATGAACTAAAATGAATAAACTTGCCTTGCTTTTAACAAAAGAAGATTAAGACATTGGCTTTGTGGGACTTGGGGTGGGGCTGGTCAGCAGCATAAGGCAGAGGTGCTAATGAGTGGGAACCGGTTCAGTCTGTGGGTTATACCCCCCCCCCCCCCCCACTCAAGTCAAGGGTCAACTGGGTTGAAGCAAAAAAACATAAAATTCTGTGCATGGGAAACACTGTTGTTATTATCTGGCCTGTCAGTAAAAGCTACTCTATAGTTAACCAGGCCAAAGGTTTTTATAAGCCTTGCTGGGCCATTTGTTTTCGAGACAGTTTTGGCCATATAAGCTGTTTCTCCCCGGAGACTGTGGGTCGTCTCTTACCCACACCAAGTAATCACGTTACAATGACACCTGCTTGTGTTTGGGATTGTAATAATGCCCTTGGTTTTCCTGTGCCTTCATCACATTTGAATTTGAATTTGCTCTTGCAAATTACGTTGCCTCTCAAGGCGGGAACAGGCACCTTGGTCAGGGTGACTTGCTGATGAGTCCTTCCAGAGGACCCTTTCATTTTCTTCCAGGGGCAATTTTAGCAGGAGGAAACCAGTGGATTATTGCCAGGCCTAAGTCTACAACGTGCTGCATCCATCAAAATCTTGGTTCATGGATGCCAGTGGACTGTAGAAGAGCCCGAAAATTTAGTCAACTGAGACGTTAACTTTTGGCAAGTTAACGCCTTCCTCCTTTTTCAGGCCACAAGGAGTTTGATTATGAGTCTTCATTCTCCCAGATGACCCTCATATTTTCAGAGAAACTGCTATGAAAGGAAGCCTTTATCCATCACTAGGTGCTGCTGCTTTTCTTTTTCCTTTTTGGATGTCCTTTGTGATAAATTGACTTTCAAGGGTTGTACTGTTTAGCTGCAGCGATGTCTGTCCAATCATTAGAAAGTGTGTATCTATTGTCCTTGGCCATTTCATACACCAGAAGCTGCGGTGTTAAAAAAGTAATGTTGTTGTGCTGGGCAGAGGAGACGGGATGCAACAGCACCAAGACCAACATCGCTGGCATCTGCACTTTAAAGGGTAGTTCAAGGTTGGGTGCCAGCAGCACACAGGCCAGTTGTCTCTTGAGACCATCAAAAGCTGCCTGGCACTGTGATGTCCAAATCCAAAAGCATTCTTTCTCTTTGCACGTTAAATGGAGCAGAGTGTTCAGCAAACAGTGGGATGACTAGATGATACCACCCTGTCAAGAAACATTCAACATCCTGCGCGGCTCGTGGGGTAGGAATGGAGTCAAACTGCTTCGACCTTCTGAGCGTCTTTCACTGTGCCTGCAGGGGAGACTATGAGTCCCAGACATCAGACGAACAGTTGGAGGATTTTTTGAGGATTCACATTCAGTCCAGCTTTATGTAGTCAGGTGAACACTGCTTTGAGATTGCTCCTGGTGCTGTTGTTCTGATAAAGATGATGGCAATATCAGAAAACAGAATTCCCCTTTGATGTTCTCTACAACTGTCTCCATATGATGTGGCTTGAAATGAAGCCGCAGCATTGTTGAGGCAAAATGGATGGACAAAAAGTCGCAAAGGTGGTTTCCTAGATGCATGCGCACTTGCCAGTAGTCACCATTGAGGGCAGTTGTGCTGAACACTGGAGCACAATTAAATGTAAAATATGCGATTCCTGTCCTGCCTCAGTTGTTCCGTTAATAATGGACACAGAAGCGAGGAGCTCCATCTTTTCTTCTTTGCCTTGGCTCTGTCCAAGAGGATGGTCTTCTGACACCTTTACACGCTTTTACATTTTACCTGTAGAAATTCTTGCTGATTTACCCCCAAGTTGGGTGCGCTTTGGCCTGGCTCAGTTGGATCTTGTTTGGAGCAAGGAGTTCAAAGGAATATAGACCTATTCAAATACTGCATCGCAACACATGCAGTGTATGGCTAGACCAAACAGCTTGATTTGTTACGTTTCATATTTTTCGTGAAAAGAGTAATGGTGGATTTAGAGGTTTTGGTTTGATGGTGTTCTCTTGCACAACAAACAGCTTGTTGAAGAAGAGCAGATTTCTTCCAGATTCATCTTGTTCTAAAGGCTGGACGTTGGACAATGCTTTGCACTATGAATTGGCTGAAATTGAAATTTTGCAAGTTTTTCCCCAGTAGTGTGCCCTAATTCTGTGCCGCAGGCATTGCCAAATACATCAGCAAATGCAGTGTACTGTGAGGGCCCCTCCCTTTGTAGTTGAAAGGAAAAAAAAGATTCCTTCATCCTTACATGGTAATGTGTAATGGTTTTTTAAAGTTTTTTCAGGTGATTTTTTTGACAATCAATCAATATTCCACTTTTGTCCTTGTAATGAAATCTCCATGTCTGCATACCCCATGGCATGATTGGCTTCCCATTAGCCAGAACAAAGAAAGCGTCTTGACCTGGATTCGGTTCTTTGTTCTGCCTTCACACAACGTCACAATCAATTGTACTGCATGTATCCAGCAATGCATGGCAATGAGAATGAGTGGTAGTGTGAGCTTTGGAGGTTGACTCATGCTGATGCTACCTGAAGTCCTCTTCCCCACTTGAGGGCTGGTGAGCTTGGCTCCGCCTTGCTGACTTAAGACCAGTATATCTGAGTCCTGTGTGTGCCAACTCTCACCAAGTCATCCACGCTATGCATGTTTCCTCTAAGGAGGCTTGCCAGGCCTATGGGTTGCAATTGTGGAGGATGGATGTAAGTATGTCCTATTCAGGGAGGTTAGAAAGGCACCTCAAGCACAGCACTAGGATCTGCCTCAGTTTCTTGTCAGCGAAAAATGTCAATTCAACCTTAACTGGTGGGATGAGATTCTATACGGGCGCCTGCTCTTATTAAGACCCCCTCTTTGGTTCTCTTGGGGAATACTGAGGAAAATTGCCATGTCGCTCCTGAAAGTTAGTTGGTGCGTGGGGGGGGGGGGGGGGGGGGGGGGGGGCGTTGATTGGAGCAAAACCTCAATCTTTGCATCTCTTTGGTAGAGGCCATGGGCTGTACCATATGAAGTACAGAGAACTCCAGGGATAATTTCACATTGGAACATTCCCTTCTTATGTGGATAACATAGCATCTCTTCCAATCTCTTAAAATCCTGATTCAGAGGGGCAAATTTAGACTGTAGATTGTCCTCTACGGTAGCAATATTCTGTAATGTTGACGTGTGGATAGACCATTTTCCACAGAAAGGACTTGGAACAATGATCATAAAGTGTTGCCATAATGGGCTGTGGGTCAGTGTCAGGAAGAAGCGTAGGAGGAAAATCATGTTTGCTATCTTCTTCATCCTTTCCTTGATTGGGTGGATATGTATCATTGATGTAGAGAGAACTGAGGCTATCGATAACCAGCCAGAGTCCAGGAGCAGGTTCTCCTCATCCACTATCTCAGGTGCATTCTCTGTACACATTAGCCATTCCAGTAGCATGAACATAATGAAGCAATTGCACACAAGAGGGAAGTTCTGTTGTGCTGAAAATCAGCACGGCTGTGATTCAGTATCAATATTCAGTGGAAGACTGTTTAGAAGACAGTGTTTAGAAGACAGTGTTTAGAAGGCAGTGTTTAGAAGACTCTGTTTAGAATACAGTGTTTAGAAGACTCTGTTTAGAAGACAGTGTTTAGAAGACTGTTTAGAAGACAGTGTTTAGAAGACTGTTTAGAAAACAGTGTTTAGAAGTCAGTGTTTAGAAGACTGTTTAGAAGACAGTGTTTAGAAGACTGTTTAGAAAACAGTTTTAGAAGTCAGTGTTTAGAAGACTGTTTGGAAGACAGTGTTTAGAAGACAGTGTTTAGAAGACTGTTTAGAAGACAGTGTTTAGAAGACTGTTTAGAAGACAGTGTTTAGAAGACAGTGTTTAGAAGACAGTGTTT
>JAXIVH010000036.1:2979437-2990609 GCA_036785325.1 Urophycis tenuis | reverse complement strand
TGTGTATCATTTGAAGTGATTTCCTGTGCCCTTCTCTTCCAGAGGGCTAAGATTGGTCCCAGCAAGCACATGGAAGGCTCGTCAGCCAATGACCCGGCCCGCTTCGACTCCAACGGCAACCGAGACCAGCAATGAAGCTCTCCGACTTCAGCTTCCTCATGGTGCTGGGGAAGGGCAGCTTTGGCAAGGTTTGTGTGTTATTGCATGGTGTGTGTATGAGTGTGTGACTATGCTATTTTGTGCTGTGTGTGTGTGTGTGTGTTATTTACAGACTTTACAACCCAAAAAAACTCCACTTCAGCAAGCCACCCCATCCCATCTCCATGTGCTAACAGGCACACATACACATGATTGTCATCTCCTGCATCCATAGCCTCGAACTCCCACACGTCAGACAACCTTTAAACCCACTGCCAGTGTAAGGAGGCAGCCTGATCAGTGGATGTTGAGGTGCATCACATGATGACAACAGTGACTTGCTGGTGGGAACCAGCAAGTCTCGTTTCATCACGTGTGCTCGTCTGCTGAAAGGTTTTACACAGTGCCACACTGCCTCAGATTGTTGGTGAGCTAGCCCATTCAAATGCCATGCCCTGTGTGTGTGTGTGTGTGTGTGTGTGTGTGTGTGTGTGTGGTGTGTGTGTGTGTGTGTGTGTGTGTGTGTCTGTGTGTGTGTGTGTCTGTGTGTGTGTGTGTCTGTGTGTGTGTGTGCGTGCGTGCGTGCGTGTGTCTATGTGTGTGTCTGTGTGTGTGTGTGTGCGTGTGTGTGTGTGTGTATGTGCATGAGTGTGTGTGTGTGTGTAAATGTACATGCACAAGAAGAAGCTCTCTTATATGTGACATGCAGGTAGATAGAGACAGATGAAAGGCAGAGAGCCAGAACATTAGAAAGAGAGTGAAAGAACAGAGAGAGAGAGATGAAGGACATGCACAGAGCAAAGCAGACAGACCCTGACAAGGTTGAGATGAATGCTTTGAGAGAGAGAGAGAGAGAGAGAGAGAGAGGGAGAGGGACTGGAAAATAGATCAGATTAGAAATAATAGGCTGAATGGGAGAGAGGAGACATATAGAGAGGTAGAGCGAGAGACAGACCAGCAGGCAATAACACCTAGAGATGGACAAATACAGACAGACACATGCAGACGGCCAAATAAAGACAGACACACGGATGAATACAGACATATAGACGTGTAGAGACAGATGAGGCCTGGTGGGGGGGGGGGGGGGGGGGTGGGAGTCTCATATGAATGAACGTAGATGGAAGCAGATATAAAAAAGAGAGGAGAGGGAGGGTAGCGTATCAGAGAGGTAAAGATGAAGGGAGATGGAGAGAATCAGGATACAGAGAGCGAAGAGGAGGATGAAGAGAGACAGAGCGAGAGGGAATTAGAGTCAGAGAGAGAGAGAGAGAGAGAGAGAGAAAAGAGCGAGCGAGACCATTGTCTGTGTATACCAGACCTGTGGAGCCAGCTGCCTGCTGTTTCCATGGTAACAGGCTTTTAAAGCGACAGGGATACGTCAATGTGAATAGATGGAGTCGAAGGTCCATCATTACCCAAGTAACCCGATGTGGGCGGGTGTACCATGCAATGCAGACCCACAGGCACGTGCACAAACACGCACACACCACTCACATCTGTGTGCTGCGGCATGCAGAGGGATGCATGGCTGCACATCTGCACGTCTCCTTACAAAGTGCCAAAACACGCCCACCCCGACCCAGCTGCTCTCTCAGAACCAGAACCATGGAACACTCACACCTCCGTCATCCTGCTCTTACAGCACACGCGGGCTCGTTGGAAAACACACACACACACACACACACACACACACACATGTGACGTGTGCAGATTGGCCCTCACGTGTGCCTGGGTTTGAGTCAGAGCCCCCCCCCCCCCCTCCCCCCCCCCCCCCCCCCCCTCCCCCCCCCCCCCCCCCCCCCCATCGGGGGCTGTGCGTGGGCGGCTGCGGCTGCAGCTCCTGTTTACAGCGTCTCAGGACCTCTGCATCACAATGCTGCTGCAGAGCAGTCACACACACACACACACACACACACGCGCACACGCACACACACACGCACACACACACGCACGCACACACACACGCACACACAGACGCACACACACACACACAGGCACACGCACACGCACGCACACGCACACACACATACACAAACACACAACACGCACACACACACACACACATGCACACGCACACACACACACACACAAACACAGGCACACCCACGCACACACACACACACATGCACACGCATGTACACACGCACACACACACACACACACACACGATGGGAAATGTGTGTGTGTGTGTGTGTCATGTATAAAATTGCATATGTCGTATAACCAGTAGAACTAAAAGGAATTTGCTTTTACTTATGAGGCATATTTATGAAGAATTGTATATTAATGTTCAGTTTACATATAATTCAACAGCTTTAAGTATTACCGACGTGACACAAGAAGATACTCTTGCAGGCACCCAAATATATGAATGAAGCTGATGGTCTTTGTACCTGTTGCCATGTATGTTGCCAGGAAGATGTTGTGATGACTCTGGAAAAACAGATATTACTCGTAGTTTATAAGGCACTGAACGGCTGAGGACCAAAATCCATCTCTGATCTGCTTGTGGGTCATGAGCCCACGACAGCTCCCAGGTGGTCAGTGCCAGGCCAGGTCACTGTTCCGAGGGCGAGCATGGTGAAGCAGCTATTAGCATTCATGCACCGTAGATCTGGAACAAAAACCTCTGGGACATGTGAGGTCTGTCTCAATTGAACGGTGAACGTTTATACTATACTATGAACTAAAATGAATAAACTTGCCTTGCTTTTAACAAAAGAGGATCAAGACATTGGCTTTGTGGGACTTGGGGTGGGGCTGGTCAGCAGCGTAAGGCAGAGGTGCTAATGAGTGGGAACCGGTTCAGTCTGTGGGTTATACCCCCCCCCCCCCCCCCCCCCCCACTCAAGTCAAGGGTCAACTGGGGTTGAAGCAAAAAAACATAAAATTCTGTGCATGGGAAACACTGTTGTTATTATCTGGCCTGTCAGTAAAAGCTACTCTATAGTTAACCAGGCCAAGGTTTTTATAAGCCTTGCTGGGCCATTTGTTTTCGAGACAGTTTGGCCATATAAGCTGTTTCTCCCCGGAGACTGTGGGTCGTCTCTTACCCACACAAGTAATCACGTTACAATGACACCTGCTTGTGTTTGGGATTGTAATAATGCCCTTGGTTTTCCTGTGCCTTCATCACATTTGAATTTGAATTTGCTCTTGCAAATTACGTTGCCTCTCAAGGAGGGAACAGGCACCTTGGTCAGGGTGACTTGCTGATGAGTCCTTCCAGAGGACCCTTTCATTTTCTTCCAGGGGCAATTTTAGCAGGAGGAAACCAGTGGATTATTGCCAGGCCTAAGTCTACAACGTGCTGCATCCATCAAAATCTTGGTTCATGGATGCCAGTGGACTGTAGAAGACCCGAAAATTTAGTCAACTGAGACGTTAACTTTTGGCAAGTTAACGCCTTCCTCCTTTTTCAGGCCACAAGGAGTTTGATATGAGTCTTCATTCTCCCAAGATGACCCTCATATTTTCAGAGAAAACTGCTATGAAAAGGAAGCCTTTATCCATCACTAGGTGCTGCTGCTTTTCTTTTTCCTTTTTGGATGTCCTTTGTGATAAATTGACTTTCAGGGTTGTACTGTTTAGCTGCAGCGATGTCTGTCCAATCATTAGAAAGTGTGTATCTATTGTCCTTGGCCATTTCATACACCAGAAGCTGCGGTGTTAAAAAAGTAATGTTGTTGTGCTGGGCAGAGGAGACGGGATGCAACAGCACCAAGACCAACATCGCTGGCATCTGCACTTTAAAGGGTAGTTCAAGGTTGGGTGCCAGCAGCACACAGGCCAGTTGTCTCTTGAGACCATCAAAAGCTGCCTGGCACTGTGTTGTCCAAATCCAAAAAGCATTCTTTCTCTTTGCACGTTAAATGGAGCAGAGTGTTCAGCAAACAGTGGGATGACTAGATGATACCACCCTGTCAAGAAACATTCAACATCCTGCGCGGCTCGTGGGGTAGGAATGGAGTCAACTGCTTCGACCTTCTGAGCGTCTTTCACTGTGCCTGCAGGGGAGACTATGAGTCCCAGACATCAGACGAACAGTTGGAGGATTTTTGAGGATTCACATTCAGTCCAGCTTTATGTAGTCAGGTGAACACTGCTTTGAGATGCTCCTGGTGCTGTTGTTCTGATAAAGATGATGGCAATATCAGAAAACAGAATTCCCCTTTGATGTTCTCTACAACTGTCTCCATATGATGTGGCTTGAAATGAAGCCGCAGCATTGTTGAGGCAAAATGGATGGACAAAAAGTCGCAAAGGTGGTTTCCTAGATGCATGCGCACTTGCCAGTAGTCACCATTGAGGGCAGTTGTGCTGAACACTGGAGCACAATTAAATGTAAAATATGCGATTCCTGCCTGCCTCAGTTGTTCCGTTAATAATGGACACAGAAGCGAGGAGCTCCATCTTTTCTTCTTTGCCTTGGCTCTGTCCAAGAGGATGGTCTTCTGACACCTTTACACGCTTTTACATTTTACCTGTAGAAATTCTTGCTGATTTACCCCCAAGTTGGGTGCGCTTTGGCCTGGCTCAGTTGGATCTTGTTTGGAGCAAGGAGTTCAAAGGAATATAGACCTATTCAAATACTGCATCGCAACACATGCAGTGTATGGCTAGACCAAACAGCTTGATTTGTTACGTTTCATATTTTTCGTGAAAAGAGTAATGGTGGATTTAGAGGTTTTGGTTTGATGGTGTTCTCTTGCACAACAAACAGCTTGTTGAAGAAGAGCAGATTTCTTCCAGATTCATCTTGTTCTAAAGGCTGGACGTTGGACAATGCTTTGCACTATGAATTGGCTGAAATTGAAATTTTGCAAGTTTTTCCCCAGTAGTGTGCCCTAATTCTGTGCCGCAGGCATTGCCAAATACATCAGCAAATGCAGTGTACTGTGAGGGCCCCTCCCTTTGTAGTTGAAAGGAAAAAAAGATTCCTTCATCCTTACATGGTAATGTGTAATGGTTTTTTTAAGTTTTTTCAGGTGATTTTTTTGACAATCAATCAATATTCCACTTTTGTCCTTGTAATGAAATCTCCATGTCTGCATACCCCATGGCATGATTGGCTTCCCATTAGCCAGAACAAAGAAAGCGTCTTGACCTGGATTCGGTTCTTTGTTCTGCCTTCACACAACGTCACAATCAATTGTACTGCATGTATCCAGCAATGCATGGCAATGAGAATGAGTGGTAGTGTGAGCTTTGGAGGTTGACTCATGCTGATGCTACCTGAAGTCCTCTTCCCCACTTGAGGGCTGGTGAGCTTGGCTCCGCCTTGCTGACTTAAGACCAGTATATCTGAGTCCTGTGTGTGCCAACTCTCACCAAGTCATCCACGGTATGCATGTTTCCTCTAAGGAGGCTTGCCAGCCTTGGGTTGCAATTGTGGAGGATGGATGTAAGTATGTCCTATTCAGGGAGGTTAGAAAGGCACCTCAAGCACAGCACTAGGATCTGCCTCAGTTTCTTTGTCAGCGAAAAATGTCAATTCAACCTTAACTGGTGGGATGAGATTCTATACAGGCGCCTGCTCTTATTAAGACCCCCTCTTTGGTTCTCTTGGGGAATACTGAGGAAAATTGCCATGTCGCTGAAAGTTAGTTGGTGCGGGGGGGGGGCGTTGATTGGAGCAAAACCTCAATCTTTGCATCTCTTTGGTAGAGGCCATGGGCTGTACCATATGAAGTATAGAGAACTCCAGGGATAATTTCACATTGGAACATTCCCTTCTTATGTGAAAACATAGCATCTCTTCCAATCTCTTAAAATCCTGATTCAGAGGGGCAAATTTAGACTGTAGATTGTCCTCTACGGTAGCAACATTCTGTAATGTTGACGTGTGGATAGACCATTTTCCACAGAAAGGACTTGGAACAATGATCATAAAGTGTTGCCATAATGGGCTGTGGGTCAGTGTCAGGAAGAAGCGTAGGAGGAAAATCATGTTTGCTATCTTCTTCATCCTTTCCTTGATTGGGTGGATATGTATCATTGATGTAGAGAGAACTGAGGCTATCGATAACTTCTCTTACTGGATCTCTACGTGTCACAAAAGGACCAGCCATAGAGTCCAGGAGTAGGTTCTCCTCATCCACTATCTCAGGTGCATTCTCTGTCACATTAGCCATTCCAGTAGCATGAACATAATGAAGCAATTGCACACAAGAGGGAAGTTCTGTTGTGCTGAAAATCAGCACGGCTGTGATTCAGTATCAATATTCAGTGGAAGACTGTTTAGAAGACAGTGTTTAGAAGACAGTGTTTAGAAGGCAGTGTTTAGAAGACTCTGTTTAGAAGAGTGTTTAGAAGACAGTGTTTAGAAGACTATTCAGAAAACAGTGTTTAGAAGACTGTTTGGAAGACAGTGTTTAGAAGACTGTTTAGAAAACAGTGTTTAGAAGTCAGTGTTTAGAAGACTGTTTAGAAGACAGTGTTTAGAAGACTGTTTAGAAGACAGTGTTTGATGTTTATTGGCTAACCACTCTTACTTTGAGTATGAATCAGGGATCCTACTTCTCAGAGAAAACAAAATGTATGAAGAAAAACAAATAAACCAAACCGAATCACTTACTTTCAGTAAAATGGTGTAAAATTAAGTCAAAAACTGAAAAACAAAATGTATCTTTGAAACTCATTTGCATGCGTTCACTTCTCAGTGCTCTCTTTGTATTGCTCTCTGTTTTCTGGACATCCAAGAGGCTCTATTCCTGTTTCTTTCAGCTGATGCTCACAGCTCCCATTTGGATGCTTCTTTAAAATACACCATGTACTATTTAATCCTGTATGCCACAAGCTCATCCTTGTAATTGCTATTTTCTCCTTCCTGCACCACCGTGCGTCACTCGTCTGTCCTCCTTGTGGACGCTATGAATGTTGTCCTTTAACTTGTTCATCCCACTCACTCTGCCCTTTGCTGAAGTTCTTCCCCTTCATTAGACATGTTTGTCCATGTTTACATCAATCTGATCACCTCGGTTGTAACTTTTGCCCATTTATCAGCTTTTTCATTTCCGCTAACTGCAGAATGCGTTGGCCCCCATGTAAACCCCATGTATATTTCATACATCAGATAATGGCTGATTGACTAATGAGATTGTACATTTCTAATACAGGAATGATTCTGAACAGGTCAAACTACGAAGTGGTCTTACTTCCCGACCCAGGCCCACCTGTAAATACATGAAGGAAACCATAATATCTGGACTTGAAGATGAGTCAATAATGGCAACCTTAGTGGCACCAAGTCAGATGGTAGATGGTAGAAGCCATGGTGGTATACATATATAGATATAGGACCATTGGCCTATGTTTTGTACCCACCCCTCTCTTTTCCATCTCCATTTACTTCCTGTTCCTGTCGTAGAATATGCCTCTCAAACGAAAGCCTAATCTACTGGCCAAGCTAATGAGTGAGCTCTGTCTGTGAGTTAAGACAGAAAATGGCTACTTTCAGACGAGAATGTTTTTTCTTTACTTCCAATGGGCTTTGGCAATAGTGTCACTTTGTTATTTCATTGATTGGCTGGTGCTTTTTGAACAATGTAAGGCCGCGCCGATATTTGGAAATCAATCGCTGCCCAGCCTAGACCAGACGGATATTCATTGCGAAACAGCAACTTTAATATCTGGACAGTCTCACGAGGCAAATGGACAGCCACTTCAAACTTGAGATTCAGATGTACAGCCCCAAAGAGGATATAAGGGAGAGGATTTGATTCAAGTTGACTTGGACCAAGACCCATTCCTACTTTTCCCACCACCCACACTTGTATTTATTGTTTGGTGGGGCTGCGGAGCCCGGCTCCCTGGCCAGCCATGCGTTGCTACACAGCCATGCCAGCGTGAGGCCTCATCAGATCCTCACTAAGCATCCTCCTCTGCAACAAGTCACACCGACTCCCTTGTTCTTAAAGCAATGACAATGTTTCATGTAGAAAGCCCTGGTGGAAAAGCGAGGCGGTCCAATTAGATGGCTTCACATTGTACAGCGTCTCAGTGAGACTCACAAAGGACTGGAGCTGCTCTTCCTTTAAGATGGTAGTCAGTCTCTTCAGCGGCCACACACACACACACACACACAGAGCCACCCTGCGTGGCATCAGAAGTGAGGTCTGAATGGGAGATGTGGAGATGTGGCCCAGGTGGTGGATGAGGTGTTGGTCCCGTCTGTCTGGTCCGTGTGTTCGATGCCCAGAGCCAGATGGTGCCCTTGCTTTGTTTTTGTTTTGTACTTTTTGGGAGGATAGTGGCGTCTCCACAGAGTCACACTAACACCACATGCACCACACAAACACCCACTCAATCACGCACACATGCACACAGACACACACACACAGACATATGCACACACGCACACACTCCTGCTTCCAGACCATGGTGGGCACACACACACAACCACACACACACACACACACAAACAAAGAGAAGTTTTATTTATTTATATATATGTTTATTCAAGGCATGGCCACAGACACGTAAGAGAACATAAAGCCTTGCTCCCTGACCAGCAGATGCTGAAGCCTAATAATACTTGTATACTACACACACACACACACACACACACACACACACACACACAGTTCCCCTTTCACATTGTTGTTCTACGCTCATATATCAAGTCTTCATATTAAGACATATGTACTTTAAACTTTTGGTATTGGATCACTTGCCACTAAGTTAAATGTCCTAAACTTTACAATGTTATCGTAGATTTATACAGTAGAAGTAGAAGACACAACGCGGCACACAACAGGAATGCACAGATGCTTGTAGTACAAGTGAAACAGGACAAAAGACAACAAAGGACACAACATCACATTCACCTTTTGATCAATTATGCACACTTTTATATGCAAATGCAATATTTTGCTGTGGTTAAAGGAATCCTTTCCTTTGTCAAGGAAGTCAAAATGTTCCCTTTTACCTTTGTTACTTTGAGTTGAGACAAACACCTGTCACACAGTGCACAGACACAGACACACACACACACACACACACACACACACACACACACACACACACACACACACACACACACACACACACACACACACACACAAACACACACACACACACACACACACACACACACACACAAACACACACACACACACACACACACACACACACACACTCACACACACACACACACACACACACACACACACACACACACACACATACATGCCAGACACTCACACAACCCTCTTAAATGAGCAATGCTAGCAGGCTAATGTAGATTATCTGCAAATCCAGTGCATTGCAAAGGGGGTCCTTCTGCTGACCTGGATACAGTATTTTGGATAAAACCATCACAGTAACACAATGACGTGGTGATTCATCACAGAGGTGGTGTGATGCTCGCAGGCCACTGCTGTGTGTCCTGTGTCCTGTGTCCTGTGTCCTGTATCCTGTGTCCTGTGTCCTGTGTCCTGTGTCCTGTCCTGGGAGATGTGAGGCTGAGTCACTAGGGGGCGTCGCCAGGCTGCGTCACGTGATTCAAAAGCTGAGGCAAAATTAATCTTTTCATCGACACACGGTCAGTTCTGAGCCCCTCCCCCCTGCGTGCTGGGAGTCAGGCGGGGGAGTCGGGGGAGTCGGGGGGAGTCCGGGGGGGGGGTGGGGGGTGGGGTGGCGTGAGGTACGCTGTCCACCGGGCACCAGGGGGCCAGCGCTTCAGCGTGGAGCCACAGATCACAACCAAGCAGCAAACTGCAGTCATTGGTGCTCCCAAATTCGCCATGTTTAGAGCTCTTATGGACCGCTCGCAACTGACATACCCTACATACCCTACATCCATCCATACATACATACATACATACATACATACATACATACATACATACATACATCCATCCATCCATCCATCCATACCTACATACATACATACAGTACATACATACATACACACACACACACACACACACACACACACACACACACACACACACACACATACATACATACATACATACATACAGTACATACATACAGTACATACATACATACATAGTACATACATACATACATACATACATACATACATACATACATACATACATACAGTACATACATACATACATACATACACACACACACATACACACACAGACACACACACACACACACACACACACACACACACACACACACACACACATACATACATACATACATACATACATACATACATACATACATACATATATACACACATATACACATACACACACACATACACACATACTTACACCTATATCAAGGGCAATGCAACCTATAGATCAATATGGAAACTATATATCTATCTTAGACCTAGATCCATTCATGTACAACTGTTCACAATCATCTGAGACCTATAGATCTAAATAGAAACTATCTACGTATCTGAGACCTATAGATCCATTCATGAACAACTGATCACAAACATCTGACCATTAACTATCACTCAGCCCATAAGAACACCCCAACATTAGCAGCAAGTAAAAGAAATAAGTGATGCTTGACACTGCTGGCCTGATGACATGAATCATACAGTATAAGACCAAGGCAAGCCTGACACACACCTTTCCTCAATTCAATGGTATTAGTTATTATTCTCAATTACATCATGATTTATAATTGGTGCCACAGTTAGATATTCAATTAAACAAATATTTAACAAAATGAAACCATTGCCACAAAAAAGCTGAAACATATACCATTACATATGGTATGTTTTATAATCATGGTAAAGGAATAACATAAAAACAGCACAATTATTATAATCAGTTCACAATCTGATACGCTTGTTGACATATAAACCGACACTTTGTGATGCATCACCAATGCATAGGTCTGTCCTTCATCAACTTCAAATATGAAGTGAAGTGGGATATTACATTTGCCTAAATTGTATTTCCATGATTGGAGATCTTGGGTATTTACGTGATTTTACTGCTTTGAAGAAATCGTGACTTGCGTCAGTGTATATTATATATATCCCATGTGAGTAAAGAGGCTCTACCTTACCAGGAACCTAACATCCTC